>JAFEMH010002626.1:0-325753 GCA_022495995.1 Adenophora triphylla var. japonica
TTCACGTGCACTTGCTGCCCTCGGTACACTGCACACTGGCTAACCCGGGATGACGCCTTATCGGTTGCACTCCGATTGGTCTGCGCGAGACACCTTTCGAAGGCGCACGGGGTCGTCCCGAAACTTGTCCAAAGTCCTAGCCAGTGTAAGCCATGCGCTCCTTTGTGTCACACTTTGTCCAGAGACCCGGTTGGTTTTGGCTTAGCTCAGTGTGTAAAGCCTAAAGAAGGAAGTGCCAGTATGTTTTTCACACAGGGCCCCGCTCCGAGTCAAGCTCGAGAGTTTTAGACCAAAGGTCGTTCCCGACCCAGAAGTCTTGAGCTTTTCGGCCTTGACTTTGACAGCTTGGAGCTTCTGCATGAAAAATGTACCCTAGGGTTCAATGTGACGCCGTGTCACCAAACTCTCGCCGTACATGTACCGTGCAGCCACTAACAGCCCGCGCTAAAAGCTAAGGTCTCGCACAAAGCGAGTCGGGAGAGGTCATGCCCAAATTTTGGCACGGACTCCGCCTATAACTTAAGGACGTTGACCTCGGCCCCAGTGGCAGTCCGTACGCCGCACACGTCAGTTTGCACATTGTGATCGGCTAGCCTTAGGGATTCGCTTTTTCCTTAGCTGTCCGGTGGAACTTCGCTTGCCTTATCTCAGAGACCTCGCTTTCGGGAGATGAGTCAGTCACTGACGAAAGATGATCTACAATGGAAACGAGGGGCTTATAAGCGTAGTGACGAGATCCGATTAGAGCTCTAGGATTAGTTGCGAAAAAGAAGACACGCTCTTTTCCAACCAGATTAGGACTGCGAGAAAACGCGCTTTAAGTAAACTTTAATCGGTAGCGCACATTGCACAAGCCCGAAAACCTTGAGCCAAATACCCTTTCAGAAGCCTAAACCCTTCCTTTCGTTCCACTGCGGCGAGCGAGAAAGTGGTTCGGATTTCAGGGTCGGCGCCTTGCCAGGATCACGGTAACGGCGGCGTCGAGCGGTTCTTCGGTTCCCTCGGTTCCCTCGGCCAGAATTTCCGACATGTCCTAGCTCAGAGAAATCGTGACGGGAAGGACCCCCGCCACCGTGCCAGATATGACATTGGAAGAAGCCATCCAGGGCTTGTGAGGTTCAGAAGGCGCGAAGAAGATCGGCGGAATTTCGTGGTACGGCTTACGAATGGCGTGGTATAGCGGCTATCCCCGGTCGAGACGGTACTTTTGTCACAGTAGAGGATGACGATTCCCAAAACCAGTTCACTTTGAACCTTCAATCGGGTTCCTCCCCCGCCAACTTACGGGATGCCTTCCAACCAAGGAAAGCAGCCGACCTAGGCTCCATGTTGCCACCTCTCGGAGCAACCACTGTCAATTTTGGTCGGCCAGGTGCTACACCCATCACTCAATATCACCGGCGCACCCGGACCATCTCAGAGATGCCAATATCCCTCGGTACCCTCCCGGGTTCGTCCCGTTGCCTATACACGAATCCCACTAAACACCGGGGACAAACCCCGATACGGTTCGAGAAAAGGCTCCCGTATATTCTCATATACCAAGCCTTCCGCCTCCAATCACTACCGCTCACGTGGTAGCACCAGGCGCCGAGCCTCACAGTCCACCCTTTGGACCCAACCTTAGCTGGATGGTGGCGGATGAAAGACACAGAAAGCCACCATGAGCGGCTCAAAGCGAGAAACGTTCAAATCCACGAGATCAGGGAATGGTCACGCCTCTCCTGCCAAGTTCGAATGCCGGAGATGGACCGATTCGATGGAACCGAATGTCCTCAAACGCACGTCGACACTTACGTTCTCGGCATGAGAGCAAAGGAGCAACCCTCCAGGCAAATGGCCGACCACTTCCGGCATACGCTCAGCTCGGCGTTACGATGGTTTACGAGGTCGAGCTGCGGATCGCCACACACAGGGAACGGATCGGTAACATCTTCTGGGCAGTGCAGATCCAACTTAGAGTGGGAAACAAGTCGCGAGGACTTAATCACCCGCGAGCGACGGATGAAAGTGTTGGGGAATTCTACAAGAGATGGAGGCTGGAAACTCTCAGAAATCATGGAGCCGCTCTCCGAAGACGAGAGCAGTGCGGATCTTGAAGTCTTGCTTGAGACCGTCCATCGAGAACTCTCATCGGTCACAATTTCTTCCCGGATCTCCGGGCCATGGTCAATGCCGGCTCACGATTCGAGAAGGATCTCAAGGAAAAGTTGGCTCTTGCACGGCCGTACGAGATACACGCTCAGCACTGCATTCAATCCTGCACCGGCCCCGTGAAAGGGAAAGATACGTGCATCGACTACGTCCATCGGGGACAACGGTCGGGTAACGAAACCCGGTCCCGCAAAGCACGGTTCTACTCGAAGCGGCACTGCCGTACACTTCGACAAAGTTGGACATGCCATTGAGCAAGATCTTTGGAAGGGCTAATCAAGGAGGGTCTCACTTAAGCCCGTGGCCATTACAAACCCCAAAGTTCCCGTAGCCAATGCGGACAAGAGCAAATCTTGCGCCTTCCATCGGTATCACGGCCATACCCGACAAGCTTGTTTGGGGTTACGATCGAAATCCGAACTTGATAGAAGAAGGCAAGTTAGAGCGCCCCGTGGGCCAATACGATCGGGAATCCCTTTCCGAATAATAACGGCGTGAACTCCATTGAGTGGGTGCCCAAGAAGTGTGCTCTACGAGAACCGGTTTCTCCGCCTCTTTCATTGGATCCTCCTCCCAATGTTCACATCGGCTACGATGTTTGTGGCTCACTCCTTTGCTGGAGTACGAGTCTCGAGAAAGCTGTCATGGGAGCAATCCTCAGGAAACGAGAAGAAGAAATCCTCTCAACGTAGCGAGAGAAAGATACGAAGCCGGAGATACCGGTGTAGGTACACTTGGAGAACCCTCCGGGAGGTTCGACTACTAAATCTTGTACTCCGGCCCGAGTCCTCTTTGCCTCCGGGCCATGCGGCTCTAGAAGCGAGACGGGGGTGGGAAAGCCGAAAAGCCCAGTGAAACCGAGTGAGACCACGGAACAGGAATACCTCGGATCTTGATAGTCTTCTTGCGCCGGTCGGAAGCCTAACCCTCAGCGGGATCGGCCAAGATTCAACTTGTCCGGCTTAGAGCAGGACCGGTAAGGAAGATCAAGGTCGGCTTGGCAATCACACTCGATCAATGTGCTAACCAAGGGCGGCAACCGCCACGGGCGGCCTCAGCATACTCACGAGGTTCCGGCCAAAGGCTTTACCTCGCAAGAGGAAGACGGGAAACGGATGGGCTGGATGACTCTCCTTCTACGGATAGAGACGAGATCTACGACTCCCGCTTTGTATGGCGGCATGATCACGTGCAGCTGATGAAGACTTACCGAGAGACGCCTCGGGGCACAAGCTCAGTACATCACTCTCAGGCTTCAGACGCCATATCACTCCCGGAGTATTGGTAGATAACGGGTCAGCCGTTAATGTCCTCCCTCTCGGCATGATGCGAGCTCTCCGCATCCATAGAAAGCCATTTGATACCGTCTACTCGGACTATCAAGGCCTACGACAACTCGTCTCGTCCCATCACAGGGACGAGTGACTCTGGAACTTTGGTTCGAAACCCCGAATGGTGCCGGCAAAATTCCACGTGATGGACATTCCATCCAGAGTTCATGACTCTTTTGGGACGCCCTTGGCTACACCACATGAAGGCCATAGCTTCCACTCTCCCATCAATGCGTCAAGTTCATCAACCGACGGGGAGATCTCGAAGTCATCAGGGGACGGTTTCCTCATAGGAAAGCGAAGCGGAGACAGTGCCAAGCGTGTCGCACTCGAGCACGGGGTTACCTCCTTCGAATCAACGAAGGGACTATCGGGGCAAATCTCATCGCGAGAATCCCTCGGAGTCCGGAGATGCTAACTATGTAAACGTACTCGAGCGGGCGGACCACAGAAGCGATCCGATACATCAAGTTCAGCGTCGTTTCCGACACTTGGAAGCGGGTGGAAGGAAACGGCGAATATCGCCATGATACGGGCACATAAACCCCGAGTCTCCAATCGGAGATTCGTCGGCATTCTCCAAACAAACTCTCTGGCCCCGCCAGTGAAGAGATCTTTGTGATAAAGGTCAACAAGTACCGTCATTCTCGTGATGAATGCATGGAAGTTGTATGGGGCGTCCTCACGAGGAACTACCCTCTACACCCCTCTTCTCCAACGAAGAGCATGATGTTTTCCTAGTTGCTCGGCAACGCAATCGGACGCAATACGTCCCTACACTGGATCGGCGATCGAGATGACGATGAATCTGGACTCTCCGGAGTCGAGGACGCGCGGACCCGCAAGCGGACCTCCGCATTCACATGCTCAGGTTTGAGGACGGAACTCCTTGGATCGGGTCACCTACGACCAAGGTTCCAATACCATGGAAATTGTCAAGCTCAACGTCCGATGCAGACTGGCTATCAGACAATTGGAAGCACGTGATTCACGCGGCGAGGAATCCCTACGATCAAGTGAATGACGACGACTTCGTCGATATCATCTATTCCGGGTATCTGATGAAGCCGAGGACCCGTTCTTGTTATCGGATCTGCCACACCAAGGTCACCCTCGATGATTGCTGCTCATGGTAAGCGAGGCCTTGGCCAGCGAGCTCGAGCTCATCCCTACTTCAGTACCGGCCCCGGTGGCAACCGGCCCGTGCCGTCGGTCAAGCTTATACCCTCAGCGCCGCGAGGCAGGCAACGGCAAGGAGACCAAGCTCCTCACCTGCTACAAGTCGAGATCAACCTCGGGAACGCTTCCACCGGCCACCAGAAAACATACGTGAAAGTCTTCCCCAAGGCGAGTCGGCTTCCGACACGGGAAATGACCACCTCGGCATCAACATGCTTCGGTTCGGATTACTGCTCCTAGCCGTGCGGCCCGGATTCGAATATCCACACTTGTCATTGCCCTAGCTTTGATAGACTTGGCGATCGAGCGAGATCACGAGACCGTCAACATTGCGAGAATTCAATACCCCCGTGGGGTCAATCAACGAGATATGGGCAAACTTCTTGGTGATCGAGATTAAGGAAGGACGCATGGAATGTCCCGGTCAGGCTTCCTTCGTCAATGTAATCCAAGTGTTCCCGCCATTCGGCGATTTGAATGTAATCACGGTTACGGACACTAGCCGGACGATGCGCACCTACGGAGGCTGCCTAGGTCTCGCAAGGAAAGCTCTCATGGAGCTAGCCGCTCAAGAAAGTCGTCTTTGGGACGAAGACCAAGCTCGAAAGACCTACGGGGACCCGAGCCCTTAAAGTGTCACGGGCGGCTTCGACGACGAGAAGCTAGAGGCCACTCTAGACCAATTCGACCTCAAGAGTTTTGCCCATGGCAACTTTTCGGACTACCGTCTGTTCTCATCCAACCCCCTTTGCCCGGCAAGGGTGGTCAACGGTCCCGATGACCTAGGAGATGGAACGGCACGGCGGAGCGAATCCCGGCGCTTACCTTCCCGAGGAAAGCAAGTTCTCTGTGAAAGCGACGACGAAGACGATGAAACCATTCTCTTCCAAGCCGGGCATGAAGTCAACAAAACCGGACTCCCGAGGGTCTGGGAGGATGGGAACGGATCATCTCCGCACTCAAATTGAAAGGCCCGACTCGGGGAGGAAGGTCTATTTAAAAACGAGGAGGAGGATGGAAATTCGTCTCGAGCAACTACTCGGGAAATTCCACAGTCTACGGCCTTCATTTACGAAGCGATCAGCGGGACGGCAACCGAGTCACATGGGCGAGATGTTCGGGAAGCCGTATACTCGCCTTAGACATACCGCCACTCGAGATAAAGCGAGAGAAGAAAACTTCTCCCCAATGGAGGTTTACCTAGGCGCACCTTGATTCAAGGAAGCACGGCTATTCTCACATGGGAAGAAACGCAGGCATTAACTCTCGGACGCGAGGCTCCATTGCCAAGAAGGTTGATCTGAGCCCGAGTGGAGGAAAACTAGCCAACCACGAGTATCGCCGGACCCGACTCCAGGCGCTTACAGTATGCTCGGCAAGAAGGAAAGGAACGCGATATACCGTGAAGAGATCAAGGAGACCGTTCGCTTGAGCCGAGAACTCTCCAACCTCCCAGGAGGGTCGGCGACGCACAGTTCGATTCGAGGCAATCAGCATTTGTGCATGACATTCGAACAAGCTACGTCAAGCTGTAGGCTACCTCCCCGCGAGGCACCTAAGCCGGTATCTGGGACGAGAATCCGTCAAGCTGCCCGAAGCTCCAGGAATTCATCCACAATCAATGAGTTGAGGGAAGACGCATGGCCCTATGCTACGAGGAATCCTCCTCTAACTATGGCTCAACTCGGAAGGACTGTTCGAAGGGACCCAGGCACGATGTCGGCGTTCTAACCCGATCGGGTCAAATCCATGCATTACCACCTAAGGCCACCAAAAAGCCGACGGAGCCGAGTGCGGTCCGGCCGGCCCGAGACGCAAGTTCCTTGAAAGAGGACCCGATCCTCACTCGGCTCAAGCGGACTCGGGCGAACATTTCCCTTTGGTCTCTGCTCGCCTCCTCTTATCCTCACAAGCTCAAGCTAGAGGAAAGCTGGCCCGTACCATGGTCCCGTGGGCGCTGACCCCGAATGAAGTCATTCGGATGATTGGTAACATCCACTATGGCAACATTATCACCTTCACGAGATTTGGACCTTCCAAAATTTGGGGGCGATCACAATGAGCCGCTTTACATCACGGTCCAGTTTGGACGAGCGTCGTCTTCCTCGCGTGTTGGTAGACGGAGGTTCGGAATGAATGTCTTGCCCGCCAAGATGATGGACTGCTTGACATCAAGCCCACGAATCTTAAGCCTTCGGTCCCACCTTTGTCAAGGCCTATGACTCTACTTCCCGTACGGTTCTCGGGGTTGCTACTCTTAACATGCGGTTCGGCAAGCGGGTGATCCCCACCGAATTCCAAGTGTTGGACATTCCAATCACTTTCACGGCCATCTGGGCGTCCACAGCTGCATCAAATCAATGGCGTGGCATCCACCCTTCACCGGTGCCTCAAGTTCATGCAAGGCAGCGAGCTAACCACGGTCTACGGCGGCAGTGTCACCACCAGGGGACCGGCACCAACGACATTCCGAGTCTTGGAAATCAAGCATAATGATGACATGCCATTAGCGGATTCACTCACGGAGACCTCCAAGATCCAAATATGCAACGTGGACCTTCCCCTTTGTCTCACGATCAGATTCCTCCCGCCATGAGGATGATGAAACTCATGAACTTCATCCCGGGGCGGGGCTCGGCAAAAGGCTGCAAGGCCGGCCAAGTTATTGAAGTCAAGGACCACACCACGGTCCGGGGGCTTGGCTACGTGCCGGCACCGGCGACATCAAGGAAGACAAAGGCTCGCCCGCACAGCGGCGGCCCACAAGGGAACCTCCGACGGCACACCCAATCTCCGACCTTACGGCTTTGACCTCGCTCATTACTTCACCAAGGGAGCAGAAGCGAAGCGAGGGGACCCAAGCAAAGGGGCCCGAGCGGCGGGGACCAGCAAGGGGGCGGGCAATGAGGCGAGGGATAGACGGCGGAGCGGGGGGACCGGCAGTGGAAGCAAATGAAGATGAGAAAGAAGCGGGGATAGTCAACACCAAGACTACGAGACGAGAATGGAACGGCTAGCACGGGACCTCAGCGTTTGAGAGGACTCAAAGCTAATCCAGATAAGGGGAGCGTTCCTCGACATCACGGCTCTACTGGACCAAGCGCCACCACGAGTCCGGCATGAGTACACATTCAAAGGGAATCCCGAGACTTGGAGGAGCAACTCGGGGTACTCTCCATGGGAAACAAGTTGTTCGGATCAGCCGCAGAGGCCACATTCGAGACAGTAAATCCAAAGCGAAGGAACCGGGAATTCATAGAAAGACGCTCTCGGTGGACCGGCTCTACGATCTGTTTGAAGAAGTCATGGAGTTGCCCAACTTGATCGGCGGGGCTCCGGCAACGGCATGATCGCCATGATAGGGACGGCGAGCCAAGCCTCTCGATCCCGCACCCTCCTCGAGCATCCGGCAATGCCGGCTGAAGAATTGGGTAACTTTCACCGGACGAGGGCAAGCCGGGCGAAATGGAAGACAAGGCGGGCCCGCACCCACATCTCCTAAACCCGGTCTCAAACCCTTTGAGTCGAGTCCTTGTCGAGTCCGAGTCCTCGAGTCATCCAACGGCCTTACGCCGGAGGACTATAATGTTGTAGCCAATCATGTATTCCCGTTCTTGTGTAATGAAAAGTCGACCTTTCGGAGTATCCTCTCATTGCCACTTTAACAAGCGATAAGTTAACAAACAACTTAAAAGACGTTAATAACTCAATTGATAAAGAAGCGAGACACATTAAACGAACAATACATTAAAGAAGTTCTCGAGCGTGTAGTTGACCAAGAGGACAACCGGGCCCAAGCTGCCGAAGAGGTTATGACCAAAGTGAACACGGGGTCGATTGCAAGAGCCCTAAGAGACACTGAAGTGGGCGGTTTCTTCGCCGATGCGAGAAAAGGAAGCCACACGATAAACCTCCTCAGGGAGTATGTTGACGTGTTCGCTGGTCATATCGGGACATGCCGGGACTCGATCCCTCAATCGTGGAGCACCGAATTCCCACGGATCCCGAATCCAAGCACATCCAAACCGAAGGCTGCGCAAGATCAAGCCGGAGTGGTCCTTGCAAGTTAAAGAAGAAATTGAGAAAATGCTCCAGAGTTGGTTTCATCGAGTGATTGAGTACCCGACTTGGCTCTCCAACATCGTGACGGTCACCAAGGCCAACGGAAAGGTCGGATCTTTGCGTGGATTTTCGGGATCTCAGCAAGGCCAGCCCTAAGGATGATTTCCCATTGCCTAACATCGACATCTTTGGTCGACACCACGGCAAATTTCGAAGTAAAGTCCTTCGTGGACGGGTTTCTTTGGATACAACCGAGATCAAGATGTCCGAGGAGGATCAGGCCAAGGCGCCTTCACCACTCCATGGGGGACATGCATTACACGGTCATGCCGTTCGGTCTAAGAAACAGGGGCTACTTACCGGCGAGGCTGCAGCGGCCCTCTTCCATGACATGATTCACAAAGAAATCGAAGTATATGTCGACGACATGATCATCCACTCAAGGGATCGGACATGCGGCACATGACGGATGCGAGGAAGTTCTTCAACGAGACTCGAGAAAACACTCCATGAGGTTGAACCCGGCAAAGTGCACCTTCGGCGTCAGCGCGGCAAGTGCTTGGGGTACATGGTTACGAAAGAGGTATCGAAGCCGATCCCGGAAAATCAAGGCCATCATCGACATGAAGCCACCTCAAACCACGACGAAGTGAAAAGCTTCATGGGAAGACTTCGATACATCGGTCGCTTCATCAACCGGTTGACATCTCTCTGCGAGCCCATGTTCAAAGCGATGAAAAAGAATGCCGACATCAAATGGGACTCAGTGCCGGGCGGCTTTCGAGAAAATCAAGACCTACTTGGTTAATCCCCCAGTGCTGTGCCCGCCACACGAAGACAAGCCACTACTCACGTATCGCGTAACGAGACACGTCTATCGGGGCAATGCGGCACAAGAACGAGAAAAGATTCCAAGGTTGAGCATGCAATCTACTTCGTAAGCCGAAAGCTTCAAGGAAGTGAACTCGGCTACTCGGCATCGGAAAACTGTACCGCCTTGGTATGGGTAGTCGGGAAGCGAAACACTACATGCGGTCGCATTCGGTGCTCTGGTCTCCAAAGTGGACCCCGTCCGATATCTCTTTGACAAGCCATCCTGTCAATGCGGCTAGCCAAGTGGTCATTCTTCTGGTGAGTTCGACATCAAGTACATGGTAAGAAAATCAACAAAGGGCGAGTAATGGCGGATCGGCTTGCCGGGCTTCCCGGCAGTGAACCTAAGGGTCACGATCCACAATTTCCGGACGACGGAATCTTTTCACTTGACAGCGCAAACCGCGGCAACTCTTCTTCGATGGGGCAGCCAACAAGAAGGGGAATGGCATTGGAATGCTCCTTGTCGATCCCAAGGACGAGCATACTCCCATAGCCATCAAGCTGAATTTTGAAGCAACCAACAATGCGGCGAGAATACGAAGCTTGTGCGGCGAGGTTTGGAAGCCGCCCTCGGCGCAACATCTCGGAGCTGGATGTATATGGAGACTCGGCATTGATCATCAATCAAGTATCCAACAAATGGAAGACGGTAGATTCGCGCCCTTGAAGTACCACGCGTACATGGAGGAGCTCATTGCTCGGTTCAAGGACATCTCTTTTCACTATTTGCCAAGAGACGAGGAACCGCTTCGCGAGCATGCAGCAGCCCTCGCCTCTCTTGTCGAAATTCCCGAGGGAAACGGTAAAACCCCTCGAGAATAGGCGGACGGAAACACCCGCCTATTCTTTGTGAGATCGAAAAAGAAAAGAAACGATCGACGAACCTGGTACAATCAAATTTACCGGTACCTCCAGCGGAGAAGCTTCCTTCACAAATGAAGATGGAAAATACAAAGAAGGGATCAAAGCCAAAAACATGATGGCATTAAAACGCCTGGCATCCCATTTCGTCGTGCAGGGGTATGTTGTACAAGAAGCGCCACCAAGGGCCACTCCTTCGGTGTGTAAACAAAGAAAAAGCCGGCGAGCTAATGAATGAAGTTCACAACGGAACTGCGGTCCGCACATGAACGCCCGAGCATTGACACGAGATCATTCTCCGTATGGGATACTATTGGATATCAATGGAAACAGGCGCATCCCGGTTCGTCAGAAGGCTGCGACAAATGTCAACGGTTTTCCAACCTCAATCCACATCCCTCCTCATGAACTCTCTTGCATGACTACGCCATGGCCTTTCGCCACATGGGGAATCGACGTCATCGGCAAGATCACTCCTCCCGAGGAGCAATGGTCACGAGTTCATTTTAGTCGCGATCGACTACTTCACCAAATGGGTAGAAGCCGGATCGTACAAGGTGCCAATTCTAGGAAGGTGGCCGAGTTCATCCGAGAGAACATCATGTGCCGATACGGAGTGCCCAATGAGATCATCTCCGACAATGGGACTCACTTCGAAGGAAATTGTGACCAACTGCGACCGAATTCGTAGTCACACGTCGCGAGTCTTCTCCTACGGACCACAGCCCAATGGTGCGGTAGGCGGCCAACAAGACTCTCGCCATGATAATCGGAAAGATGACCACCGGAGGTCGGGAGGCCCGAAAAGCTACATCTAGCCCTGCGGGGATACCGAACATCGGTCGAACCGCCACGGGGAGACTCCGTTCGCACTTACCTACGGAATGGAAGCAATGTTACCCGTGGAATTGGAAATTCCATCCCTCAGAGTCCTCTTGGAAAACGGGGTCAATGAAGTCGAATGGCTACGAGCCGTCACGACGAACTTGCTCTACTCGACGAGCGCATATTGAAAGCCATGGAACACACTCGAGCCTACCGGAGCGGAATGGCACGAGCATTCGACAAGAAAGTCAAGATCCGAGACATCGAGAGAAGGCGACTTGGTGCTAAAGGAAAAACCTCCTACGCGAGACCAATCCCCTCGGAAAGTGGGAGCCTACCTGGATAGGACCGTTCGTGGTACAAAGAATCTTCTCCGGAGGAGCCATGAAGCTAGCGAGATTTGGACGGAAACCCTTTCGTTAACCCCGTGAACGGAAGCAAGCTCCGCGAATACTTCGTTTGAGGAAGAGCACGAGTCAACTCACCTTCCCCATACACCGTCCCCCTCGGTAAATTAAAGTGCTAAAAGAGTAATACCCATTGGATACATTCCCGCTAATGATCCGGGTAAAAAAGCAGTCGCACTTCTTTTGTCTTGGTTTTCTCAAATTCACCTAAAGTGTCGAACTACGGTGACTGAGCCCATAGTCCAATTGTAAAAGGGGAACGTAGGCGGCCATCTTTGGTTCGGTCTAAAAAACAAAAATACAATAAGCATCAATTGCTTGTGTTTCGAAAACTCTTTTCATTTAACCTACAAATTCATAACGGTTAAAACATTCTTTGATGAGTTCAAGCACGGTCAACTCTTGACTCGCTACACGCTAGCAAAACTACAATAAAACATTAATCAATTAATGTATGCGCAATGACAGTGGGTGGATACTACGGACGGTAAGGTCAACCTAGTTTCCCGTACTAGGTCCTTCATCCTTCTTCCCTTTCCCTTTTCCCCGGCGAGTGTTCTTCACCTTCGCGGGAAATATTCCGGTAGGCCTTCTACTGGCTCGGGGACTCTTCCGACGCCTCAAGTCAATCCTGTGGTGTCAATACGGTCCTTTCTCTAGCTCTGTCTCGAGCCGCCTCGCTTCGAGCCATCATCGCGGTGCTTTGATTGGCCTCCCGATCGGCACTTGCCACATAATCAGCCATGGCATCGCCGATACGATTCCCGGGGTTAGCCACTCGCCTCTGTCCTCCTCAATGTCGAGCTGTCCAGGTGATCGGCACCCAACGGCTCACTCCGTCTCCACAAGATAGCCATCTGTGTCTCCCCATACACTCTTCGTACCGGTCCGGATCTTGCGTCGACGAACAGTGCCCTCTCTCCGGTGAAAGAGAACCACAGCGGGGAAAGGACGTGTATTGCCACCACGGGTGACCCGGCGGCGTCGAAGGATCCTCCATCCGCAGATCCCACCTCAGGTAGCGGCATAACTCGGATCGGTCGGTGGCATGCTGCTCACAGCCCGTCTTGCCGCGAGAACCAATGATGGAATATAGAAAGACGTGCGAGACGGCCCGGCACTCGACGATCAACGGACCCTCTGAGCGGTCCTACAAGTCTGTAACTTCCAATGGGGAACCCACCATCGCAAGTGATGCGTGCCAAGTGCGGCCATCCGAGCTCCGGCTCGGCTGATTACCCCCTATCACCGGAAGGACGTCGCGAGAAAGACCAAGCGTCACGGGACATTGGCACCTCGGGCATCATCTGCGGCCTCTCCCTCAACCACATGGTCGGCATAGCGGGACTCCCTCCCCCACATGTATCGGCTGCACGGTCGCCATCCGCCTATGCCCGAGGAACGTCTCGCCCAAGACCAATGGCACGATGTCTCCTCCACTCCGGCCTTTGCCTCACCGGGTCCGATACACTGTGATGGCACACACCCGAAGACGTGAATGTGAGCAAGTAGCAATCACACACGAAGCAAACGCGTCCCACGCAAGACGCTCCCTCGGCTCAGGCAAATCTTTCGGGCGGTCCCGAAATGTCAACGTAATCGGTATCTGTATCGGCATCCCGTATGCTTCTCCGGCCGAGATACCCAACAAAGACACTAGCTTCTCAACGGTGGCCATGCCACCGGCATACGGAAGAACTAGGCATTCCGTCTCGGAGTCCTCCCGAATGGCCGGAAATCTTCAAACGTAGGAGTGACTTCGTTGTACGAAAAGGCTGTACACATTCCTCCTTACGTCCCGAGAACCGAGACGCGCTCTCAAAAGGTCCCAATCTGGCATGAGCTCCTTCAAAGCCCAAGCAGATTTAATCCCGTAATGACCTTCGAAAAACCTTTTGTTACGCCTCGTGTGGTTCCGTACCCACGGCGAAAGTTGTCCAAATATCGCTCTTGCATCCGAGACGATAACTTGGGAAAAGGAGCCATGTCGGAAGGTGAAGAAAACCTTAAGAAATGGAAAAGAACTCGACGGAATGAGCAAAAGCAATGCGCGGTTCTTACAAATTGCAAAGCTGAAGCTGCAATTTAAAGAATGCGGAAATTCATTTCAAGTCCGTAGGACTCCTGCCGATTGACTTGGTCAACTCTGCGGCCAGTGCCTTAAAGTTGGAAACATTTCCAAACCATGCCTGTTCACCCTTATGAAATCTGCGTGCACATACGATTTCATTCAACAAATGACAATATCCCTTCCGCCCAGGGCTCGTGCAACGGTGCAAATAATTAAAAATTAGTGCATACATGCTTAATTTTTGACCCGTTCAATTTTTAATGCATTTCTCCTTTTTATTTATTTTTGATTAACCTATTTGCTTATTTGCCGAAAATAAGCTGAAGGTGATCACGAGAATAAATATGCGAAATACGAGTTCCGCCCACGGCGCCTTTTTGCAAATACATCTCAAATCAAAATTTGTTCACGACAAATACATGCATTTTGTCTAAACAAAGCGGTAAAAGAGAAAGCAAGTAAAAGGGGACTACTCGGAGTCACGCTCGTCATCCGTACACTCGGCGTCTTGCTCCGCCCATTTGCCAGGATCTGCCATGAAGCAGGAACTCGCCGAACTCCTCCAGTAGGGAATAGGCAAAGGGCCTCCTCGGAGTACGCGAACTCGAGGACTCCCCCTCTCGCGCCCGAGTGCGCGAAGAAGGAGCTCCAAATCCGGCCGTTCCGCCGCGAGCGGCGAGCCACTGTGTGAAGTCCTCCCCACCCAGTGTGGGAGCGGGCGAACCCCTCGGCCTAGACGGCCCCGATCGCGGACGTCCACGCTCCTCCCGGGAGGCGCACCGCATGAACTCCACGAGCCTCACGGCGTAGGCGGACCACCCGTCCACCGGCCTCGTGGCCTCATTGTACGTAAGGCCGGATACTGCGAACCGGGAAAATCATCGAAGCGAACGAAAGTACGGATGCATCATGTGCGAGAATGCTACTATCAAATGCGAGAAAATCGAAAAGATGCTCACCGAAGCATTGGGGTCCGCCACAGTATCGTGGTCTCGGCTCCGCCGGGAGTGGGATCACAAGTCGCTGCGCGAACCGTCCGGCCCCTCGTACGCTAGCCTAGCTCGCGGGACGGGGAAAATGTCGAGGACCTCCGGGGACCTCGCCACTCCCTATCTTTGCGTGGGCTCCTCGGCCTCATCCTCAAGAAAACATCATAGGCGGCCCCGCTATGATGTACTCGGTGAAGTACACACCACAGAAGGTATCCCTCCGGCTCATCCATCGGCATCTCAGGGGATGCTTTGCATGTACTGAAGGAGGATCCAGGCACCAAAGGAAGAGACCCACTGCCTATCTTGACGGGTCACCCTCTCCCCCAGATACATGGCGTCGCAGTGAAGTCCCACCGGGAGCTTCCGCCGCCGTGTAGTCTCCGAAATCTGCACCGCGACATGATCAAACCTGCTCCACCGGAGTCGGTGGATCCTCTCGGAGAACTCCGGAGTTCGGCGCCGAGAGATATCTCCTCGTACGACACTCGAGTGCCAACCCTCGAAGAGACCGCCCTCTTCGCCTTCTTACGCCAAACCGGCAAGGCGAGGAACGAGGGGACGGTACGGCTCCTTGGCGTCCCAAGCTGCGGGCTGAACACCTCGTAGCACCGGACACGCCAAGAGAATGGAAAGTTATGTCGGCTACAAAGCGGATACATACGAGTACATAAAAGAGGCAAGGAAGAGAAAAAGCACGTAAACTTACATCCAAGACGGGCGTGAAGCGGCTAAATGAGTGCTCCTCTCCCCGCGAGAACTTTGTCCAAAGAGTGGTAGAGCTCGGCCAGTCCGGCCTCCCCCACGCAAACCCCTCACGGCATCCCGGATCTGTCGGCGGCCGAGCGAGAGGAAGTGACAAGACGTGTCGGAAGTCGGGAACAAAGTCGGCGACGGCGCAAACCAAAGGAACCCCCGAGCCAGACGCTCCGCGGTCATCCTCAAGGATCCGGCCAAATAATCGGCGACGCCCGCCCTCAAGTGATGCTCCATCGGCTGCCGAATGCCTAAGCCCACTGGCATCGGTAATATCGAAACCCAGCAGCCCAGACAAGCTGCTCAGGTGTAACCATTAACCCACACCCGGCGCGTTGCCATAAGTCGGCAACCCAGTGATAGCGGCAAAATCCGTGGGAGTCACCGTCGCCTCCCCCCATCTGAAATGGAAAGTGTGGGTCGTATCCCACCAGTACTCGCTCAGGCGCGACATACATGGACACTGCCCCTCGGCGTATCAGCTGTCGCAGCTACGGCATGATAAACCCGGCCCGGCCGGAGTCAATCACCGGTGTCGTGGACTCCTCTCTCCCTCTCGGGCCACGTCAGGGATAAGGCCCCACAATGCTGCCTTGCCTCAAAGGCACCCCGACTCTTACGGTTGTGGGTATCAACCATCCTGTCCCCTGCGGACAAACAAGACAGAAGCAACGTCAACAAAATGCAACAACGCATGTCAAAGGATGCAATGCAGATACGGTTCTCATTCATTTCCTACGTATATTCAAAATCATTTCGAAAACTCCGTCGAATCCGGAACTTTCAAAATCATTTCGAAAACTCCGTCGAATCCGGAACTTTCAAAATCTTTCGAAAACTCCGTCGAATCCGGAACTTTCAAATTCTTTCGAATTTTTCGAAAATTTCGCTCCGTCCCGAATTAAAGTTACTTTAATTTTGGAAAATGCATTTAGACATGGAATTTTGCAACCAAAATTTTTATGTCATCTACCCATGATGTCAATTGAACTACGTCCTAGTCAATTTCGACAACGATTCATAGCAAAGTCAAAAGCCCCAAATCGGGCACCAAAATCCCTAAGTAAATTCCTAACAAATTTCTAACATTTAAAGAATGCACATTCTTGAAAATAATGGAATTTGTAGGGAACTTACTTGTCTTTCGATCCCTCCCTTGGAGTTGTGTCTATCCCTCGCCGGATAAAACTCCGCCGGATTCAATGGAAGAGTGGTGGTTCGAATGGTCCGAACCAATCGAGTTCTTTCGTCGTCGGTCCTTCCGTGGCGAGCCATTGGTCCTCCTTCACCCTCCATAGCGATTTTCCCTCACAAATTCGAGCAAACCTTGCAATTTGGGTTGGATTTCTCTCTCTTTTCTCTCCTCTCTCGCCGGCAACAATGGAAGAAATGGCCATTTTCTTCCCCAGCCTCGGCATTTAAAAGTTTTCTGGAAAAAACATTAAAAGTCCGACCGGACTCTTACTGCACCAGAATAATTTTTGCCCCTTTTGCCCCTCAGCTTTTGGCAATTCCAATTTTACCACTTTTGGCCCCCGAAAGTGTAAAATTTCCCCCAGTTAATTTCTAACGCTCTATAGGATAAATTCCCGATTAGTTTTCACTAACGCTCGTCTCCGAACGTTAAATTCCCGATTAGTTTTCACTAACGCTCGTCTCCAGACGTTAAATTCCCAATTAGTTCTCACTAACGCTCGTCTCCAGACGTTAAATTCCCGATTAGTTCTCACTAACGCTCGTCTCCGACGTTAAATTCCCGATTAGTTCTCACTAACGCTCGTCTCCAGACGTTAAATTCCCAGTTAGTTTTCACTAACGCTCGTCTCCAGACGTTAAATTCCCAGTTAGTTTTCACTAACGCTCGTCTCCAGACGTTAAATTCCCAGTTAGTTTTCACTAACGCTCGTCTCCAGACGTTAAATTCCCAGTTAGTTTTCACTAACGCTCGTCTCCAGACGTTAAATTCCCAGTTAGTTCTCACTAACGCTCGTCTCCTGACGTTAAATTCAGTCCAGTTGACGTTTGACATTCAAACGTTCAACCATGTCTCCGGACATTTTAGTTACGATTCCGTCTCCCGACGTTAAAATTTAAATGGTCCTCACCATTAAACTCTCATTCGCGACCTTTCACGGTCCGATTTCAATCCTCAATCGCGACCTTTCACGGTCCGATTTCAATCCTCAATCGCGACCTTTCACGGTCCGATTTCAAACTCTTATTCGCGACCTTTCACGGTCCGATTTCAAACAGTTGATCCCGACCTTCGCGGTCCGACCTCCACTCTCTTACCAAGACCTTCGCCAGTCTCCTTCGGCAACTGCAATAAGCCCGAACCCCAAGGCACGAACGCCTTGCAAACAGTCTCCTTCGGCAACTGCAATAAGCCCGAACCCCAAGGCACGAACGCCTTGCAAATAGTCTCCTTCGGCAAGCAATGGCGAACCCCAAGGCACGAACGCCTTGCAAACAGTCTCCTTCGGCAACTGCAATAAGCCCGAACCCCAAGGTACGAACGCCTTGTAAACAGTCATCATCGGCAACTGCAATAAGCCCGAACCCTAAGGTACGAACGCCTTGCAAACAGTCTCCTTCGGCAACTGCAATAAGCCCGAACCCCAAGGTACGAACGCCTTGCAAACAGTCTCTTTCGGCAACTGCAATAAGCCCGAACCCCAAGGTACGAACGCCTTGCAAGCCGGTCTCCTTCGGCAACTGCAATAAGCCCGAACCCCAAGGTACGAACGCCTTGCAAACAGTCTCCTCCGGCAACTGCAATAAGCCCGAACCCCAAGGTACGAACGCCTTGTAAACAGTCTCCTTCGGCAACTGCAATAAGCCCGAACCCCAAGGCACGAACGCCTTGCAAACAGTCTCCTTCGGCAACTGCAATAAGCCCGAACCCCAAGGTACGAACGCCTTGCAAATGGTCATCTCTCCGGCAACAGCAATAAGCCCGAACCCCAAGGTACGAACGCCTTGCAACAATCCCTATTCGGCCATCCTAGTAAGCCCGAACACCTTTTCACTTCAGCAAGTGAACATTCATCTCCCCGGCCGCCAGTCGTAAGCCCGACCAGTTTCCACTTCGGCGCGGCCAGCAATAAGCCCGCACAACAATCCCTCTTCGGCCATCCAGGTAGGCCCGAACGCTCATCCCAGCAGATAAAACCGGCAACAAAGAATAAGCCCCGGCACCCAAGGCACGAAAGCCCCGTCGGCATCGCAACTCCGGTTTGAGGCGCCACACGCCCTCGAAGGTTTCGAAGTCCCGAGGTTCGGACGCCTCCCAGCCGGTCTCCATTCGAGGTACGGGTACCTCGCGAATGGTCTCATCCGGGTTTAGACGCCTCCTAACAGTCTCGCTCAGGTCAAGGTCCCCATGCACGCCCCTTGCCCCTTTTCGAACTACGATCGGCTTGATTCCCGCCCGGGATACGTAGGAATCCTTTTCGCTAAGGGTCCGGCCCGGTGACCGCCTGTGTCTCTTTCAAAGTAAGGCATCCCGATTTGGATCCTTATCTCTTCGACGACCCCACTTCCTTCGAAAGTGACGTCGCCGAGGGGCTAACTGTAAGTACCCAAATCCGGATCGTCCAAATCCGTCAGAAAGTTAACCGAAATCCGTTAACCGGCCTGCTCCAGGTTAACCGGAACTCGTTAAACTCCCCGTTCTTTGTGCCCAGCGAGGCGTCCGGGAGCTGCCCCGTGCATCCCGACATCGAACCGTACTTAGCACGTGACATCTCACGTAAAAGTATGGCTTTCCACACGCATTTTCCGGCACTTTCCGGGCGTTTCGGACATTTCCTGACCGTTATTTTAAAAAACGGACAAAACCGGGACCGGGAACGAACTCCCACACTTCGGTGAGGCACAGGACACGTGTCATGCATGCCACCTCCCTCTAGTCACTCGTCAATCACAAATCAAGGCCAAAAGACCAAAATACCCCTGGTTTACAAGCCAAGTCCGGCCGGACTCACTATGCAATTTTCCTGAAATTGCCAACAAGTCCTCCAGATTTCCAAAATTCCCAAAACCCCTGAAATTCAGTCAAGTCCGTGGGACTCCTACGCAATTTTCACCCTATAAATAGAAGTTCTTTGTCGAAAGGCAAAGGAGGGATTTTAACACCAAAAATCACATACCCCACGGTCCAAACTGGTTTCCACCCCTCCCGAGCTCCCGTTTTGTCTCGATTCGCGTGAAACCTTCGTATTTCGATCAAATACGCACCCTATAACTTCGAAACAACCTTTCGAATAACTTTCCGTGTCCCGTGCACACCTCCCGAGCCAAAGGAGTCGACCCTAGCCATAGGTATAACTCCCTCTCTCTGAATCTTCCGTTCCGTCTCGGTTTACGCGCCAGTCGCTATAACTGTTTCGAACGTCGTTATCAAAATGTAGACGCCTCCGTCTAACGGGGTCCGATACGTTTTAGCCCCTCGAGCCTCTTCTCTTTCCGTAAGAGAAGTAATCACGGGTTAAAACGGCGTTCCGACCCCGTTCCGTTTACTTTCACGTCATTTACAATTCCGAGCCGTTTGGCCTCGTTGATCGTCATTTACAATTCTGAGCCATTTGGCCTCGTTGATCGTCATTTACAATTCCGAGCCGTTTGGCCTCGTTGATCGTCATTTACAATTCCGAGCCGTTTGGCCTCGTTGATCGTCATTTACGATTCCGGATCGTTTGATTCCGTTGACACCGCTTTAAATCCTGTCATTTACCAGTCCGATCTGTTTGGATTGTGATGGTATTTACTTTTCAAAAGTCCGAGTCGCAACCCGATTCGTTTATCGCATATCATTTAATACGCATTTTTCCTGTAAAAATCGTTAACAATGTAATGCCCGGTTCAAAACCGGAGTTCGTCCGTCGAACTCTCTTTCAAAACGCGCGACATGACGTTTGCCACGCAAACGCTCATCTTCAAACTCAAAGCCGCCATTTGACACTTAAAATCATTTAATACGCATTTTTCTCGCAAAAAT
The DNA here is from genome assembly GCA_022495995.1 of Adenophora triphylla var. japonica. Taxonomy (NCBI): domain Eukaryota; kingdom Viridiplantae; phylum Streptophyta; class Magnoliopsida; order Asterales; family Campanulaceae; genus Adenophora; species Adenophora triphylla. The sequence continues at coordinate 20,511 of JAFEMH010002626.1, forward strand.
CGTTAACAATGACTCGTACGGCTCAAAGTCGACGTTTGCCACGCAAACGCTCATTTCAACTCAAAGTCGACGTTTGCCACGCAAACGCTCATTTCAACTCAAACCGACGTTTGTCATTCAAACGCTCGTCTTTTCAAACAAAGTCACCTAATCAACGTTTGTCACTCAAACCAAGATTAAAGCTTGTCATTCAAGCCCCCATTTCAAAACACACACACACACACACACACACGATTTCGAGAAAGGTAGAAAGACTCGTCATGCGAGGCGTTTCGGGCGATCTCGTAATACTCTACCCGAAACGTAACGTGACCTCCGAACCTAACAATCTACAGTACAAAAGCTTTTTACTCGTTTTTGCTGCCAATAAAAATGATCCCCGTTTTCAAAGCCTTTTCCTAAGTTTTTGCTACCAATAAAAACGACACCTTTTCACAATAGCCGTTTCTCAACGTTTGGGCTCAAAATACAAAACCGCGTGGCGACTCCTCATTCTGCTCCTTCCCGTGAAGCGAGGTCTCAGACACCAACCCCCCGCGAAAGACAACCGCCTTTTCCGCCGCGCCCCGCGCGCGAAAAAGATCGGGTAATTTCAAACACACACACACACACACAAACAAATGATTTTTAGCTTGGAAGACTCATTTTACGAGGCATTCCGGGTGCACACTAACGTCCTTCCCGGCGTGTAACATGACCTCCGAACCCAAATCTCTAATCTCGGGCATTTTTCAAAGTTTTGGCCCTTAAAACAAAAATGGCGTGGCGACTCCGGTCTTTTTTCGATAGGTTTTTCAAAGAAACGAAAAATTTTAAAGTTAACCTTTCGGAAAAATTTTGGTGGCACATCATCACAAGGGGGCAAAACAGTTTACAGGGGATGAGGAATGTGAAAGGTCGTTTAACCAGTTGAAGGAGTATTTGGGGAAGCCACCCCTCTTATGTAGCCCAAGGGACGGTGATGACCTGTGTATCTACCTTGCGGCTTCAGATCGCGCTGTAGCAGCGGTTCTAGTTAAGGAGGAAGGATCAATTCAAAGACCTGTTTACTATGTATCGAAGGCTCTGAATGAAGTAGAAATGAGATATTTCAACGCGGAGAAAGTCGCTTACGCCCTGGTGATTGCGGCCCGCAAGCTGAGAGCCTATTTTTTGGCCCATTCTATAACGGTGCTTACGGATGCTCCCTTGAGGAAAATTCTTTAACAGCCGGAGTCTTCAGGAAGATTGTTGACTTGGTTCATTGAGCTAACTGAGTTCGATATCAAGTATGAAGCAAGGAGGGCTATAAAGGTGCAAGCTTTAATCGATTTTGTTTTGGAAGCTTCATTTGCAGGAGATGACCCAGGAGAGGCGAGATTGAGGCCAATGCAGAAGCAGAAGCCACATAAGGAGAGGAAGATGATATCATGCGAGTTCAAAGGCGAGATAGAGAATTGTTGGTTCCTACATGTGGATGGATCCTCAGCTAAGGGGGGTAGCGAGGCAGGAATCTCTTTAATCTCGCCTGAAAATGTCAAGATCGAAAAAGCGTTAAGGTTTAAGTTTGCGGCATCAAATAATCAGGCGGAGTACGAAGCCTTAGTGGCAGGACTAAAGTTAGCAGGCAAGTTGGGAATTAGCGAGTTGAAGGTTTTCTCTGATTCTCAGTTAGTAGTAAAGCAGGTCAAGGGGAAATATGGGGTAGTCAATCTGATCCTTATGAAGTATGCGAGATGGCAAGAAAGGGGTTAATGCAGTTCAAATTTTGGGAGCTGATCCAGGTGGATAGGACCAATAACGAGCGAGTAGACCGTTTGAGCAAAATCGCAAGCGAGGAAGTCAAGGATTTGGATGGCGAGGTAAAGGTGGAATTTTTGGGCGAACCAGCGTTTAACATCCAAAAAATTTTGGAGATCAATGAAGGAGAAAAGGATTGGATAGACGAAATGAAGGATTAATTGGAAAAGGAGATCCCCCCACAAGATCAAGATCGGGTGAAGGTCATCAAGCGAATATCGCCTAGATTCGTGATCCAGTGCGGCGTCCTATATAGAAGGTCATTCACTAGACCGCTCCTTAGATGCATCAAGGAGAGCATGGTTGAAAAAGTTTTATTTGAAGTTCATGAGGGGGTATGCTGGGGACATCCTGGAGCTAGGACTCTGGCGGATAAAATACTGTTCCATGGCTACTACTGGCCTACTCTTAGGCGTGATGCCGAAAGGTACGTAAAGAAATGTGATAAGTGCCAACGTTTTGCTGATATTTCGAGACAACCGGCGACTTTGCAAACTGGGGTGGCGGCGGCTTGGCCCTTTGACATGTGGGGAATTGATTTAATTGGGCCTTTTGCTAAAGGAAAGGGGGGATGCCAATACGCAGTTGTCACTGTGGATTATTTCACCAAATGGATAGAGGCTAAGGCACTAGCTACCATCTCTGAGGGCAACATCATCCAATTAGTCCATGATCAGATATGGTGTCGTTACAGCCTGCCGCGAATGATTGTTTCAGACCATGGAACTCAATTTTCCAAAAAATTCACAGCTGAGTGTGAGAGGTTTAATATCAAGCATTGGAAATCATCGGTGGCCTGGCCAGAAGGGAATGGACAAGCTGAAGCCGCAAACAAGCAGGTGATCAATGCTTTGAAGAAAATATTAGACGGCAGGGCTGGAAAGTGGGAGGACGAACTGCAAACCGCCTTGTGGTACGTGTGGACCACGGTAAAGGGACCCACGGGAGAAACTCCCTTCGCTCTTACTTACGGATCAGAAGCTATGGCACCAGTAGAAATGGGAATTCCTTCTCACAGAGTAGCTTGCTACAGCGAAAAGGGGAACGAAGAGAGATGAAGGGGAGACCTGGATCTAAGTTACGAGATGAGGATGGAGGCAAAGCTGCGAGCTGCCAACTACAAGAAGAAAGCAAAAGCACAACACGATAAAAGGGCCAACCCGCGCTCTTTCAATTTGGGAGATTGAGTACTAAGAAAGGCTAAAGTGACTGGGAACAAACCGGGATACAACAAGCTCAACCCCAACTGGGAGGGACCCTTTCAGATAACCAAGATCATCAGGGAAGGAACTTACTTGCTCAGGAAGCCGGACGGAACGGAGCTGCGGAACCCATGGAACGTGAATCACTTGAAACTTTATTATCAGTAAAAGTGTAGGGCACGAGATGTATTTTGTATGTTTTGTTTATCCTGCTAAATATGAAAGCCCCCTTTTGTCATTTCTGTTCCAAATTTTACATATGAAGTTGAACTTAAAAATGAAACGTCTTAAGCGGAAATTGCTCATAAGTCCGAATTCTACGCGGTATAGCACTTTCTACGCGGTATGGCACTTTCTACGCGGTTTGGCACCCTCTACGCGGTATGGCACCCTCTACGCGGTATGGCACTTTGTACGCAGTTTGGCACCCTCTACGCGGTATGTCACTTTCTACGCGGTATGGCACTTTCTACGCGGTATGGCACGTTCTACGCGGTTTGGCACATTCTACGCGGTTTGGCACATTCTACGCGGTTTGGCACTTCAACGCGGTTTGGCACTTCAACGTGGTTTTGCAATTCAACGCGATTTTGCACCTTCCACGCTATTTGGAACCATTTACGCGGTATGGCACTAGTCGACGCGGTTTTGCACTTTTCATGCGAATTAACATTTTCCACGCGGTTTGGCAGGAAGCGGTTTGATGGAAAGCGACATCTAATTAAGAGCTTAATAAAAACACAAACGGTTTATATGCTTAAATCCTGACATAAGGAGAAACGGGAATGGTAACAAAGTAAACGCTTGAAAATTACTAATGTAGTTAAGCGAGACCAACAGAAATGGAAACATCAATAGATGGAAATGGTAAGACGAATTAAAATAACAAAAACAGCGGCATACAACTCTTAAAAATAGGGATGCACTTGCAGTAAATGGCAAGCATGAATCAAAATGGGCGGGATTGGGCGAATGAAGGCCTACCAAAGCGAGATAAGGCCAGAGGAAAACCATTATTTTCAAAGAGCCCTTTAAGTAAGGCCGCCTAAAGACAGGCCTTACTATCTGAAGAGGGGGGAATAAGGGGTACGTACCATCACAAAGACAATATGTCAATTTTTTAGTATTAGTTAAAACAAAAAGGGAAAAGAAAAGAAAATCACATAGTCAAGCAAAGTTAATGAGACGGACAAAGGAAATTGTTTCAAATGGCTCGCAGGCCCCGAAAGATATAAGATAAGTTGTTCAAAATGGCTCGCAGGCCACAAAAGACAAAAGAAATTGTTAGGCAATTCAAGTTCCAAGAAACTAAGCTGCTCACAGTTGAGACTCCCTATCCCTAATAACTTCAGCCTTCCTATTCAAAACTTTCTATTCCACCTCAAAAAAGAAGCATTGAGATAAGCATCAAAGGCATTTTCATCATCAATCGGTGGCTCTACCCAAGCAAGACGTCCCATTTCTTCATCAAACTTGGCTATCTCGTGTAATTCTCGCTCATCAAAAGGAAGTTGGGAATGTCCGAGCCTTGCCATCTCACCATACATATGTTCGAAGAGCCACTTAACTACCTTCCCAGGCGAGACACCATCTCCCAAAGCATTCCGTGCAGTGGTGAAAGAAAACCGCTCAAGAAGATTGAAGGTTTTCTCCTCGGCATCAATCTGAAACTGGGAAGAAGACTTGTAATCCGCCAAAACTCTCTCTTCTCTTAACTCAAGTTCTTTGATCCTGGTGGCTAAAGCGGCATTCTCTTCGGCGAGATTGGAATTCTGTTGGGCGAGCTCAGCAATGTGGAGATCGGCTTCAGCCTTGGCTGATTCAGCAGCTTTTTTAGCTTCCACGACGGCTTTACGTTCGTCTTCAAAATCATTCACTTGAACACGAAGGGCTTCATTTTCCACCTCAACTTTCTCTTTTTCTTTAAGAAACTGGTCCCACCTTATCTTAAGGGACGCAACACCCCTCAAAGTAGCCTTATGCTTCGTAGTAAGTTCAGTATGAGCAGCTTCAAGCGAGATGAGTTCTTGCTTGCATTTGTTTTTCTAGGTTTTCTCCCTTTCCGCAGTTCGCTCCCAGGCCACCTTGTCACTGGAAACTTTCCCCAAATCTTCCTCAAGCCTTACCAAAGCTTCGCCAAAAACCTTGTCAACATTAACCTTCACCTGAAAATAAGAGATGGGTTTCATATAAAGAAGACTGAAATAGCTTATGCGAGATTAAGAGAGCAGGAGCATACCTCGAGGGCCATTTGATTCAAATAACTCTTCATAGAAGCAAGACTTTCACCTTCCCCTGAAGCCACTTCCTTGCCTTTCTTGGCACTCCGTTCAGATTGGCGAGATGGACTCACTTCGGCATCAACACGAGTCCGCTTTGTCCCACGGGTCTCCAAGCCGCCGCTTTCAAGGGATGGGGTATCCGAAGAATCTTTGTCTAACTCCGAGCTGGCGACATTGGGTATGCCAGAACCTTGATAAGCGGAGTCAGTCCTTTCAGTAGCGGCAGGAGGCGGCTAGTTGTGAGCGACATCCAATTCAATAGCATCAACACTCGCGTCTTCAGTTTCAACTGCCTCTTCATTATCTCCCCCATCATTATCTCCATCATCAGATCCCACTCCGCCAACAGATTCAGAAATGGAATTCTTCTTCTTCGCCCTAAACTTCCTCGGGGGCCGCCCAGCAGCTGTGGGCTCAGACTTCTCCAAATTAATGGCTTCAGAATCTTTCCCGTCCGTCGAGATAGGAATTTGAATATTGGCGGTTTCAGGTAATTGTCTGAGAGCGGTTTGACGCTCTTTGGCCAATCTCCTCTCCTCCCTAACCTTGTGTAAGTACCCAAATCTGGCTCATGCCTTCCGGTTAAATTTCCCGACAATTTCGGTAAGTTTCCCGGTAATTCCCCGGACCTTCCTAGTGTTCCGGAAATATCCTGGAACAGTCCCAAATTAAATTTAGGGCTGAAGGGAGCCTTCCTAATTAAGAAACACGTTTTTCTTAATTAGGAAGAGGGTTCTAGAAATTGCCACCTTGCATGGTTCTAGAAATGCTGAGTCACAATGGATAATGCCGCACGGTTTGCATTAGCTCATTTGTCCTAGCCGCACGGCTTCATTAGCCTTATCCAGGTGCCTATAAATAGAGCCCTCCTCTACCCATTTCAACACAACATTACCACCCCAAAAACACTCCACCCACAATCCGTCACTCCCAAGACGTGAAGAATATTGGTGAAGGCTCAAGAAGGTGAAGAAGAAGCTAAAGAAGTCATCTCCCTCCTCCTTGAAGACCCAAGACCAACCTCTCCTCCTAGCTCCGTCCGAAGAAACAAAGGAAGCCATTGGTAACCTCGCACGCCCTAACCTTGCATTTTAATTAATATACTTGCTCATTGCATTCATATATCTTGCTTGGGACTTGGCATTCATAGTTAAAGATCATATCTTTATCATCCCCTTCCCACTTTTGCATGCATTAAGACATCATTTGTCATAAAAATGTAGTCTTTTTCATAAAGGTGCATCCTTTGCACCTAAAACCCCTACTTTTAAATAAAAATGTCATCTTTATGCATCATTTGCATATAAAAATCCAATCTTTTCAATAAAGATGCACTCTTTGCACCCAAAAACTCATTTTCATACTTAAAAATGCATACTTTGCATTAAAAAACCATTCTTTGCCATTTTCATGCATCACTTGTACATTAAATGCTATTTTCCAACATAAAAATGCATTCTTTGCACAAAATCATTTCTTCAAACCATAAAGATCACTTCTTGGAACCAAAAAACATCATTTGCAACCCAAAAATGTCATCTTTTCACTAAAGTGTCATTTTTTACATGCATTCCCCCTTTCCCCCATTAGAAACCTTGGAACGGACCGGTGTAAAGGTCTTATCTTTACATCGTTCCTTCCATTAAAGGTTCCACGACTTCTTTAGAAAGGGACCACCTTGAACCCTATATCTCCAATTATCGCTTAAGAAAGAGTATGAAGCATCTATACGAGCTCGACCGTCTTAAAGCGTAGGATTGAGGGGCTAAGGACCTTCCTTTTCTAAAGAACCTCATCTTTGACCAAAAGAGAGTCATTCTCTCGATCACGCAAGTCCCGAGGGTCCCGAGGTTAAAATGCGATGATCACAAGTCATAAGATGAGGACGGGATAATAATCCCAAATACATAAAATTCCAAGGAATCCCGAGCGACAACCAACAAATGGTTTGTACGTCCGAAAGACAACTTGGGACATTCCCCTTTTTTTTCTCAAACACATGCACACAAGAAAGCACGCAAGCAAGCACGATTAATGAAATCATGGGAGACTTGCTCCGGCAAGGCACCTTGGGTGAACGCCAAACGTTCTTCCCAAGGGGTAACTTAACCTCCGAACCCATAAAACCTTTTTTTCAAAGTTTTGAGGTAATCAAAATGGCGTGGCGACTCCGTTTTTCAAATTAAACCGGATGTCTTCAAACTCGCGTGAATCCAACAAAATTTGGGGCACGCATTCACAGTTTGGCGACTCCGCTGGGGACTACCCAAAGGAGAAAAGCTTCTATTTTCAAAATAAAAAAAAAAAATTGATACTCGGTATATAGGTGGAAACCACTTACCCTTCCTGTACACTCCCTGACGTGGGAGTTGGGATAACCGGTGGTTTAACAATCCCACGTACCAGTATCCCTTTTCGAAAAAAAAAGTTTTTGAAAAAAATAAATAAAAAGAAAGCTTTTCCCTTTGAGCGGGTTAGACTCCCATCGCCGATTTCATTAATCATGCTTGCTTTCTTTACCATGCATTGCATCATTTGCATCTTGGAATTTGTGCATACTTTGAACGGGAAACAACCCGAAAAATAGCAAAAGGAGTGGAACCTGGAAAATTGATCCATGCAGTCGTACGGCTCAATCCTCATTGGATTACGACCAGGGCGACCTCGGTGGCAATTCCACCAGGAAAAATCATAGCTAATCTGCGATCCTAGCGGCTTAGGGCTACTCGGTTGCATATTTGGCCCAGGGCTCCCAGAAAATTTACGTGCTTATGTGTTGCATTTTCCCCATCCCGAAAATCATTCCTTTAAAACACATTATGAAAATCTCTGTTTTAACTCAAAAAGGAACATTTTTAGGAGACCGCACACTACGCGCACGATATATCACGTACACTTTGCACGCACGTCCTTCAAACCCGAGGGTGGTTCCAGCTGCAGTCACGGACAGCCTTACGATGCTCCCGGGCGCGCACGGAATCATCCCAACCTCCCCATGGCAGTCAGTGTCGACCAATGCACAGTCCGTGTCACACGTTTCAAAAAACCGTGACTTTTGGTTGGTTTTTGGTCTAGTCCGTGTCATATAGACTAGTTGCATACCCTCGTAAAGGTCAAGCCTTAGTTCATAACGGAAGAAGAACTCTGCCAAAATTCCGACAAGGAAAAATTGGCGAGATCTCAACTCCGACATTGACTATTGACCTTGACCTGCACGGAATGCGTAAGAGTCAAGACCGAGTCTTTGCCAACAAATCAAAAGATCTTTTGCTCAAGCGAAGCTCTGCCAAAATTCCGACAAGGAAAAATTGGCAAGATCTTGACCGGCATTGACTTCGATTCTAACTCACGCCCGGCGTATGCAACGAAGTTCAATGTGACACTGTGTCATCCGGCTTTTGCCGCCCGACCCATGCCTATTATTCTCTCGGACATTACCGAAAGTCAAAACGTCATTCGCTCAAACGAAACTCGGCCAAAATTTCGTCAAGGCAGAGAGACGAGACTTTCCCGGTATTGCTTTGACTATAATCCGCATTGGTCGTGCGTTGAAAGGTCCTATGACCCGCTAGACCCGATAGGAGCGTTCTTTACTCTCGGTCGGTGGGATCCGTGTGCCCTATAGGACTCTCGCCCGGGGCTGTCCACCCTGGGAGGTCGAAATACAGGTGGAATACGAGAAGCTTATAGACGTAGTGACGGAACCCACTGATCCAGGATCTAGAGTAGTTGCGAAAAAGAAGGGCAAACCCCCTTTTCCAACCAAATAGAAATAAATAAAAGACATTGTTTTAAGTAAACTTGAACAATTAATGTAATCATAATTGCATGGTCCTGTCTCTGAAATCCCTAATCGAGACCTCCTCGGTCCGATTTCCTATCCCGACCTTTCATGGTCAAATCCCTAATCGATACTCCCTCGGTCCGATTTCCTATTTTCCTATCCCGACCTTTCATGGTCAAATCCCTAATCGAGACCTTTTCGGTCCGATCTCCGATTTTCGATCTTGTCTTTTCAAGGTCTCATCTTTTCCGATCAATTAGGATTAGGAGAAAATGTGTTTTAAGCAAAGTTAAGCGATAAGTGCATGTTACTTGAGCTTTCGGCCTAAACACTTGCCCCGAGTCTAAACCTCACCCATCTCCGAGTCTAAACCTTGCTTACCCCGAGTCTAAACCTTATCCACCTTCGAGTCTAAACCTCACCCATCTCTGAGTCTAAACCTTGCTTACCCCGAGTCTAAATCTTGCCTACCCCTAGTCTAAACCTTGCCTATCCCTTTCCCTTGACGAGAAAGAAGTGGACGAGAATACCGGGTCGACAACTTGTTAAGCGCAAAATTCTCGGAACAGTTCGCGAGAATCCTCGGTTTTGTCGGTTCGAGAGAGTCGAGAATGGCCGATTTGGTGAAAACGACGGTGGGATGAGTAATCGAGATGACTAGGGAAGAAGAGCTAGCCTTAGCCACGAAAAAGAGTCATAAGGTCCATGAGGAACAACAAGCCATGATCATTGATGCGCTCACTAGTAGCCATAGAGTTCGAGATAGTGGTCGAAGCCAATGATTCCACTGGTAGAAGATGAAACTCCGGATGCGGCAATTTCGGCTCCTCTATCCTATAACCAATGCCCTCCTCCATCCACATATGATCCCTTGCCAAGGACTACCCCTTTGCAGTCCTTTCCAATGTCCCAAGCCATCAGGGTCCCGATGCCCTCACCTCCTCAGATAAGACCCAGCTTTGTTCACCACCAACAGAGAGCAAATGCTACAGCTACCCCCAATTTCTCGGCCCAGTCGGGTTCGGTCATCATCTTGGAATGGGTCGGTTTACCTCTTCACGGCCCAGTCGGGTTTAGGTCATCATCTTGGAATGGAGTCGATTGCGGCTTCCCAAGCCCGACAATTTGACATGACCCCGCAAACCAATTTGGATCAGTTCGCTCCTCAGGCTCCAAGCTCTACCCCTCTCCTCCAGTTAGGAAGTCAGACAAGGTCAAATGCTCCTCATCCAATTCTGCACTCAGTTGTTACGCAAGTTGCTTCTGCTCACCAAGTACAGTATACACATTGTTCTTCCAGTCACGTCCCTCAGTGTGGTCAAGACACGTTCAGTCCTACTTTTATGGTGCCTCGAACCTCATGTCTTCAGCAGTCATTTGGATCAGCGCTCAGTACTCCCTGGTATTCAACTATTACGAGCCATATATCCCCGTCTTCGACAGCTGTCAGACCCTATGAGGCCCCTTATGAGTCTCACCAATCCCGATCCTTTGGTTCGTATTCTTATGCTTCAAGTTTGACTTACAAGGAAGGTTACGGTCACGGTCACGCTTTGAATGCTCAGACTGTCATCTCTCCCACCAGGGTACTTCCTACTGTGGTTTCATTTGCTGATGCCAATCTTGTGGCGGGGTCGTGTGGTCCTAATGCTCCTATTGACTCGTTCGAAGGAATATTGGTAGAGCCAATTAAGAAAATACAGGAAAAGCCTAGCAGCGAAAGTGTCGACAATCGCTCGACTCAAGCCATCTCACCCTACCAATCTCGCGCATCTGACACAAAGGAGTCGAATCTTGACGATTACATTGATGATTACATAAAAAAGGTTCGTGCACGGGAAAGCACTTCTGGTTTGAAAATGTCTCGCCGCTATAGACCTTACCCTTCCAACACGGCTGCAACATCTGGTAAAGGAAAGAAGGCATTGTGTACAATGGACGACATCAAGAAGGTACCAATAAATAGTGGTCCTCCGAGACAACGAGAACATTTTGATGATTTTGGGATACCCATGGGCTTAATCTTCAAGGCTTTAGTAAAGCTAGGCCTCCTGGAGCCCCTTAGAGACTACCATCCAAAGAGCTCAAATACACTCCTCGACATGAATGAGCATTGCACCTTCCATAGTCATCACGACCGACAACTGTATAGCCTTGAAGAGAGCGGTCCAAGGGTTAATCGAAGCAGGCAAGCTTGAGCGCCCCAATGGACCAAAACCGACAGACTCTGTTCAGAATGGTGACCAAGTCAATGACCAAGGTTCGGATCAAAGAGCATCAAGAATTTACTTCCAATGCTGAAGGGTAGAAATGTAGTCCGACAGTGAAGAGTAGCTAGACTAGGGTCTACCTATCCTTAAGCAAGATTAGAAAAAAAAAAAAAAATAGTCTCTCAGTCAACCTTCGTAGGTTCTAGTACTTTCCTCTTTCAATCAAGTCCTCTACGGACATTGTAATCAATCTTTAATTTTCTATTTAAGAGTCTTCTTCTTTTCTTGCTAGACTTAAGACATTATTTGCACACCTACATTACATTTAATGAAATGGTTTTATTTTATATGATCGCTTGCATTGCTCAACAAATAATCTCTTGAAATAATTAACATTCTGATTAATCGGTGTGAGAAAGTCAACTAATGCCTTCCCCATACACTTTCCTTACTTCACAAAAAGGCCTTCATTAAACCATACACTTTCCCAATCATGCCCCCACCTTCACCTTGACCAAGTCAACGACGGCGGCATTTTCAAAGGACAACAAAAGGCCACTCAGCTTCGAAAGATTGACCCCGTGTCGACAACAATCTAGGAGCCTGTCTTCGACCTCAAAGATGTCAAGAGAAATTAAAGCAGGGGCTCGCCTTGGCCCTCAGATGCTTCAAAAAAAATGCAGTGCAAAAAGAGTAATACCCAGCTAGGCTGAAAATCCCAAAAAAGGGCAGTCTAGGCAAAAAACAGGGTTGTACATAAAAAAACAAGAAAAAAATCTTAGTGCAAAAAGAGTAATGCCCAGCTAGGCTGAAAATCCCAAAAAGGGGGCAGTCTAGGCAAAAAACAGGGTTGCACATATATATATATATATATATATATATATATATATATATATATATATATATATATATATATATATATATATAAAAAGAAAATGATGAGGCCAAGGACCCGGCCGCCCATTAAAAAGCTTGACGGAAAGGCAAGATCAAAGCTCAGAGGATGAAAGTTGTCGATCGGGCGGTCGAAGCAAAGTCAGAAGCATTTCATAAGCCTGTAGATCCTTTCTCCCCAAGTGAAAGAGGAAGCAATTGAAGCAGCCGTCCAAAAATGACTTGGTCAAGGAATCATCCCGAGGCCCAAGCCTCACCATCCAATCTTTTCATCCGAGCCTTTTCGCCAAAAGGAACCACAAATCCCATTTCCCCAAACACAGTCCGGCCAAGGCCGAACTACGGCGACCTGAGCTCCTCACAATGAGGGGAACGTAGGCAACCAGAAATGGTCCGGTCATAAGCATATCCAAATTCCTGAAAACCCGGTCTCATCAAATGACCTCTCCCATAAGACACAGTCAGATTCCAGAAAACCCGGTCTCATCAATGACCTCCCTATACACAAACTTTTCTTTCACACCAGCCAACCTTGATCCACGACATTGGTTGACTTTCTCCTCATGACTAATAAGAATGTTTTTTCATATCGAGATTAGTGGTTGAATAACCCGAACATTAATAAAGGGTTTTAAGCAATCTTGTGATCATTGTAAGTAAAACAAGTTTTCAGATGTCTTGACAAGTCTTCCTTTTCTACATCTTAGGAAAGATAGTACTAAACACTGATTTTCTGTCAGCAGGGGCTTCCATACACTTTTACCAACCTTTCTACGCTTATACTCTCTCAAAAGAGTCAAACCCAAAGCGAGTTTTTGTGCCTACATCGAATAAGGCCATCAAAATAACACAAAATCGGGATTTATTCCCGCCTTTCGAAAAAATATGCCCCTGCATGTATACATTTCTAAAATCTTTTCTTTCACATCTTCTTAAGGTTGACTGATTGACTAAATAAAAAAAAATTAAAAAAAAGAGAGAAAAAAGGATAGGTTTTCCCTCTTCTGCTACAATTCGCATTAGGGCTGCCTTGGAACTCTTCAAAGTTGGGTCTTTGCCAAGTCATTCCTTTAAACTGGGGCTTCTTTAGCCATTTTTGGGGTTCGCATCGAGTTCTTCACTAGGTCCCTAGATGGATTCAGTCTTGGTCAGATTAACCCCAGGATCACGTTCGCGTACCAATCGATTGGGATTTTTGCTAGGTCACCGGGCGGGGCTTCGCCAAGTCACTTCGCCTACTCGGTTCATTCAAGGGCTTTGCCAAATGAAAGGATCTTTCCTTGCTTTAGTAAGACATGGGGCTTTGCGAGAGAAAGTTTTTCCTCGGACGGGGCTCCGATAAGTCACATCCATCCCTAGAAGAGAGGTTTGGTCACTTCAACATCTGCTTTGGTTATAAAAGCCTGTCAGCATCAGCTTCAAGCGCCAGAGTTTAAGAAAAGGACCTTAATCAAGACCCGAGGTTTAAACCCAGTCTCAGCCCAAGAAGGAATTCTAGTCCACATTGACAACATCTCAGCAACAACGGTTCGAGTCCGCACCCAAGGGATACGACCCCACCTGCTTGAAACCCGTCTTAAACAATTTTCAAACACATTCCATATGTACATCCAGACCCAGTCCCTACCATGTTTCCAAGAAAAAAAATCACCCCTAAGCTCAAGTAAAGTGCCAATTGCTAATGATAACATTTTCTCCCAAAAAAGCGCCTCCGTTATTCCCTTTATAATGAGATAACGCCAGGCGACAGTTTCCGGATTGTCAAAATCCAAACTTTAGCTTCCTCTATCACGAATAGTGAAGTATGCTCAAGTTTTTCCCAACTTTAGATACCCATATCTCTGATTCGAAAGAGATTGAGAAGTATGCTCAAGTTTTTCCCAACTTTAGATACCCATATCTCTGATTCGAAAGAGATTGAGAAGTACGCTCAAGTTTTCCAAACTTTAGATACCCATATCTCTGATTCGAAAGAGATTGAGAAGTATGCTCAAGTTTTCCAAACTTTAGATACCCATATCTCTGATTCGAAAGAGATTGAGAAGTATGCTCAAGTTTTCCAAACTTTAGATACCCATATCTCTCGATTCGAAAGAGATTGAGAAGTATGCTCAAGTTTTCCAAACTTTAGATACCCATATCTCTCGATTCGAAAGAGATTGAGAAGTATGCTCAAGTTTTCCAAACTTTAGATACCCATATCTACGATTCGAAAGAGATTGAGAAGTATGCTCAAGTTTTCCAAACTTTAGCTACCCATATCTACGATTCGAAAGAGATTGAGAAGTATGCTCAAGTTTTCCAAACTTTAGATACCCATATCTCTGATTCGAAAGAGATTGAGAAGTATGCTCAAGTTTTCCAAACTTTAGATACCCATACCTCTGATTCGAAAGAGATTGAGAAGTATGCTCAAGTTTTTCCAAACATTAGATACCCATATCTCTGATTCGAAAGAGATTGAGAAGTATGCTCAAGTTCTCCAAACTTTAGATACCCATATCTCTGATTCGAAAGAGATTGAGAAGTATGCTCAAGTTTTCCAAACTTTAGATACCCATATCTCTTATTCGAAAGAGATTGAGAAGTACGCTCAAGTTTTTACAAACTTCTATTACCCCTATCTCCTCGATAGTGACGTAATGCCCTGTAGCTTATTTTACAAATTTACCCCTGTGGCTCATTTTGTTTGCCATTGGCATTTTCAATTCTATTTTCAAATGATTAGGGTACGTCCCGTTTCTTTATAAAAATTATCAGGGTACGTCCCGTTTCTTTACAAAATTATCGGGTACATCCCACTTTCTTTACAAAAATCATCGAGTCCTTCTTACTTCTTTACAAAATTTCGATCTCTCTCGCGATCTCCGTCATTCCAAGGTGGAAGAATGACATTTCGCTCTTTCTTTCGATCTCCGTCATTCCAAGGTGGAAGAATGACATTTCGATTTTTCCCGCGATCTCCGTCATTCCAAGGTGGAAGAATGACATTTCGCTCTTTCTTTCGATCTCCGTCATTCCAAGGTGGAAGAATGACATTTCGATCTTTCTCGCGATCTCCGTCATTCCAAGGTGGAAGAATGACATTTCGCTCTTTCTTTCGATCTCCGTCATTCCAAGGTGGAAGAATGACATTTCGACCTCTCTCGCGATCTCCGTCATTCCAAGGTGGAAGAATGACATTTCGCTCTATCTTTCGATCTCCGTTATTCCAAGGTGGAAGAATAACATTTCGATCTCTCTCGCGATCTCCGTCATTCCAAGGTGGAAGAATGACATTTCGCTCTATCTTTCGATCTCCGTTATTCCAAGTTGGAAGAATAACATTTCGATTCAGTCAAAGATCGAACTACGACCTGGCTTGATTCCCTCGGGATACGTAGGTAGCCTCCTGTAGGTTCAGCCAATTCGTCACATATGACACCCCATTCCCCTGTGGATCTTTTCCGAACTACGATTATGGCTTGATTCCCATCCGGGATACGTAGGTAGCCTTTCATAAAAGGTCCAGCCACTCAACCAACTTGATCACCCAATCCGTCTCGGCATTCGCCAGATTGGATCCTTTTCTATCGACAACCCCACTCGCCTTGCAAGTGACGTTGCCGAGGGGCTTCTGTAAGTACCCAAATCTGGCTCATGCCTTCCGGTTAAATTTCCCGACAATTTCGATAAGTTTCCCGGTAATTCCCCGAACCTTCCTAGTGTTCCGGAAATGTCCTGGAACAGTCCCAAATTAAATTTAGAGTTTGAAGGGAGCCTTCTAATTAAGAAACACGTTTTCTTAATTAGGAAGAGTGGTTCTAGAAATTGCCACCTTGCATGGTTCTAGAAATCTTTGAGTCACAATGGATAATGCCGCACGGCTGCATTAGCTCGCTGTCCCTAGCCGCACGGCTTCATTAGCCTTATCCAGACTGCCTATAAATAGAGCCCTCCTCTACCCATTTCAACACAACATTATCACCCCAAAAACAATACACCCACAATCAGTCACTCCCAAGACGTGAAGAATATTGGTGAAGGCTCAAGAAGGTGAAGAAGAAGCTAAAGAAGTCATCTCCCTCCTCCTTGAAGACCCAAGACCAACCTCTCCTCCTAGCTTCGTCCGAAGAAACAAAGGAAACCATTGGTAACCTCGCACGCCCTAACCTTGCATTTTAATTAATATACTTGCTCATTGCATTCATATATCTTGCTTGGGACTTGGCATTCATAGTTAAAGATCATATCTTTATCATCCCCTTCCCCTTTTGCATGCATTAAGACATCATTTGTCATAAAAATGTAGTCTTTTTCATAAAGGTGCATCCTTTGCACCTAAAACCCCTACTTTTAAATAAAAATGTCATCTTTATGCATCATTTGCATATAAAAATCCAATCTTTTCAATAAAGATGCACTCTTTGCACCCCAAAACTCATTTTCATACTTAAAAATGCATACTTTGCATTAAAAAACCATTCTTTGCCATTTTCATGCATCACTTGTACATTAAATGCTATTTTCCAACATAAAAATGCATTCTTTGCACAAAATCATTTCTTCAAACCATAAAGATCACTTCTTGGAACCAAAAAACATCATTTGCAACCCAAAAATGTCATCTTTTCACTAAAGTGTCATTTTTACATGCATTTCCCCCTTTCCCCCATTAGCAACCTTGGAACGGACCGGTGTAAAGGTCTTATCTTTACATCGTTCCTTCCATTAAAGGTTCCACGACTTCTTTAGAAAGGGACCACCTTGAACCCTATATCTCCCATTATCGCTTAAGAAAGAGTATGAAGCATCTATACGAGCTCGACCGTCTTAAAGCGTAGGATTGAGGGGCTAAGGACCTTCCTTTTCTAAAGAACCTCATCTTTGACCAAAAGAGAGTCATTCTCTCGATCACGCAAGTCCCGAGGGTCCCGAGGTTAAAATGCGATGATCACAAGTCATAAGATGAGGACGGGATAATAATCCCAAATACATAAAATTCCAAGGAATCCCGAGCGACAACCAACAAATGGTTTGTACGTCCGGAAGACAACTTGGGACATTCCCCTTTTTTTTCTCAAACACATGCACACAAGAAAGCACGCAAGCAAGCACGATTAATGAAATCATGGGAGACTTGCTCCGGCAAGGCACCTTGGGTGAACGCCAAACGTTCTTCCCAAGGGGTAACTTAACCTCCGAACCCATAAAACCTTTTTTTCAAAGTTTTGAGGTAATCAAAATGGCGTGGCGACTCTGTTTTTCAAATTAAACCGGATGTCTTCAAACTCGCGTGAATCCAACAAAATTTGGGGCACACATTCACACCTTGGCGAGATTGGCTGCCCTCTTGGAAGCAAGATCCATCTTATCAAAATCTGCATCAGCAACATTAATGGTTAAAAACGGAACGGACATAAAATACAAACGGAAATCAAGTATAAGGAAAGGAAATTCACCCATTAAATTGTGCATTGCAGCACACACATAAACGTTTCCCTGACATGGCTCACAGTTAGAAGAAAACACGCCGTGGTCATGAACCACCCACCCATCGAAACAAATGGATCGGATAAAAGGAATGAGGGGTTCAACCGCGCCGGTTAATGAGGGCGAGATGGCAACCCGCCTTAGCAAATTTTCATCCCGCAATATCATTCTCTAGGAGAATAGTGCATCACTTCCAACCGTTGATAAGGTCCTGGCAAAATCAGCTTTTGCGAGTTCCTCGTCGGGGGTCAGACGAACTTTATGGCCGAAAGAGGCTATCATCGGCGAGATTCTGATAGGATGCTTCCAACCCCGGCTGGAGGTAATAGAGATCGGGTTGTCGTAGATATGATGAATCTTATTAGGACCAGGAGTCAAAAGTTTGTTTGTTTTACTGGCCGTATAGTGATTCTGTGATCATCTTTGGATTTCACTTTGTAAACATCAAAAAACTCTCTTAAAAGCGGAATAGTGGGCTCATAACGGTGCCCCCTACAAATGGCTATGATGGAAACAAGAATTCTAATAGTGTTCGAATGAAGATCAACCATAGCAGCGAACAGTTCATTAAGAATAAGATTTATGAACGGATCCAAAGGGAGTCTAAGGCCAAATTTAAAGTGGGAAGGATAAGCCACCACAAGTTCTTGGTTTTTCCTCATTTCGATGGGATCAAGAGGTCCGGTATAGTTAGCGAGATGATAAACGGTAGGGTCAATGCAGTAATGGGTATAGAAGGCAGCCCAATCAGGATTGGGTAAGTTACTTGGAGTAGCGAGATCCTGAGCAGCGGAATGGGAGCTGCTGGCCCTGCTCGTTGCATCATCTCGCATATCGCTCCTTCCTCGTATCTGTCCGGAAAAAATCAAGTTAACATCGATCTTACTAGTGGTCACACAACCTCACTCAGAACCCTCGCCCCACTTACAGTCCGCTCAGAGCTCCCACCCAAGCCAGAGCTTTCTGGTCCCAATGGATACCCCGCTTGCTTACAAATGTGTTCGCAAAAGGACAATCTATCTAAAAATCCAAGTATGGGGATATACGAAAGAGGAAGGTATGGGGGTCCTTGTATTTCCAAGGAATCCATAACTAAAGTGCCAGCACCCTCCGCAATCAAAAGGGTGTTTAGTTCTTCCCTGGTCATCCTAAACCAATGCCCGTATCCCCTTCTATAATACCCCTTAGATTTTTTACACTGCCCGAATTTAGTGTCCCTGGCACATTGCTTCACCCGAGCCATTTCCATAAAAAATCTAAGCCAAAGGAAGTAGGAGAGTCGAAAGTGTTACCTGAGATGATGGGAGAGGAATCCTCAAGCAACTCTGGCTGATTCACTGGAAAAAATGGAGAAGTGGAGAAGTTAAAATCTCCCCCTTCCAAGCTCGATGTGGTAACTCAAAATGCTAGGGAACCGTTTCCCGGGTACTCGAAACTTTCTAAGGACGAACTTGATCGGAGCAAAATGGAAAAGAGGCTAACGGAATCTCTAGATTACGGATAGCCGAAAAAGGAAACGGAGACGCCGGAAATTGGAGTAGTAACAGGAAAGGTTGAAAAGTGAAAAAGAAGAAATGAGAGGTGGGCCTTACCTTTTAAACCCAAGGACGGGAAAGGACGGTTTATGAAAAGACCCTTCGGTTATCTCATTATTGCCTTTTGGAAAATCAACCGTCATAAATTTTGAATTAAAATGGTCGAAACATATTCCTAGAACATGCATTTATTGGCAAAGGATGGCTCATTAAACGATCTGACAAAGCTTGACACGTGTCAAAAGGATTAGCGACTTGGGCAGGGGACCTGCCGAGATAGGGCATCATGGGGATGACCAACGTGCGGGATAAGGCCTCGCCCAGTTCACAGCTACAAATTCTATCCCGCTGTGATTATGGCGAGATACACCATTGTTATCACTTATTCCCAAAAACCCGCTAGCGAAATCAAATTCACAACTGGACCATAAATAGCCCAGTTATGAACTGAGGGGCTACTGATGTACCAAAATAAGATACCGTACACGTGTCGATCAAACTAAGGCGACCACAATAGGGTCAACAGAGGAAATGTTGCCTACGTGGAAGGAAGTCAATCCTAACTGGGAACATCAGCACTAAAGCCAAACATAATAGAAAGTCTCCCCCTGACTAGTCACCAGATCACTTAGCGAGATACTCGACGACAGGACAATGGAAATACTTGGCGAGATGCTTATCTAGCCTTGGCGGACCTTTTGACATATACACCGGTTCATGCTACAGTGCGACTTACCGACCTCACACTCCGACTGGCGAGATAACCATCTCGCCGACAATAAAAGGGGACCATCTCTGACAACAAGTACAGTAATAAATGAGACAGGACAACATTAATTACGAAAGGATAACATTAAATGAGGCAACCTGAGTATACAGGGGTCATTGTACCATTCAGCCCCCATAACCGCTGGGTAATGGGGTTATCCAGTTAAAGGTTGGTTGGAAAGTACGAGGTAGGTCGACTGGGCCGTCTAAATCTCTGCTCATCATGACGACCCAATAGCTCACATAGCTTATCACAATAAACATACGGACTGATCACATGGCTTATGGGAGACTGATATAAAAGGGAGCCAAGACATCCTGGAGGAGGTATGTTGCTTACCCTCCATTCTTACGCCTACTCTTTCCTGTTCATCTTTTCTTCATTATCGGATTCTTATTCTCACACCGGAGGGGCTTTAGCCGGAGACGCCCCCGGCTTAGCTTACAGTGCTTGTTTTGCAGATCTTCATTGGAGAGATCAGCCAGTGTCATCCACCTTGGACGTGACGTGGAAGTTAGCGTTGAAGCTCAATTTCTGGTAGCATCAATGCTTAACATCTGAGCAGTATGATTGTAGATGTTAATTAGGTCTGCAGTGTGTGTGTGTGTGCTGGTGTGCTAGTTTACGTGATTTTGGGTGTAAGGACTAGGGAGTGTGGAAAAGGGAGACATATCTTGGCATCAGTCCATATTGACTCTTTCGACTAGTGGTCAAACTAATAGAAGTTTGACCAAAGTATCTTAGAATTTCACTTGCTCTAGTGAAATTCTAGAAGGTGTTAATGATAGTATTTGTAATATTCTATTGGTAATTGGAGTTTTACATCATACTCCATTCGTTCCAAAATATTTGTCCCATTTGATTTTTTTGTCGAACTTTGACCACAAATTTATGAGAGATTAATCATGTTCATGAAATTCTAAAAGTTGCTGTTGATAATTATTAATGGTGAATCAATAGGAATTTTTAGAATTTCATGAACATAATTAAATTGTCATATATTTGTGGTCAAAGTTCAACAAAAAGTCAAATGAGACAAACATTTTGGGATGGAGGGAGTATAACATACTGTGTATGTTAGATAGTAATCCTTTTCTTTATTAGTGTCCATTTTTTTAAAATGGTCCACAAATGAGTGTTTATTTTTTAATGAAGCAACTATTTCCACTTTTGTCAGATTCTAATTTGAATTGCAATTGTAACTTGTAAGGTGTGATTGTCAAAGGCCTTTTCGTCTGTGTAAGATCATGTCCAATAAGCCAACTATCAAAAAATATTCAACTACCCTAATATCACGACACCTCATCTTCTCTCTCCATCCACTTAATCATTCAACTACTTTCTCAACTACACCCCCCACAATAAGCTAGTTTAGTTTAAAATTCAACTCCTTCCAACTCATCATTCTATACCCCACCACTTTTTATTTTATTTACAATATTTAATTTTCGAAAATCTGAGATGAAGATAAAATCAAAAAATATGGGGAACCAATCAATGCTCGCCATGTGTCAATTGCATAAAAAAAAAAGCAAAAAGCGGGTCCCCCATTTATCTTCAACCAGGTTGAAAACATTCAACCCCTCCCCTTCAACCACCCCCCTCTCAACCCCTTATTGCCCCCTCTCAACTAGTTAACCCCCCATTCAACCCCCCTCTCAATTGGACATGGCCTAAGAGTGCTTAGAAGTCATCCTCCTTAAGTTGAATGAAAAGCTAAAAGTGGACGCTCATATATTGATGGAAGGAGTAGGTTGATATTGTCCTACTCCTAGATTGATTTTCCACGGAAGAATAGTCGTCTACCAGTATACACATGATTTGTGTCTGCAATTTGTATGTGTGTGCTTGTTTGCTAGTATGTGTTTTTGCTGCTATGCGCTCTGTATGTGCTTTTAGGTGTTTTTGTGGGTAGAGAGAGGGACTTTCACATGCTTTTGACACATAAGGGATAGAGAAAAAGAGGTTTAGGTGAAGGCTTTGGTATTATTTTGTCAGAAGAGGACCAGAGAGCCATAGCATAATGTGTGGTACATACTCCCTCCGTCCCAAATTGAATGTTATTATTTGATGATTCATGTGTAATTGGTTAATGGGGTGAATTAGCATTATCTTAATAAATCTGCTAGGCATTTTATTTACTGCATTTTTTACTCGGTTACCTCAAGTGGAAAAGAATGGGGGGGGAGGAGGATGGTCAACTGAATAATTAGTTGAAAGAATCGTATCGTACTAACATTGCCTCCTTTGTTGTGCACATGTTCATGCCCATTGACAATGGGTGGGTTTAATATGAATACTGTGTTTTTGTGCTAATTTTTGTGTGGCTATACTCAAAAAGGATTTCAACAACCATTTGCCACTTGTGGGGTAAGTGATGTGTTGTTTTGTATCCTGATAACAAATCCCAAGTTTCATGAGTTAATTTCTTAGTTCATGATAAGATAATGCTAAATAAGTTATGAGGAATTGTTCTTTGTTTCCAAGCCTTTTTTAATGCAAACTAAATTGTGTATGAATCATGATATTATGTATACTATCAACTTTGCATAGAGATTCGGAGCTTCTGTTTTTGCTATCCTTAAATGTTTGCAAAAGTATTCCTTTTCCCATGGCTGCTCATACCCAATCAAATAAGATGCCAGAACTCCTATGCTAATACAGGAACATGAAATTTTACAATCAGGTAGCTCTATTATCCTTCTTGAGTTAATTAACATTCTTGCTGTTGGTTTCTTTCAAACCGAGCTGATTTATTTACTAAGTTGAACTATATAGGGTTTTGGGGGGTGAACTTGATTGCTATGTTACTTGAAATAGGGGTAAACCATCGGCCTACACTTTCCAGCGAGTCCCTTGAGTTTTTGCTCAAATATTTGTTTCTTTCTTTTGTCATATTCGGTATGGGGTTAATACTGGTCATGACATTCGGTTTTTGGTGTGTTTGGTTTGTGGGCAGCCATATCGTGGATATATTTCTACATCTTTGTAAGATTTATTCAGTTTGAGTTTCCTGCAGCGTGAGTCATTGACTGTGCTGGTAAATTAAGCAGTACTTTATTTGATTCATATATTGTTATTATTTGATGAAATTTTGAATTTATAATTTTTTGTATGTTAAGAAAAAGAAACACGGAGATAAGGTTGATGCAACTGTTGTGTTTATTGCTATGCATACTGCGGTGGCTCCTGATGGCTCAGGACCAAAATGGATTAACCTTTACTACCAGGCCTTTATGCAAGTGTTAAATGTGTTTTCTATTAGTAAATTATGAATTATTTAGTTAAAAAATATTGTTTTATACCATATTGGATAACTTCTTTTTTTTGTCGGGAAGAGTATAAAGAGTATAAGAAGCGTCCCGAGAGCACCGAGTGGCCCACATATCGTGAAAATCTTTTGACCGCATATCGTGAAAATCTTTTGAAGCTCCTTGAAGACAAAGAACCAAGGGGAGAACGCTTGCCTGGATTAAGACCACATGGTGCTCGATTTTTTGACATGCCATTAAGCAGCCATACTACACGATGCTTTTCTTCTTCCGGTAGTCAGAATGTGAATCAAGAGACATTCGATGCTCGGGTTCAGAAAGAGGTACAAAGGCAAGTGGAGATAGAGCGTCAAGAGCGAGAAGTTTCATATCGCCAATTGGAAAGCAAGTTTGAGGAACGTCTTCGGCAAGAGCGAGAAGTTGTGCAAAGAAAGTTTGAGGAGCGCATGCAACAAGTAATAGCAACCATTAATTTGCAACAACATCAACCTACTAGCGGTAATGCTATAGTCGGTCAATACCTTGATTTAGATGGTGGTTGTGGCACTAGTAGGCAAAGTGGTGGGGGCGGTCGTGGTCATTAAACTTGTGTTTTACTTATGTAGTTTTTATGCTGTTTTTTAGAACTAGATTTACTCCCGTGAGATGCACGGGGTGTTACTATATATTCAACTATATATTCAAAAGATAGAAATTGAACTAAAATAAACCAAAAATTCAATTCGTTTATAAGAATCATTTATATATAACAATTCCAGATGACCATATATCATCTTAACCATTGAAAGATGAGATTGCATACCTGAATGTCACTAACGTACTATATAACATACACACTTCCTACAACTAACTCCATTTTAAAAAATTAAGAATCATTTATATATAACAATTTATCGGATATTGTTTGTTAGGGTGAGGGGTGATTTGTTAATTGCCCCTAGAAATATTTAATCCACCCGTATCAATACACTAAAGTATTTCTCATTTTCTAAAGGACTTGTGTCCAAACAATATCTTGAGTGGGTGGTTTAAGTCTTTTCGTCTTAGAGGTCTGGAGTTCAATTACCTACTGCTGGCCAAAATTGAATCGAAAATACTTAAAGACATTAAACACATATATATTAAATCATTGAGAATCTATATTATAAATCACACCATTGTTTTGAACAGTGGTGTGAATAGTTCCATTCGCGGAAATGACCATTTTGCCCTCACTATTCACTCCCTTTCCCATTTCGCCCTTAAAAAAAAAATTTTAAATTAAAAAAAATAAATCACACCATTGTTTTGAACAGTGGTGTGAATAGTTCCATTCGCGGAAATGACCATTTTGCCCTCACTATTCACTCCCTTTCCCATTTCGCCCTTAAAAAAAAAATTTAAAATTAAAATTTTTTTTTTTAATTAAAAAAAAATTTAAAAACAAAAAAATAAAAAACGTGGCCTTGGACACAGGCTTAGGGCTAGTTAGTTTATAAATAATAAACGGAAAAGAGAACCCATTTTTTTTAGACAACCAAAAACTCCAATTTTCCCGTCCCTAGTAAAGACCAATTATTATTTCGTAAATTACAACTTTTATATATTGTTGTAACATATTCAAAATATTACAACTTTATCCCTATGTTGGAAAATAAATTATGGATAAATCTAATAATGACTTAAATAATTAAATAAATAAATGTTTCTTTTAAATGATTGCAACTCCATATATGGAGAGATATTAATAAAAAAAAGGTGAAAGTAATAAATTGTAAACTTCACATCTCTCCACTTTCCTTACCCCCACCCCCATCCACCTATCATAAATTCATCTATCTCCCTAAAATTAGCATATGTCTAACTTCTCTCACATATTTATTACTGAAAAATTATATCCACATTTTGTTAACAATTTTCCTTATCAAACGAAAAATCATTTGCATTCACAATAACATAAGATGATTTCTTTTTAATTTAAATTTATAATGAGAAAATTTAGAGAAATAATAAATTAACAAAAAAGGAAAGCAACCTTCATTAAATTCACTTCCCCTCCCCTCCATCCTCCTATAAAATGGTTCGTATCAACTCAAAAAAATTGTTTGTATACCATTGCCTCTTACATGTTTAATTAGCGAGATTATGAACCGAAAAATTGTAGTCCTTGGTAAATGAAGTAATATTGTATCAACGTGATTTCCTAGTCTAAGGATACATATAAAAATTATACTTCTTCAACTCGAAATAACCCTCGCAATTGATTTGTTGATATTCTTAAACTATATGCTGTAATAATACATGAGTTGGTCGAGAAAATAAACGGAATTTTTTTTGCTCAAACACTACACCCCCTATCAAACAAAACCCACTTCTTTCTCTCCCTCTTTCAAAATGCCTATTTACACTATATTTATTTTTAAGAATAATAACATGCACTTCAAAGAGGTGGTTTTTTTTTTTTTTTGTCCGAATCAAAAGAAAGTAGTCTCTATTTGTAGAGAAATTTTTTTTATGATTTTTGGTGAAGGATTTTTTTTTTTAAAAGTAATTTGATATAAAATATTTGATTTATATTAAAAAAAAGAGGTTTTTTTTCCTGTGTCCGAATCAAATGAAATTAGTCTCTATTTGTAGAGAAAAAAAAATTATGAAATTTGGTAAAAATAAAATTTAAAAAAAATTAATTTACTATAAAATATTTGAGGTTAAAGAAATCGGTGGTAAAAAAATTTCGAAAATTACACCAACTAATCGAACGTTGACACCTGTCCAAAAAAAAATAAAAAACAAAATGAAAATGTGGCCTGAACACACTTGCCTTTGTCGGCAAGTGTATTTCACTTCCCAATTTCACCCAATCATAGTACGCCACGTCATCTAACCATCTCTCATATATTCAATTTTGCCATTGGATGAAATGACAAAAATGCCCTTGACAGAGGTGCTTTTATACACTAAACGACGCCGTTTTGAATTTCCGGATTTAGCCCATTGACGTTGACAGTTTTTGGCTCCAAATTGCTAATTTTAGGAACGACTTTACTTTTATATATTTATAGATTATTATTATTATCATTATCATTTATAATTAAAAAAAATAATTCACACTTAATTAATTTTGACAAAAAAGATATTGACAAATTAAAAAGGAAAATTAACAAAGGATAATTAAGAAATTTATATTTAAAAAAAAAATCTGTGTTCAAAACAAATGAAAATAGTCTCTATTTAAAGAGGAAAAAAATTATGAATTTTGATGTAAAAAATTAAAAAAAAATTAATTTATTATAAAATAATTTAGGTAAAAGAAATGGGTTAAAAATAAAAAACCAAAATCCTACCTCAGTCAAACACGTGTCCAACCCAAAAAAAAAAAAAGGAAAAAACCAAGCTGCCTTCATGCGCCTCTGTCGACGCTTGTAGTACACGCGCCATGGAAATGGCGAAAATGCCCTTCACCAAACGGACGACATATGTCCAAATTTATTAAAAAAAAATCCCCCAATCACAACTTGCCACATGTGTTTTCAGCCGAATTAATTGCATTTTTGCCATGGAGTGAAATGACGAAAATGCCCTTCAAACACTCTTTAATTACCACAATCTTCCTTTTTTATATATAGATATAGATACAGATAATAATAATAATAATAATAATAATAATTATTATTATTATTATTATTATTATTATTATTATTATTATTATTATTATTATTATTATTATTATTATTATTATTATTATTTATAAAAAAAATACTTCACACTTAATTAATTTTCACTAAAAAGAAATAGAAAAATTAGCAAAGGATAATTAAAAAAAAATTATATTTAAAAAAGAGAAATTTTTTTCTATGTCCAAATCAAATGAAAGAAGTCTCTATTTAAAGAGAAAAAAAATTATGAATTTTGGTGTAAAAAAAATTAAAAAAAATTAATTTAATATATAATAATTGAGGTTAAAGAAATAGGATAAAAAAAATCGAAAAACCAGCAACCCAATCATCCTTCGCCACGTGTCCACCAAAAAAAAAGAGGAATAGGCAGAAATAACGCGCCTTTGTCGGCTCGTGAGACAAACGCGCAATGGAAATGACGGAATTACCCTTTGTTAACTGGGCGACACATGTTCAGTTTTACAAAAAAAATGAAAAAATAATGCAGACCAATCATTGCTTGCCATGTGTCGTTTCAGTTGGTTTTTTTTGCAATTTTGCAATGGCGTGAAAAGACGAAAATACCCCTCTAACCCCCTTTAATTACCACAATCTTGTTATTATATATACTAGTTTGACCCCCGTGCGATGCACGGACAGTTACTAACGAATAACTTATCGAAATCGAAATAAATACAAAAGAAAATACAGATGTTTATATACATTGAAAACAATTATTTGAAAATTATATTCTCAATACAAATATCAGATTGAATGGAACTAAAATAAATCTAGTGTTACATCCGTCCGATGCACGGGGAGTTTATTGATGCTTAAGAAGACAGAAATTAAATAAAATGAGTAAATGAGAGAAATATTTTTAGCATAATTTTCAAGCCCAACATTAAATGGTAAAGAAAACAATACTATAAGTACATATATTGCAAGAAAGAAAAAAGAGGAAAAAATTATAAAATTTAGAAAACAATAGGTCATATTTATTTACATTAACTAATTATGAACATAATTATGATATTTATTTTCAATTTATCTTATTTAATTTTGAGAAGAAAAATCAAAATCCTAAAAATACTAACATTTGTGTTAAATGAAAAAAATTTCCCCAAACCATTCACTCCCTCATCAAACTCAACCCACATCTTTCTCACCCTCTTTTAAAATACTAATTATACTATCTATATTTCTTAGAATATTGACATGGACTTTAATCAAAATTTTAAAAATGATGACCAACTTTCCCGATATTCGTCTTTATAAATACTTTATTTATTATGATTCAATTTTTTTTAAATAAAATAAATAAAATATTTGATGTATCGAACTAAAATAAATTCAATAACCATATTACCTCTTCCAACTCATTATCCTATACCCCATCACTTTAATTTTATTTTATATTCTTTATTTCTATAATTAGTAAAATTATTATTATTATTATTTATAATTAAAAAAAAACTTTGACACTAAATTAATTTTGACTACAAACATATTGAAAAATTAAAAAGAAAAATTAACAAAGGATAAGTAAGAAATTTATATTTTAAAAAAAAGAATTTTTTTCTGTGTCCAAATCAAATGAAAATAATCTCTATTTAAAGAGAAAATAAAATTATGAATTTTGGTGAAAAAAATTAATTTATTATACACTATAATTTAGGTTAAAGAAATGGGTGAAAAAAAAAAAATCGAAATCCAATCAAAGGACGACATGTGGCCAAACAAAAAAAAAAACCAGCTGCCTTCACGCGCCTTTGGCGACGCGTGAAGTACACGCGCCAGTGGAATGACCATTCCGCCCTTCACCAAACGGCTGACATGTGTCCAATGTTATTAAAAAAAAACCCACATTTTGCCACGTGAATTTTCGGCCTTGTTAATTGCCACTTTGCCACGACGTCAAATGTCCAAAATACCCCTCGATGGCCAAAAATTTACCACTATATTCCTATTATATAGAGTAGTATTACCCCCGTGCGATGCACGGACAGTTACTAACGCATAACTAATCGAAACAAATACAAAAGAAAATAGAGTTGTTTGTATACATTGTAAAATAATTCTTTGAAACTATATTGTCAGTACATATATCAGATTGAAGGTCACTAAAATAAATTTATTGTTACATCCGTGCGATAGACGGAGAGTTATTGATGCTTAAAAGGACGGGAATTAAATAAAATTAATAAAGAAGAGAAATATTTTTATACATTGTGAAACACATCTTTAAAAAAGTATTTTGTGTTTGGTATTCGGTTAAACAACTAATAATTTAGTTATTTAACTAATAAATTTATCAGTTATAAATACTCAATTTTTTGCCCATTTAAAAAAATTATTTAATTTTTTAAAGCATAAATAACGTGTTTATTTTTGTAAATTTCAGCTTTTTGAGATAGTTTTGTAAAATCCAAAATCTCTCCCCAAAATCTTCTCATCTCTTACCTTTAATTTTGCAGATCACCAACAACAATGTAAAGTATGATGTAAAATTCATAAACTTCAAGTGAAAAAGTCACAGAAAGATATGGAAAAGGGAGGGGGACATACAATTCTTTCTTCAATGCCGCCTCCGTAGCTTCTTCTTGTTCGACCATCGGAGATTTTTAATTCAACCACCACCCGGTATTCTCTTGCATTCATCTCTTCAAACCTCGAAGCTTCCATAAACGCCTGTAAGTTTTCCAGCTGTGGACCAGTCTTGTCCCATCGGGCGACAAACAAACTCTCCGCCTACAACATCCCGTCTCCGACCGCCGTCGTAGCACCACCACCATCCTCATAGGCGCCTCACCCGCTTCACCGGGAGAATCACCCCTACCACAGATAATACCGAATATTAACAATTAAAAAAATTAAAACTAAAATAAAATTTAATAAATCGAGAAAATTTATCTTCAAGCTCAAAGCACCATGAATACCACAACATAACTCCAATTAAGATACTCATCTCCATATTTCTCCTTATCAACCAACCTGTTTCTCAAAAAAAAAAATGAAAAAAAGGAAAAAAAAAGAAAAGAAAAGAGAATTAGCTAATTGTGATTTTTGTGTGTATTTCTGTGTATTTTAATGTGTGTATTCGTTCATAAAGTTTGAATGTACTATGTTTGTGTGTTGTGAGAATGAGAGAAGAAGGTTTGAATAGAGAAAAAAAGAAGGTGCGACAGCTTTAATTTTTCACAATTTCTTCACATTTTCCTAGAACAAATGTATTAACACTTGCATTACACGTGTAATCAAGATACACAAACATTCGTCTAGTTTAGGACAAATGCATTAGAGTCCAGATACATCTTTGCCCTTTTTTTACACTACCCTCAAAATATGATATATTTATATTTTGCCAAAGATAGCTAATGACTATTATTCTTATACGAACAATTCATAAATTATCTCTTCTATCAATGATATTAATTCATCTTCATACATACACATAAACAAATTAAAGTAATACATAATAAAGTCGGAAATTTGATAAATAACGAAAATTAACAAATAACTTTAAAAATTGATTATTATTATTGTGTATTAGTTTTGTAAAATAAATCTAAATATATATACATATACTCCCTCCGTCCCCTACAACCTGCACACTTTCCTCATTAGGCGTCCTATTACAAACTTCACACTTCCTAAATTGACAAAGAATCTTTACTATTTCACCCACTAATTCTCTCTCCTACTTTACTTTTATACTCACAACACCAATCAAATCACTATTTCCTACTCCACTTTCTCTTTCCAACCTCACTTTTCATACTAACAACACTTACTTCACACTTAATTAATTTTCACTAAAAATATATTAAAATAAAAGAAAATTAACAAAGGATAATAAAGAAATTTATATTTAAAAAAGAGGATTTTTTTTTCGTCAAAAATTATTTTGTCTTAAAATGTATTGAAAAATTAAAAAGAAAAATTAACAAAGGATAATTAAGAAATTTATATTTAAAAATAAAGGTTTTTTTTTCTGTGTCGAAATCAAATGAAAATAGTTTCTATTTAAAGAGAAAAAAAAATATGAATTTTGGTGTAAAAAAAATTAATTTATTATAAAATAATTTAGGTAAAAGAAATGGGTGAGAAATAAAAAATCAAAATTCAATCAGCCAATAGGAGGATGCCAAGTGTCCAAAAAAAAACAAAAACCAAAAAAAAAAAGAAAACCAAATTTCATCAGCCTTCATGGGCTTCACGCGCCGTTGTCGGCGATTGTAATGCACGCGCCACTGAAATGACGAAAATGCCCTTCACCAAAATGGCGACACATGTCCAAATTTAAAAAAAAAAAAATTAAAAAACTAATGAAGCCAAATCTGAGCTTGCCTCGTGTCTTTTATGTCCAATTTTTTGCATTTTGCATTTTGCCACGGAGTGAAAAGACTAAAATGCCCTTCAATGGCAAAAAAATTACCACTATCTTGTTATTATATATATATAGATATAGATATAGATTTGATGGACGTTGAATTTGTTTATTCATGTTTTTGGTGAATGTTTAATTGAGTTTTATCTGAATGTTGGTATTTTGGTATTTGAAAATAATTCATTTTTTTTAAATTCTGTACATTTACCGACGGAATAATTCATCGGTAATAGTAGGTAAATTATATAAGTTGCCGACGAATAGATCCGTCGGGAAATGTAAAATTACCGACGGATTATTCCGTCGGTAAT
The DNA here is from genome assembly GCA_022495995.1 of Adenophora triphylla var. japonica. Classification (NCBI taxonomy): domain Eukaryota; kingdom Viridiplantae; phylum Streptophyta; class Magnoliopsida; order Asterales; family Campanulaceae; genus Adenophora; species Adenophora triphylla. The sequence goes on from JAFEMH010002626.1 coordinate 52,046, forward strand.
CTCCGGCGTCAACGCTGATCATCGGGCGGCAGGCTTCGGTAATTTTAGACCCCTTATTGGTGTTTACTGGGGGAAGGTTCGTCGGTATTCCCGACGGAAAATTTCGTTGGTATTACCAACGGAATCCGACGAATTTAGTCCGTCGATAAATATATATTACCGACGGATATGTCTGTCGATAATCAATCAGTTTCTAGTAGTGTACGGTCTTAGTTCATCCTGGTATTTTTGGGGTTGCTCTTATTCCTTATTGATTTTTGTATCTTTTGGGAAACTATTTATGTGGTAATTTACGGAGCTGTAGAAAACATGATGTTAACTAGTGCTGCATGTGTGGCTAGGGTTGAATTGTATTGCTGTGTGGCTTTTAGTGAATCTTGACCGGAGCCTTTGGTAGAAAGCAACTTGAGAGATCTCAAAGGCGGGGGACTTTTAGTGAATCTTGTTTGTTTTTTTGATTAACTATCTCTTTCCCAGATGCTGTCAATACTACTAAAAATTTTCTTGGGAGCCTCATGTACATACTTTTGAGGGCCTCCCTAGTCCCTTTCTCTCCCGTTTCCCCTTTGATGTATGATAAAGTAACTTGAAAGTGTCCTTAAGTATCATTCCACTTCTTTACAGTTTCTTCCTTGATATATCCGGATCCACTATGGTTGTAAACTTTTTTGCAGGATCTACAACTTCGCTAACGCTTTTATATCACATTCAGATTAGACTATAGTCAAATGAACTTCCTTATTCACGAATTGTCTTAAGAAATATTTAAACTGTAAAAGGATAGGTCATCATCTTAAATTATGCCTTCACCAACTTTGATTTTCCAATAGATTTTATTTGTGATTGTTCGACAATTCATGTTAGCCGATCCCAAATCATTTTTGGACTATTGATTTGTTGGTGGTGGTGGTGTTGTGTTAATCGCTTTTACTCCTCTTCATGAAAGGGAGTAACATTTAGTCAAACTCCTTTATATCATACTTTTGCTTCTATATAATTACTTTAAACTGCACTAAGGTTGTATACTTTAATTAATTTATGACAGTAGATATAATCATATCTATAGTATAAATTAGACCCCCATTATGAACAGTTTCAAGCGCGGCGAATTTTTCATTTTGCCCTCATACATTTGTCTCTTTCCCATTTTGCCCTTAAAAATTTTTTTAATTAAAAAAAAAAAAAAAAAAAACCCGTATCCTTGAACACGGGCATATACTAGTCTTCAATAAGAAAGAAAAGAGCTGAATTTGATTTTTTTTTTTTTTTTTTTAATAAAAGTGACTATTTGGGACATAATTGGGCACATGCTGTATTTGAGAAGGGAGTACAAGAATAACATAGCCCATGTCATATACAACAACAACAACAAAGCCTTAGTCTCAAAATAATTTGGGGTCGGCTAACATGAATCCTCATATGTCATCGTGTGAAAAGGTTGTTGGAAAAAAAAAATAGATAAATAAATAAAAAAAATAAAGAATAATAATAATAATAAAAAAAATATAAATAAATAAATCAGCCCCCACATGGATTTTTGCCTTCCACTCCGGCCTCTTCAACACCATACTTTCATCCACTCCAAGTAAACTCATATCATTTTCAATCACTCTAATCCAAGTTTGTTTGGGTCTTCCTCTACCCCTCGCCATTTTATCATTTCTCCACTGTTCCGGCCTCCTAACCGGTGCATCACTCGGTCTCCTTCTCACATGTCCAAACCACCTCAGACGATTTTCCCTCATTTTATCCTCAATGGGCGCAACTCCTACTTTACCTCTGATCACCTCATTCCCCAATCGATCCTTTCTTGTATGACCGCACATCCATCGAAGCATACGCATCTCCGCCACATTCATCTTATGCACGTGACACTGTTTCACGGCCCAACATTCGGTGCCGTAAAGAAATGCCGGCCTAATTGCCGTGCGATAGAATTTTCCCTTTAATCTATTGGGGATGCCGTGATCACATAGAAACCCTGTGGCACTCTTCCACTTCAACCAACCTGCTTTAATCCTATAAGCCACATCACCATCTAATTCTCCATCCTTTTGGATAATGGATCCAAGATAGCGAAAAAAACTCAGAAGCTTGGACAATATTTCCATCAAATGTGACTGCCCCTGCCTCCCTACTTCCAACTCTGCTAAACTTACACTCCAAATATTCAGTCTTGCTTCTGCTTAGTCGAAAATCTCGAGATTCCAAAGTGTGTCTCCACAACTCCAATTTACTTTCAACACCCTCTCTTGTCTCATCAATCAACACAATATCATCTGCGAACAACATACACCTTGGTATATCATCTTGGACTGACCTCGTCAATTCGTCCATTATCAAAGCAAAAAGAAAGGGGCTAAGTGCGAAACCTTGATGCCCTCCAATCTTTATAGGGAACTCTTCAGTCTTCCCAACACTAGTCTGTACACAAGTACCAACTCCATTATACATGTCCTTAATAATATCAATATATTTCTTTGAAACACCCTTCTTTGTTAATGCCCACCAAAGTACCTCTCTTGGCACTTTATCATACGCCTTCTCCAAATCAATGAAAACCATATGCAAATCTTTCTTTTGATCCCGATATTTCTCCATGGTTTGTCTCATAAGATATATTGCCTCCATAGTCGATCTTCCCGGCATAAACCCAAATTGGTTATCCGAAATATCCACAATTTTTCTCAGCCTTTGTGCAATCACTCTTTCCCAAAGTTTCATAGTATGGCTCATTAGTTTGATCCCCCGATAGTTGGCACAATCTTGGACATCACCTTTGTTCTTATACAAAGGGATCAGAGTACTCTTCCGCCACTCCAATGGCATTGTGTTAATTCTCCATATCTTGTTAAATAGCGTTGCTAACCAATCTATTCCCCTCTCCCCGAAACATCTCCAAACCTCAATTGGTATACCATCCGGTCCTACAGCTTTCTTCAATCTCATCTTTTTCATTGTCATTTCCACTTCACTCTTTTGAATTTTCCGCATAAAATCTCGATTAACCATACTCAAAGAGATATTTAAATCTCCAATATCCTGCTCTTGACCGCCATTGAACAAGGTATCAAAGTACGAACTCCATTTATCTTTTATCTCTTTATCCCCGACTAGAACTCTTTGATCTACATCTTTCACATATTTAACCGTCCCAATATCTCGTGTCCTCTTATCCCTCATACGAGTGATTCTGTAGATGTCTTTTCCCCCTTTTTTTTGTATCCAACTTATCATAAAGTTTTTTATTCACCTTTGCTCTTGCGTCTCTTACTGCTTTCTTAGCATCTCTTCTAGCTTCTTTATACTTCTCATAGTTCTCGTCGCCCCTACATTTCTCCAATAATTTGTAGCATTCTCGCTTTCCCTTTATTGCTTGTTTTACTTCCTCGTTCCACCATGATGTGTCCTTACTTGGTGGCCCGTTTCCTCTAGATTCTCCAAGGACTTCTTTCGCCACTGTAAGTGTCCCAATCTGAACCGCCAATGTTCCTTCAGCCCAATTTAACGTTTCCCACGTCAAATAAACATTTAAGGGCATTTTGGTCACTTCCTAAGGCAATTTAAACAAGAAAGGACCTTAAAGGAACAACAAAAATAGGTTGGATCTCGCTGGGAAGAGTCATTTCCAAGAAATTGACCAACTTTGCATTAAATGCAAACAACCAAAACTGCTTTCTGCAAAATCAGGCACGCCAACATCCCCATCCGCGCGGACAGGAATGAGACTCAGTCTCGTCCGCGCGGACAAAAGTGAAAACTAAATTCAGCCTATAAATAAAATCATTCTCTCTCAGTTTAAAGCATCCTTTCCCGAACCCTACTGTTATATTGGCAACATCTCTCCAGCAAACAGCCTAATACTCACCAAAACACTCACCTAATCACAAAATCCACACCCAAATCTTGATCATATTCAAGCTCCAAACACAAATCCAAGGAAGATAGGGTATCACCATTGGTAAACCCTCCTTCTCCTTACCTTAATCTCCCTCATCCATGCATACATCTCACATTTAAAAAGATGTAACTTGTTCACTTACTTGTTGTTCATCTCTTTTCCCTTTCTTGTCCTAGATCCAAGAGGATCTCCATGGAGTTCATCTCCATGGATGATTCTCTACAAAGATCCACATTCTTTTAACTTGTTGTTCCTCTTTTTACATTAACTAGTTGTTATTTGATCTCTTGGTCTAAAGTGTGGTCATCTTGGAGTTCATCTCCATGGATGATCACACTAAATGGTCCATATCCTTATTTTCATCTTCTTTTGTGTTATTAGCTCTTACTTGACCTAAAATGTGGTCATCTTGGAATAAATTTCCATGGATGACCATTTCAAATGGTCTAAATTGTTTATTTCCTTGTAAATGTTTTTCCCTAGCCTAAGATCTCCACCTTGGAACAATTTCCATGGATGAAGATCATTAAGGTTCCTAGGTTACAAAAAGGGTGAAGTTGATACATTGAGTTCAAAGATCTCAATGATGGTCATCTTAATGACCACCTTAGAAATCCACTCTAAAGTTGATACACCCTTAACCTAAATCCTATTTTCATGCATTAATCTTTATTTTATGTCAAATCTCCCCATCCCAAGCAAATGAAGTGCTTTAAGTCCTAATGTACCCTAATGATGGCTTGATATAGTAGATCACTACTAATCATGTTTAGTGATCACTAATCAAAGCCTAAAAAAAGTGGGGACAAGCATGGATGTAAAATCCAAAAATGTTTTTTATTTTAACACTTTCTGTTGCAAACTCCAGTCCTGATTCTGTAACTCCAGTTAACATTCTGGAATTTACAGAATCAGACTGGAAAGCTGCCAAAAAAGAATCTTGCTGTCCCATCCGCGCGGACAGGATTGAGTCTCATCCTGGTCTGCGCGGACATAAATGTCATGGATAAACATTTTCGTTTCCAGTCCTTTTTCACTCACAGAAGCACACTGTTTTGACTAATTTCAGTCCAGTCCAATCAAAACTCTTATTTTCAGAAAATCCCTTTTTTCAAAACACACACACACACACACAAATGGTTTCAAGTTTGGAAGACTCGTTTTACGAGGCATTTCGGGTGAACGTGCTAATCGTTCTTCCCGGAGTGTAACGTGACCTCCGAACTCACTTCTCTCATTTCGGGCATTTTTCAAAGTTTTGGCCCTTAAACTAAAAACGGCGTGGCGACTCTGTTGATTTTCAAAAAAAATCGGCATCATCACAGTGGCGACTCCGCTGGGGACTTTTAAAAAATAATCTTTATATTTAAAAAATTAATAAATAATAATAATAATAAAAAAATGGTATTTGGTATATAGGTGGAAACCATTAAGCTTCCTGTACCGCTTCCCAACCCGGGGCTTGGGATAAATTATGGTCTAACAAAGCCATGTACCGGTATCATTTAAATAATAAAAAAAAAAGCTTTTGTGGGTCAAACTTCCGTCCCGGCACTTGAAACCATTTGTATGTGTGTGTGTATTTTTCCCATTTCGTGTTGTTTTGGCCGTCCCGGAAAAATCAAAATTTTGACTCTCGGACCCGTTTCCTTAACTGTTTGAATTTCGTGCTTATGTGCTTATGTGTTTATTTGCTTTAAAAAAAAAACTTTTTTCAAAAATATTTTCAAAAAAAAAAATTAAAAAAAATCATTTTCAAAATCTTTCGCATGCATCATACTCTTTAAGACACATGTGAAAATTTCTATTTTACTCATAAAAAGAAGATAGACTGCCGCACACTACGCGCACTTGGCCTTACACTGCACACTACGTCCTTAACCCGGGAAAATCCCAGTAGCAGCCTGTTTGGCCTTACTACGCCTCTCGGTGCGAGCACGGGACTACCAAAACATCCCTTGGAGCCTCGTGTCGACCATGCACTTGTCCGTGACACACTTTGTCCGAGACCCGGTTGGTTTTAAGTTTAGTCCGTGTCGTGCCCTGTCTGTGTATACACCGTGCCAGTCAAACCTTAGTCGGCACGCCAAGTCAATATCTTTCGGAGGCCCTAATCAGTCGAAGTCATGCCGGTTTTCCGTCACGGACTTTGACCAGATCTTGACTGGCGCCTTGACTTTGACTTTGACTTGCACAACTTATGCACCGACTCTCGGCATGACACTGAGTCATCAAGGATTAACGATTATTCCATGTCTAATTACGGCCTAACTGACGACGGGTCAAGATCAATTTTGGACATTTATCAGTCCGAGCCATGCCGACTTTTCGTCGAGCCCCTTAACATAATCTTGACCTTTGACGTCAGTTTTGCCCGTAATTTACATTGAATACGCGTTAAGACTCGATTACCCGCCAGACTTTAGGATCGTTTTTCTTTTCGATCGGTGGGACCTGCTTGCCCTACAGAACCCTTGTTCGAGGTTACAGGTTGAGGGTCTGTAGCGTAGTGATGGGACCCACTGATCCAGGACTTAGAGTAATTTGCGAAAAAGAAGAGCAATCTTTTCCAACCGCTTAGGGTTTAAGAAAACACGTTTTAAGTAAACAAGAACAAATAACTGCATGTTGCATGAGCCCTAAGCCCAAACACTTACCCTCCTTCATTCCCAAATATCTGAACCCTCGTGTCTTTCCCCCGTAGCTCCTCACAAAGCTTGGTATCGGGCACCGGGTCACCGTCTGATCAGTTAGGTAGAGTCAAGCGCATCGTCAGCTTCACCATTTGTTTCGACTCCGAGTTTCAGAATGTCTGCATCAGCTGGTAACGATGGGGACAACATCACTCCACCTCCCTAAATCCCTCAGACAGACCAGCATTGGATCCAGTTGGTAGAATAGATGAGACTGCGACATGAAGCTCAAATTGATAACCTTCTGGAGGCCTTTAGGAGCTATGGTTTGGCCGCCAGTCTCAATCCCGATGGCACTTTTACCGCGAAGAAGGGAGAAAATCCTCCTCCCACTCTCAATCGTCCCGGATATGTCAGGATGCCACCACCAGCTTCCTATGTCACCACCGCCGGAACTCCTGCCCGTCGACTTATAGGCCAGCTAGCCCCCAAACAGCAATCCAAAGTGCCGTCACCCCAACAGCAGTCACGGATGGAGCAATTCAGCATGCCTCAGCAGCCTTCAGGTGTCCCCTCTCAGAATGATACCGGTCCTGCAAATATCAGTAGAGGGAATGAAGGTTTAAAAATAATGGAGGAAATGTGGTTAGCCATCAGAGCTCTCGAGGAACGCCAGAATGAACAGCAGGCTTGGATCGAAGAGGCCACACGTCATTTCGGAACAATGGCAATCCCCCAACTGACTGGGGCTCCCCTGAAGGACAAATATGTGCCTGTTCCCCCGGCTCCTAATGCTTCTCGTTACTCGGCAGAATCCAACCATTCGCTTCCCGGTGAGCCCAGCAACAAATCTCCTCAGTCTAGCTCAACTCAGAACCATTCTAGCACAGCTCGACCTGGGATCCCAAATTCGCCACCGGCCGTTGAGCACATTTGGTGGGATATATGTGACTGCCTCAACTGCCTAGAGAGGGACTATCAAGATTGGATAAACGAAGACCGTCCTCCCAATAAGAAGAAAGCTTCCTCCCAACAAAAATTGAAAGAAAGGTTCGAGGCCGATGATACTAGTGTAGGGACACTTGGAGAACCATCAGGGAAATTCGACTACTATGTCTTCTACACTAACGAGCCTAAGCCGCGGCACAAATGACTGCACAATCTGGAGGCCTGCAACTCAACTATCAATGATGGGGGGGCGCTCATCTCTAAATGAAAATGTCACATTAGTCTCTTAGTCAACCTTTGTAGGTTCTAGTATGTTCTCTTTTACCAAAGTCCTTTGTGGACATCTACAATTGTAGTTCGTTATGGGCAGGGTAGTCAAAAAAAAAAGATTTCAACTTTGTACGAGTCCCTTTCTTTTCTCCCTAGACTCGAGGCACTGTTTTATATTAATGAAATGGTTTTATTGCAAATGATCACTCGTATTGCTCAAATGCTTGAACTACGATGGCCTAAGCCCCTCACAATGAAGGGAACGTAGGCAACCAGAAATGGTCCGGCCATAAATACATTTCAAACTGATGAAGGATTTTGGGCAATCTTGTGATCACTCTGGATAAAACATGTTTCCAAATGTCTCGACGAGTCTTCTTTTTCTATAACATAGGAAAGATAGATCTAAACACTGATTTCTGTCGGCAAGGGCTTCCATACACCTTTCCATGTCAAAACTCTCTCAAAAGAGCCAGGTCTCGAAGTGAGTTCTTCTTGGGCCCTCAGCAAATGAGGCCATACGTCCTTGCAAGTATACACTTCTAAAAAAATCTCCTCTGTCCGGTTGACTAATGAACTAAAAAATATATAATAAAGAAAAGGATGGGTTGCCCCTTTTGCTGCATTGCAATTCGGTCCTTAGAAAATGCCCTAGTTCTGTGGGCCATCTAAGGAACGACGGCGCAATCCCGGGTTCAGGAGCTCGTAACTTGGGAAGCAATCCGGAAGGCTGCCCAGGTAGGAACCAGTAAAGCTCAAAATCCCCAAGCTCAGCCTCTCACCATTGCTAAGCTCCGTCAGAATCAGTGGCCAGTTGCCAAACAAGCTCCTCCGTTGACCTTGGCAGCATTGAAGAAATCTAGCAAAGAAGCAACAGATAAGGAAGTTAACCTGTTGACTAGATCCGGGCAGATCTACCAGGGAAACCCCAAGGCCGATAAGAAGACAGCGGATCAAGCACCTGGGGAGAACCGTAACCCCTATGCCAAGACAGCCGAAACTCCTGACCCCGAGAAGGAGGATCCCGTGCTCACTCAGTTGAAACAGACTCAGGCCAACATCTCACTGTGGTCCTTACTTACCTCATCTTATCCTCACAAGCTAAAATTGGAAGAAAGCCTGGCCCGCACACTGGTCCCTATTGATGCTACCCCTGATGACGTAGTGCAATTGATTGGGAACATCCAATATGGGAACATAATCACCTTCACAAACCTTGATCTTCCTCAGTTCGGAGCCGATCATAATGAGCCTCTCTTCATCACAGTCCAGCTAGATGAACGACGTCTCCCTCGGGTTTTGGTTGACAATGGGTCCGGAATGAATATCCTCCCAGCTAAGATCATGAGTCTGCTCAACATCAAGTCTACAGATCTGAAGCCTTCCTCTCTCATAGTCAAAGCGTATGATTCAACATCTCACACAGTACTTGGAGTTGCCAATTTGGACCTCTGGTTCGGCAAGAAAATGATACCCGTGGAATTCCAGGTCATTGATATCCCAATTACCTTCAACGCCCTGTTAGGAAGACCCTGGCTGCACCAAGTCAAGGGGGTCACTTCGAGTCTCCATCAGTGTGTAAAGTTCGTCTCAGATGGGGATCTAACGACCATTTATGGGGACCTAGTCACTTTGGAGGGCACTGATACGGGTGGAATACCTATTCTGGAGATCAAACATGATGAGGAAGGCCTCATGCTAACAGGTTTCACAGTCGAGCCTCCTAAAGTCCAAGTTTGCAACATGGATCTGACAGTCACTCGGGACAAAATCCCTCCAGTCTTGAAGATGATGAGAAAGATGAGCTACCTGCCTGGCCTAGGTCTGGGGAAGCATCAACAAGGAACTCACAAAGTCATTGAGGTGAAAGAACAGAAAACTCGCCACGGCCTGGGATATAAACCAACCTCGGTGGATACTGCGAAAGAAAAGGAAATTGCTCAAAAAAGGGGAGAAGCTATCGCAAGAGGGGTCCCGGTCAACGGTCCTAAATCTCTCCCTTTCAGTCCTAATCTGGCTGACTACTTTGTAAAAGGCTCTCCACAGCAGGATACTGGCACAGTCAAAGAGCCTACTCCTACAAAGGGATGGTTGAAGCTACAGGATAACCTCAGCAAGTTCAGGGGAACCAAAGCTAATCCAGTCCGTAGAATGTTTCTAGACCTACCCAAGATACCTGGGGCTACCACCACCATGGAAAGCGAGTATACTTTCAAAGGCGTGCCAAGCCTAGTAGAGCAGTTCGAGAAACTTGCTACCGTGATCCCGATTGCCCAGGAAGCCCAAAAGCTGAGTTTGAGCTGACAGTGCCGAAAGATAAAGCCGCAGAATTCCTTTCAGATGATTGGGATGGTCCTGTTATGCAACAATTATTCGGAGAGGAGGTCCAGGTGCCCGACCTGATCGACTTTGGTTCAGTTAAGGAGATGGTAGCAATGATTGAGGAAGGAGGACAGAAACAATGCAATTCCCGAGTCATGAGGCCAAACAATGCAATTCCCGAGTCATGAGGCCACTGACAGCAATGCCACTGAAGAATTGGGAAACTCTCTCGGGTCCATCCGCAACCAAGGAGGAAATGATCACCAAGCTTGGATTGGTCCCCCGTCCCCTTGTGTCAACCTATGTAAAGTCCTCCGAGTCTCTCATTGTTGAGTTCGGGTCTCTAGAGTCGTCCGATGGCCTTACGCCTGAAGACTATGAGGTTGTAGCAAATGCTGTATTCCCTCTCGTTCTTAATGAAATGATGGACCTTTCTGAGTATCCCCTGATTGCCACTTTAACTAATGATAAATTAACTAATAATCTAAAAACAGTTAATAATGATTCACTAGATAAAGAAGCAGAAACATTAAATGAACAATATATTAAAGAAATCTTTAAGCAGGTTGTTCGGAAAGAGGAAAATCGAGCCCAAGCTGCCGAAGAGGTTTTGACATGTGTGAATCTGGGAACTGCGGAAGAGCCTAAAGAGACGCAGATTGGTAGCTTCTTCGAAGGAATTGAAAAGGATGCTCTGATTGAGCTGCTAAGAGAATTTGTGGATGTGTTTGCATGGTCCTATAAGGATTTGCCTGGCCTCGACCCCTCCATAGTTGAACACCGGATACCGCTCGACCCGGAAGTTAAGCCAGTAAAACAGAAGCTGAGGAGAATTAAGCCCGAATGGTCTCTGCAGGTGAAGGAGGAGATAGAAAAGATGCTCAGAGCAGGGTTCATCAGGGTCATCGAGTATCCGACATGGCTTTCCAACATAGTGACGGTGACCAAGGCCAACGGGAAGATCCGATGCTGCGTGGACTTCATAGATCTGAACAAGGCTAGTCCAAAAGACGATTTTCCCCTACCAAATATTGACATGCTGGTGGATACCACGGCCAATTATGAAGTTAAATCCTTCGTCGACGGCTTTTACGGCTACAACCAGATCAAAATGGCAGAGGAGGACCAAGCCAAAACAGCTTTCACAACCCCTTGGGGAACGTACTGCTACACGGTCATGCCGTTTGGTCTAAAAATCGCCGGGGCTACTTACCAGAGGGCAGCTACAGCCTTGTTCCATGACATGATCCACAAAGAAATTGAGGTCTATGTGGATGATAAGATAATACATTCCAAAGGATCCGACGGCCAACACTTCGTTGATCTGAGAAAATTCTTCGGCCGCCTCCGAGACCACAGCATGAAACTGAATCCATCCAAATGCACCTTCGGTGTAAGACGAAGCAAGGTGCTAGGATATATGGTGACGGAACGGGGAATTGAAGTAGACCCCCAGAAAATCAAGGCCATAGTCGAAATGAAACCACCTCGGACGCTGACAGAAGTAAAATCCTTCATGGGAAGACTGCAATACATAAGCCGTTTTGTAAATTAGCTGACTTCGATCTGTGAGCCGATCTTTAAGTTGATGAAGAAAAGTGCCTACACGGAATGGACTCCAGAATGCCAGTTCGCTTTTGAAAAGATCAAGGCATACCTTGTGAATCCCCAGATCCTTTGCCCACCACATCAGCAAAAGCCACTATTGCTATATCTAACTGTCACGGATACAGCAATTGGGGCTATGTTAGCTCAAGAGAAGAAAGATTCCAAGGTTGAAAACGCCATCTACTTCGTGAGCAGAAAGCTTGAGGGAGTGAACTCAATTACTCGCTTGTGAAAAGACTTGCGCGGGCACAGTGCAGGTAGTGGGAAAGTTGAAGCACTACATGCAGTCTCACCCGGTACATCTGGTTTCGAAGTTGGACCCCATCAAATATTTTTTCGACAAGCCTTCCATCTCCATGAGGTTGGCAAAGTGGTCGTTCTTCGTGGCTGAATACGACATCACTTACGTGACGAGAAAATTCGTGAAAGGGCGAATAATGGCAGAACAGTTGGCCGACTTCCCAAGTGATGAGTCCCGAGGACCTGAACCCCAATTCCCTGATGACGAAATCTTTGGCAGCTCTTCTTTGATGGGGCATCAAACAAAAGGGGAAATGGAATAGGAATGCTTTTGGTCGATCCTACTGATGAGCATACCCCCATAGCAGTAAAGTTGAACTTCGAGGTTACCAACAACGCTGCCGAATATGAAGCTTGCATAGCCGGGTTGGAGGCCGCTCTTGAAAGAAATATCAAAGAGTTGGAAGTGTATGGTGACTCTGCCCTCATCATCAACCAGGTCTCTAACAAATGGAAGACCGTGGACCCGGGTCTGCAGAAATATCACACTTATATGGAAGAGCTAGTGACTCAGTTCAAGGAAATCAGCTTTCATTACTTGCCCAGAGATCGCAACAGATTCGCAGATGCTCTGGAAACACTAGCCTCTCTCGTTGAAATACCTGAAGGAAAGTCTGTCAAACCATTCAGAGTCGGGAGAAGAGAAAACCCAGCTTATTGCTTTGAGATCGAAGTGGAGGCCGAACTGGCCAATGATCCCTGGTATACCCAGATTTATCAGTACTTGAAGAACGGCGAAGCCTCTTTCAAAAATGAAGATGGGGAATATAAAGAGGGAATCAAAGCGAAAAGCCTCTCAGTCCTGAAGTGACTCGCCTCCCACTATGTTCTTTTAGGGAACATGCTGTACAAGAAGCGTTATCAAGGCCCCCTCCTGCGGTGTATCAGCAAACAAGAGGCTACTGAACTCATGAAATAAGTACATGGTGGTACCTGTGGCCCCCACATGAATGCTCAGGCTTTAATGCAAATCATATTGAGAATGGGGTACTTTTGGATCTCCATAGAAACTGACTGCATCCAGTTCGTTAGAAGCTGCGACAAATGCCAGCGGTACTCGAACCTCAACCACTTGCCCCCTCACGAGCTCTACTGCATGACAACCCCTTGGCCTTTCGTCACTTGGGGAATTGATGTCATAGGCAAAATCACACCATCAGGCAGCAATGGCCACGAATTCGTCCTGGTAGCAGTTGACTATTTCACTAAATGGGTTGAAGCTAAATCCTACAAAGTCCTCAACTCAAAGAAAGTAACCCTCTTCATCAGGGAGAACATTATATGCAGATACGGGTTGCCAGCCGAAATCATCTCAGATAATGGATCCCACTTTGAGGGGGAATGTGACAGGCTGCTAGCGAAATTCAGAATAACCCGTCACAAGTCATCTCCCTACAGGCCCCAAACTAACGGAGCCGTCGAAGCAGCAAACAAGACCCTGGAAAACATCATCCGGAAAATGGTTGTCCGAGGCAGAGATTGGCCTGACAAGCTTCACCTTGCTCTCTGGGGATACAGAACATCCGTCAGAACGGCAATCGGGAAGACACCATTTGCTCTCACCAACGGAATGGAAGCCGTGCTCCCGGTCGAGCTAGAAATCCCCTCACTCCGCGTGCTGTTAGAAAGTCAGATCAACGAGGTCGAATGGCTCCAGAGTCACCACGATGAATTGGCCCTGCTAGATGAACGCCGATTGAGAGCCATGGAACATATCCGAGCTTACCAAGGAAGGATAGCCAGAGCCTTCGATAAGAAAGTGAAACACCGGGACATCAGGGAAGGTGACCTAGTTTTGAAAGAAAAGCCCCCAGTCCGCATCAACCCGCTTGGCAAATGGGAGCCTGTCTGGGTCAGACCATACGTCGTTCAGAAAATCTTCTCCGGAGGAGCCATGCAACTTGCAGACCTCGACGGAAACCCTTTTGTACACTCAGTAAATGGCAACAAGCTGCGCAGATACTACGCGTAAAGTACTGAGTCATCTCCCGAAAAAAAAAAGTGCTAAAAGAGTAATACCCAACTAGGTTGAAAACTCGAAAGGGAGGCCTAGGTAAAAGACAGGGTTGCACTAATAAAAAAAAGTGCTAAAAGAGTAATACCCAACTAGGTTGAAAACCCGAAAGGGCGGTCTAGGTAAAAGACAGGGTTGCACCAAAAAAAAAACAATTAACAGAGTCGAACTACGGAGACCTGAGCCCTTTGGTCCAAGGGAAACGTAGGCAGCCGGAAACGGTTCGGTCTAAAACACAAATAAAAATCATACTTTGTCATCAACACATTGATCAAGCCATGAAGGCGTTTTGAAAAACTCTAAAGCAGTTCACATATTCATTACAGTTAAAAGCTTTTTGATGAGTCTAAGCTCGGTTCACTCCTACGACTTACAACCTGCTAAAAGAAACTAAAATACCTAATAAACTAATGTGCCTGCTATGACAAGTAGGGGATCCTCAGAGACCTCAAGGTCACTCCAAGCCACTTGTACTAGCATCTCCTCTCTTCTTTCCTCCTCTTCGGGTCTTCTTCCTCTGCACAGGAAAAATGTCAGTCCTCCTCCTGCCAAGCTCTGGTATAGGGGCAGGATCCGTCAAGCCAGCGTCCGCCAGGGCCTTAGTAGCCCTAGCCTCATCTCTCATCTCCTGTACTCGAGCCGGTAACATGGGAATCCTCCCCTCCTGTCTCTTGACATAAGCCTCATAGTCCGTCACAACATCCCCGCTCTTATCATGAGGATTGGCCCTCGCCTCGGCTCTCCTCATCTCTGAAACCGTCGTGTCTTCCAAACCAACAATGGCCTCACGCCTCCTCAAAATAGCCACCTGTGTCTCCCCCAGATGTCTCTCGTACCAATCCAAGTACCAGGTGGTCAGAAACACGTGCCCTGGACGCCTGAGGATAACCCTGGGAGGAAAGACGTCATACCTCCATGCTCGAGAAAGGAACGAGAACACTGAAGGATCATCCATCAAAACAGAAGCCACCACCCTGGTAGCTATGTCCTCAAAGCCCTCCAAAGGTTTCTGGTCCAAGCCGAACTGCCTCCGTACCAGAGCCGGAATATAAAAGGTGGACTGAGAAAGCCCCGGAAGCATGACCACATGAGACCCGTCCTGAAGCACTCTCCGAGTCTCTACCCGCCAATGCGGCACAAACCACCTGATATCCGCAGTACGGTGATGAGCCATCCAGTACTCCCATGAGCCCTGATCATCAAGATCCACAGTAACCCCCCTCCTGGCAAATGTCCAAGGCCTAACCGCATCAGAAGTTTCGCGAAGGACCCCCAAACGCTCCATCAGCCACATGGTCAACAGAAACGGGCTGCCCCCGTGCATATACCGCCTCCCGGTAGCCAACCAATCGAGAGCATGAATGTACTCTCCCAAGATCAAGGGCACAACATCCCGGCCCAAACGGCAGTGGACAACCACATCCAGCAAAGCCCAGTGACAAATCCCGAAGGAGTAAACCATAAATAAAGTCCCAAACATGCAGAGTGCAAAAGCATCCCAATATGCATCATCAACCAAGCCTAAACCCCTGAACCTATCAGGAAGACCGAAAATGTCAAAATGATCGGGACCACGGATCATACCTTGTGCTTCCTTCGGGGAAAGATGAAGAAGGTTGCACAACCTATCAACAAAGGAAGCTCCTCCGGGCAAAGGGATCGCAATGTCTTCCACCTCGGGACCACCAAGCAAAGATCGGAATTCTTCAACAGTCGGGACCACCTCATTGTAAGAAAAGCAAAAGACATGTCTCCTAGTATCCCAAAATGAAGCGGAGGCCCTCAAAAGATCATAATCCGGAACCAATTCCTTGAGAGACCACAAGCATTTTACCTTGTACCTCTCTTCAAAAAATGACCTCCTCTCGTGCATGATCTCCCGGGACCACTCCTTGAACTTGTTGAAGAAAGACATTTGGGATTCTTGGGACAATTTTGAAGGATTTTTCATGAAGTTTTCCATGTTTTCTCTCTTCCTCCCCGAATTTGCAAGTTGAAGGAGGCAGTTGGAAGGGGTGTTTGAATTAAAAGAGGGGAAAACTAGATCCAAAGCAAAAATTAAATGCCATTGTCAGACTTCAGTCCCATCCGCGCGGACGAAAATGAGGCCCTCACCCCCATCCGAGCGGACAAGAATATCACCATCAGAAAAAAATCTGCAGCGGTTTTTACTGCTGCACCGCGGAGGAATATTTCATCCCAGCCGCTCGAAACCTGCACAAAACAGTCCATATACCAAATATTCACACCCTTGCCACAAAACCGGGCTCATGCAACATTCACATGCATAATAAATAAATAAATAAAAGAAAAAGAAATAAAAAGAAAGTAAGTGACAATAATCCTAGATTATTACATTCCAAAAAAAAATGTGCATGAAACATAAATTGTATCTGTCCAAACAAACAAGTCACTAATCAGAATCGTCAGAGGCTATCGCCTTCCCCCGGTCCCTCTTGCGACTCGGGCCCGTCTCCTCTGCAGTCATAAACATCTCAGGCTCGGGATCGTCATCCTCGTCTCCAGAAAGAGGCTCGTCTGGACCAGTCGGTACGCCATGATAGGGCAGGCCGAGATCCGCGAAGAAGTCATACCCGAACGTAAAAGCGTCGGATCCCTGGCCCTGTGAAGATGATCCACCCTGGTGCCAAACGTGCCCCGGCCCATGCAAATCCCCGAGGATGACATGATCTGGAGGCAGCTCCCTGCTGGAATCCATGAAAGGAGAAGGGGGGATGTCTGCGGAATGCTCGGAAGGAGTAGGGGAGGGCTCTCGCTCTATAGGCGCCGGTTGTGCTCGTCTCTCTCTGCCCCGAGCAGCCCCACGGGTGACGAGCCGTCTAATGAACCTCTTGGCCCCAATCACCTGCCGCATCAGCTTCTCGACAACCGTGGCTGGGAACTGCACAGAAACAAAGGCGTCAAAAGTGGTTGAAGCTAAAAAAAAGAGAGAAGAAGAAGAGACAGAAACGATAAAGAGACGTACCCTCATATCCGGGCGAGGCCGGAAAGCTCGGGGAGCCCTCTCAGGAATGGGAATATGCACCCTCAACCTGACCCCATCCTGGACATATGAAAAATCCGACCGAGGGTACCGCACAACCGGGATCCCCTCTCTCTCAAGCACCTGGGGCATCCTCAGCCTCCTCAACATAAACATCGAATACTCCTCATCCGTCACAAACCCAGAAAAATGCTGGCCGCCCCGGTAATAACCCCAAGTCTCCGAACCCTTGGTCGGACTCAACATATCAGCAGGAGGTGTAGACACCCCATTCTGAACACATCGGATCATACTTATACCACTCTAAGTCTCGCTTTGAGTCAAGAAGTAGAAATCCACCATTTCGTCATGTTTCGTTAAAGTTTTGACTAACTACCGTTAGTTTGGGACTAAACTGCATACGAGATAACGAGGAAAGGACAAAAGCGTCCACAGGAGCAATATCTCGCCGCGAGATGGCGTGTCTCGCGCGAGATATCTCCCTCTGCAGATTGCAGACGACAGTTCCCTCGTCGATTTCAACCTCTTTCCGGGATAAAACTTTATCTCTCCGGTCAACCAATGGGAGAGGAGGTCTAGAACCATCTGATAGGGTTTTAACTCTCCACTTCTTCATATCCAACCTCTATAAATACTTGGTGACTTCCAAGGCTCAAGAGGTCGAAGGTCCCGGACCGCGAATTTACACAACACACACACATTTTGTCGTTTTCTTTCCCTGAAAGAATCCTTCAAAATCACCCTAAAACTCACCTCATAGTTTATTTGTCAACCTTGTTGATAAACAAGCATCAATCTCCAAACCAAGGACCAAGGCGAAGCTCTGTCCGTGTGAAGGGTCGACTCTAAACTTGAGCCGAAACTACGCCCCAAATCACCTCACGCAAGGTAATTCCTAATTTTCCTTCTAATTGATTGTTAGAGTGGTATAAGTCCATAAAATCTAGGATCGGCCTAGAGCCTCTCCAAATCATGGAGACGGTCTCGAAGCAATCGATCCTACATTCCGTTTGACCTCGTCAAATGGACCTTTATTTGTAGTATTTGAATTCGTTTTTTTATTTCTTCTTTTGAAAAACCTCTCTTTTCTTTAGCAAGACCGATCTCCGGATTGGGTGAAATGGATGCCTTCTAAACCTACCCATTTCATAACCTAAGCCCCGAACTCAAATCTCTCAAATGGTTTTTCTATGTTTCCAATCAAATAATATAGGTGGCAACTCATAAAAATAAAAAGAACCGAATTTCTTTCTCACAACGCTACGGTGGCGACTCATTTGGGGACTGAAAATTAAGAGGCTTAAACTTGCGTCAAAATTAAAAGAGAGGTTTTTCAATCTATTTTGTAAAATTCGAATTTTTTCTGTTCTCAAATGGGAGATATCTCGCACGAGATATCATTATCTCGCGCGAGATAGGTCTTCCAGTCTGGTTGTTTTTTGGTTTCTCCTGTTTCGCTCGTAATCCAAGACGAGAGCCGAACATGCAAGGGGGATCCCAGAATTCATTATCTGCGAGTTCACGCATCTTAAGGCCTCCCTTAAGGTGTAGAACTCGGACCTTTATTTTCCTTAAATAATTGATAATTATTTATGAACTGCGTGTGATTGGGTTTTATTTAATTAAAGTCCGGTCCATTGGGGATTCGGGAGTTGTAAATTAAATTATTTATCTCTCTTTATCTCTCTTTATGTGGAACTACGACGGCCTGAGTCTTCCTAGATTGGGAGAAACGTAGGCAACCACTTGGTGCGGCCACTATCTGTTTTCTCTTTTGACTTTCAAAAAAATAAAACTTTCTATTTTACTCTATCACATAGATTGACTATCACACACGCGCACATCATACTATAACTGTCATTGCCTTTGCATACCCTCTATAAACCGGGACCCACACTAAGGACGGATGACGGTAACCACCTAGTCGCCGGTCTCTCGAGATGGACAATCCCACTTCGCGTATTCAATCCACTTAGATTGTCATATCGCGGGGAGCCTAGCCTTCCAGCCCTGCATCGCCACATTCTCATGTAGATTGACTTTTTAGGATCACTCCGTGACCGGTCGGTTTTGACTCGGTGATCTTTTCTTGTTTTTGATCAAAACAAAGCCATGTAAAATTGACAATAAGAAAGGATTCGGAAAAAGTCCCTTCGGAAAAGGTCCCTTCGGAAAAAGTCCCTTCGGAAAAAGTCCCTTTCGGATGTCCCTTCAAGAAAAATGTGCATATAATCCTTCAAAAAAAAAAAACAAAAAAAACAATCTTACATGGCTTTGTTTTACAAAAATCGGATTGATTGCTTAGTCGTTAGGTTACGATAAAGGCCTTAGAAACCCCTCAAAACGGACTTTCCGTTCCGACCAAAAATTAGGGATAAATAAAAATCGACTTTCCGTGTGATTATCTCGCGCGGGATTACTTATCTCGCACGGGATAATGCTTACGTTTGCTGAATTTGAGCTGAGCCATTTAAGCCTGCTTCCGACTCGTTGGGGCTAGATCCTGATATCTCCATCTCTTCTGTCAGTTTTCCGAAGCTACTCAACTCCAAGACTCCCAACACAATGTCTACCGGAAAGCATGCCATGACCAAGGAAAGCCGTGAACAACCCACTCTCCAAGATTTGACCAAGTCTCTTGTCGCTGAAATGGAACACGTGGAAGGTTGGAGAGAAGCTTTTGATTTGCCCGCCACTCGCATTGCTAGGGATTTTCGGAAGATGGAAAGTGATTCCGGCAGGTGGGCGATCATCCGTGCAAGAGGAGCTAAGTGACATCAAAACTCAACTTGCCAAAGCCACTGCAAACAAATTAATGACAATGACTCGTGGCATCACATGGAAGAATCCATCCAAGCCGAAAAGACAAAGATGTTGATTAAAGAGCTCGAGGAAGTCAAGAGCGAACTCGAAACTATGACCCAAAAGTGCATCAACCTTGAAGCCCACATTGAAGATGACATGGATGAGAGGGTCAAGTTTTTCCTCAATACCCTCTACCGTGACCTCAAAGAGCAAATGGAGGAAGAATATCAGGCTCGCCACCTCGTATTTGTGCAACACTACGAGAACCATATCCGAGACCTCCATAATCAAATGGCTAAGCGAAGGAAGGGGAGGATTTTCTCCGACATCGGAAACATCACTCTTGGTCATCTCTTCAGAAGTCTTCACAAGGACGGAAAGCTGAAGCCAATAGAAGGCTACCAACCTAAGAGGGAAGGTCGATCTCCACACCTCTATTGCTACTACCATCAATGCAATGGCAATCACACCAATGATTGCTTCAACCTGAAAAATGCAGTCCAAGACTTGATTGACAGCGACGCCATTAGAATTTGCCCAAGTGGTGGAATAGTTTGGATGAGTTCAAACAAATGAGGAGTCTCTTTTCATTTCAGTTATTTACTTTTAGTTGCAAAAGAAACGGTTAGTAGCCTAGTTTAGTTTAGTCGGGTACTACTTGCCTAAAGACTTCATTTGTGGGCAAGAGTACCAAGTTTGCTTTTCAATAATAGTTAGTCAGTATTTCCCTTTTCGATTCCGATTAATACTTTGAGATTGAGAGAGAAAGCACTGTGAATGTCATAGACACTTACAACGAGAACGACTACTCAAAGGCACTTAGGTTTTCCGGAAGACTTCCTGTCTGGAGAATGATGCTAGCAAAAAGGTACTTTCCTGGATTGGGGCTTGGAAAGCACTTACAAGGAATAACGGAACCACCACCGGTCCCCCCGCCTCACACAAAGCATGGACTAGGATACGACATCTCCATCCACGATGAAGATGACGTAGAAGAGTGGGGCTTCACTCAAATCAAGTGGGAAGGAACCTCGTACAAAGGCTGCAATGACCCAAAGTCCAAGGATTGCAACCTCAAACCATATCGAAAGACACTCAATGGCTACTTTGTTCGAGAAGGGGAAAGTATTCCCTACTTTATCTTTTGTAACCATGGGTGATGATAAAGGAAAGCGCCAACCGGGCTTTGAAATCTTCAGCGACTGCGATGCTTCTCCAGATGAAACAGAATCCATCCCACTGATCCCTAATGATTTGTGGGGCACGAAGGTAGAAATGACAAGCGAATGGAACTTTGTGTTGGGAGAAGACATGCTTTGCGGCAGTTCCAAGACTCTGTGCCGGTTAGAAGACGACGGATCCATGCAATATCCAAGGGGGACGCTCCAACTACCGACTACACAAGACTAATACAGAAATGTGATGAGCCAATTCTAAGCGGCACGTCAGGGGACCAGCTTGTTGATGAAGACTTCATGATCAAAGAGCTTGGTTGCACTCCCCACCCTCACGGGAAGATAGGCCACCGCAACTTTTACATTAGAAGCGGGCTCCACCTCCGATGAACTCACTCAAGAGGAAATCGAGGCGGTGGCCGAACATGTATTCCCTTACTTCCTTAATAAAAACTTTGATCTTTCCGAGTACCCTGAGATTGCTAACATCTTAAATGATGAATTAACTAATAATAATCAATATAACGAACACGTTAATAATGAATCATACGATGAGATAGACCAAGAAAACGAACAAATCTTAAAAAGAATTAGCTAAGCAAGTAGGTCGTTGTGGAAAGAATGGCCCTGTTGACGACGAGGAAATGCAAACGGTTAATCTTGGGACAACGGAAGACCCCGGAGAAACAAAGATCGGCGGTTTCTTCAAGGGGGAAGACGAGAGAAGCCACCGACGCGGCTCCTCGAGAGAATATGGTGACGTCTTCGCTTGGTCCTACAAAGATATGCCAGGTTGAATCGATCGGTTGTAGAACACAAGATACCACTGCTACCCAACGCCAAGCCGGTCAGCGAAACTACGCGAGAATCAAGCCGGAATGGTCAATGCAAGTGAAAGAGGAAATCATGAAACTCTTGAATGTAGGGTTCATCAAAGTGATTGAATATCCGAGAATGGTTAGCAAACATGGTGCAAGTAGCCAAGTCGAACGGGAAAATACGAGTCCGTGTTGATTTCAGAGACTTGAACAAGGCATCCCCTAAAGATGACTTCCCGCTACCAAACATAGACATGTTGGTCGATGCCACGGCGGCATACAAGGTCCGCTCATTCGTCGACGGGTTCGCGGGGTATAACCAAATCCTCATGGCGAGAAGAGGACCCGGCCAAAACGGCATTCACCACACCTTGGGAACGTTACGCTACACGATCATGCCGTTTGGTCTCAAGAACGCCGGGGCTACCTACCGAAGGGCGATCACAACACTATTCCACGACATGATCCATAAAGAAATAGAGGTGTATGTGGACGACATGATTATCCACTCGAAGGGGACGGATGGCCAACACTTCGAGAGATCTCGAGAAAATTCTTCAATCGGCGAGACGGCACAAAATGAGACTCGGCCCGCCAAATGCTCATTCGGAGTAGTCAAAGGGAAAGTCTTGGGATACATGGTCACGTAACGCGGCATAGAAGCGGATCCCGCCAAGATAAAGGCCATTACGAGACATGCCTCCACCCGGGACACGAAAGAAGTAAAGGGATTCATGGGCGGACTCCAATATATCGATCGATTCATTAATCAGCCCGGCTACAATGTGCGACCCCATCTTTAAGCCGCTTAAGAAAAACGCACCTCAAGAGTGGACCGAAGAATGTCAAGAAGCATTCGAGGAAGTTAAGCACTACTTGACTTCCCCACCTATCCTGGTTCCACCACACAAGGAGAAGCCCTTGAAGTTGTACCTCACGATCACGAGACAACGCATTAGGGGCTATGCTTGCTCAAGAACGACCGATTTCGCACACGTAAAATGCCATCTACTTTGTCGGCCCGCGAGATTCCAAGGCGGTGAAATCAACTACTCTCCACTCGACAAGTCATGCGCTGCTCTCGTGCAGGTATCACAAAGGCTAAAGCACTATATGGAAGCCTTTCCGGTCCGTCTCATCGTAAAGATGGATCCACCGAAATATATCCTAGACAAATCAAATTTGTCTTCGAGACTAGCCAAATGGTACTTCATGCTCGCGGGGTATGATATCACTTACGTCACTCGTAAATCCGTCGGAGGGAGTGTATTCGCAGATCGGTTGGCCGAATTTCCTTGCGACGAAGTGAAGGGGAAGACCCGCGATTCCACGATGAGGACATCCTAAGCATAGAAGAAAATAAGTGGCAATTATTTTTCGATGGCGCAGCCAACAAGAGAGGGTTTGGCATCGGAATGTTATTGGTAGACCCTAACGACATCTACACTCCACTAGCGGTACGTCTTGACTTTGACGCCACCAACAATACCGCAGAATACGAGGCTTGCATAGCGGGGCTTGAGGCAGCCCTAGAACGCAACGTGAAACTCGAGGTATTCGGGGATTCCCAATTGATCATCAATCGAGACATTGAAGAAGTGGAGGGTCCAAGATCCAACCCTTCAAAGATACAGTGCCCACCTCCAAGAATTGGCGCAACAATTTCGTGGATGTCTCATTCCACTATCTCCCCGAGAGACAAAAATCGGTTTGCGGACGCATTAGCCACACTTGCTTCTTTGGTCGAAATCCCTAAAGGAAAAGCGGTTAAACCCTTCAAAATAACACGACGTGCAACTCCCGCATACTTTGCGCCGTTATAGATCTTCACGACCGCAAAGACAAATGGTTATCCAAAGGTGCCGCCGTTGAAAACTCCGAAGGGAAACCATGGTACCACGACATTTGGTATTTCATCCTAGATGGAACCATACCGCTCGAGACAGACACAGAAGACTCGGGTCGCCCTTAAAAGGTTAGCGCCAATTACATCATCACCGCCGGCCGTCTATTCAAGAAACATTCCCAAGGAAACCTCCTTTGCGCCACCGAGGAAGAGGCCCAGGAAATAATGGACCATGTTCATCAAGGCATATGTGGAACCCACATGAGCGGAAACATGCTCGCCAAAAGATCATCGACAAGGGTACTTTTGGCCGACCATGGAAGCCGACTGTACCAAAATGGTCAAGAAGTGCCACAAGTGTCGGATACACGCCAATCTTCGGCATGCACCGCCTTCCTTGCTGTACCCAATGACTTCACCTTGCCCGTTCTCTACATGGGGGATAGACGTGATTGGAAAGATCACACCCGCAGGAGCCCGACGGACTGTTTCGTCCTAGTAGCCATCGACTATTTCACTAAATGGGTCGAGGCCGCCTCTCTGAAGTTCGAATGCCGAAAGGTTGCGGAATTCATCAAGCACAACATCATCTGCCGATATGGGGTTCCACAAGAGATGATATCCGATAATGGGTCACACTTCGAGAAGGAAACCGATCGCCTGCGGCCGAGTACAAAATCACGAGACACAAGTTATCTCCTTATAGGCCTCAAACAAACGGAGCGGTTGAAGCCGCGAACAAAACAATCGAGACTATCATCGAGAAAAATGGCAGATCCTTTGGAAAAGACTGGCCCGACAAGCTACCATTCGCACTATGGGGGTACCGCACTTCGATCCGAACGGCTACGAGGAGAAACTCCCTACGCCCTCACATTCGGGATGGAGGCATCTTACCGATAGAATTGGAAATACCATCACTAAGAGTTCTCCTAGAAAACCAAGTGAATGAAGTCGGCGGCTAGAAAGCGGATACGAAGAGCTAGCCCTGTTGGACGAAAGAAGGTTGAAAACGGCCGAACACACTCAAGCTTACCAAAGAAGAATGGCAAGAGCTTTCAACAAAAAGGTCAAGACAAGGAACATCGAGTAGGCGACACGGTGCTCAGTGAGCATCGTCCGGACCTTTCAACCCGTTAGGCAAGTGGGGACCAAGGTGGATAGGACCCTACATTGTGAAGAAGATATTCTCTCGGGGAGCCCTTCGGTGGTAGACTTAGACGGAGATCAACTACCGAAGCCAGGTCAACATGGACAAGCTCAAGAAGTACTTCGCGTGACTTGGCCTCCTTAAAAGAAATCGCTCGCTAGGTTGAAAATCCCGGAAAGGACGACCTAGGCAAAAATTAGAGCTAGCACAAGAAAAGAAGCCCGCTAGATTGAAAACCCGAAGGGCGGTCTAGGCAAAAGAAAGGGTGTGCACGAAAAAAAAAAAAAAAAAAAAAAAAAAAAAAGAAAGGGGGGCCTTATCTCGCGCGAGATTACTCCACGGCCACTGAGCCATATTTTGTCCTTTTCTCAAAAATGAACTACGTTGGACTGAGCCTCTTGTTTAATTGTTGTAAAAGAGGAACGTGGCGGCCTTCGGGTTCGGTCTAATCAAATAAATAAATCAAAGTTGTCCCTTTTATTAATCGAATGCGTTTCATTAATGACAATAGGGAAATCCTAACCACAACGACTAATTTGCTAAGCTAACAAACTTGAAAAAAAAATAATACTAATAAAGCAGAAACAATTGATCTATCAAAGCAATCTCTTGGTACTCCTAAAGATCTAGCCTTTCATTGACTTGGTTGGCCGGCGGACATGGTCTCCACCGTCGTCGTGATCCTCCTTGCGCTTTGAGCCTCTCAAAGCAGAACATCCCTCGAGACGGTCGAAAACGAGTCGAGACGATCAAAGATGATTCCGACAATCTCTTGAAGACATGAGGCCTATCCAAAGCTTGCGTCTTTCCGAGGCATTCCCTTGCCTCGCCTCTCGTACCAATCCCCATCAAGAAAATCCTGAGTTGGATCGGTTCGCACATTAGCGGGATCGGGCCGAGCCTCGCTCCTTCGCAAGATGCTGCTAGCTACAAAAGAATCTCTTAGCGGTGAAAGCCGCAAATCATCAATCTTCTCTCGCACTAGGATGACCGGTATGGAGGAACCAATCCAAATATTTGTCGACAGAAGATGCTTGCATTAAAAGTCCGAAGGTTCGACCAACGGTCCCGATTAGTTCCTTCACCCCATGCTTGAGCTAGCACTGCGCAAACTCTACACCAATATAAGACACTTCACGAGAAGCTCCTTCGAAAAGATAAGTGTCCTACTGGCGACCAAGCGATGGAGCACCCGGCTTGGGAAAGTAAAAGGAGGAATCTCGCAAACCCGGAAGAACAACCTGTCAAAACCCTTGGTATTGGCAACATACTTGTTCAACCTCCAATAAGGTGGACACCGAGAGAATATCGCGGTTTCGGTCTTCGCAATCAACTCGGCCCATTCATCCGCCGAAAGATCTTTGATCAACAACTTTCGCGTATGATATGTAAAAGGAGAATAATCCAACGGGGGACCTATCAACTTGAGATGCTCCCTAAGCCAAATAGTCAACGGGAGGGGACTCCCTTGAGTCATGACGCCTTGATCTATGCGGCTCATCAAGACCATGAAGGGTCTCACCCAAGATTAGCGGAATAATGTTCCTAGAACGTTTCCTAGCACAGAACAACTTCCACCGGTTGGGAATCGACCAAGACGTCCTGCACGTAAACAAAACAACTCCGAAAAGAGAAAGAGCCGAGAAAGTTCCGCTTATGGACATGAAAAGCGTCATCATCGGAATCACCGTGAAACGTCCGGAAAGAAGAGCAATCAACCCACTTGCGGTGAACCAACCCATAGCAAGTATCAAGGGGATCCCTAACAATTCGTTCAAAGCCTCCGAATGATTCCTATGATACTTAGGAACAGCAATCTCGCCAGTCAAAGGCATATCCAAGATAATGGCGAATTCCTCCACGGTAGGCACCATCTCATTCAAAGAAAAATTGAAAAGATGAATAGAGGGATCCCAAAATCGAACAGCACCCTCCAATAACTTCCAATCCGGTTGGAGGTTCTTCAAAGTGAAAAGAATTCTAAATACGAATTCTGAGATAAACTTATTGAGAGACCGGTTGCGAAACGACCTTACAAAATCCCTTGATGCTTGCTTGAAAGATGCAATCACTTCAGAGGACAAAGAAAAATCATCGACAATCATGGACGTTGGGGAAATCTCCTTGGAAGCCATGGATCACAGGGTTGAAGAAGAAGACAAGAGTTTCACCCTAACAGGATATCTCTAGAGTTTGAAAGGCTAGAATGAGTTATCTGGCCGGACTACGGGGTGATTTTATAGGGAAAAGCTGTCAAAATCTGTTCGAAAAAGGAAGAGATTTACTGCTGGGTAGCGTGTCTCGTGCGAGACACCTTATCTCGCGCGAGATATCCCTACGGCAAAACAACGGCGGTTCTACTCAAACAACAATCTAGCCCCAGGCTTGACAAAGCAAGTCTCGAAAAACCTGCGTGTACAGTTCATAACATGCAATAAAACACCATACTCCGGCTCAAAATTGCGGCCTAACGGCCATTCCATTTCCGAAAACATGGAAAGTCGAGAAAGTTAATTAACTAACTAATTAGACCTAGGATTAGGGATTAAGAAAAACCATTGTTTATGCTACCTATGTGTTCCTAACGGGTACCGAGAAAAGAAAGAAAAATTATGCGGGCCCACACGGCCAATATGTACGAATAATAAGATAAAGAAAAAGGGGAGGGGATCACGCCATTAAGTCGCTCGAGCCGCCAGCACCTCCGCCATCACCACCAGGGGGGCTACCATCCCTCCTCGACCTCTTGGCTCCGCAAGTAGGGGTCATAGCCGAGGCCACCGTCGAGGCCGCCGAAGAAACCTTACGGAAAGGACAAAATTGTCCTCGACAATAAGCGTCTACGCAACGTCAAAATTCAAAATTTTGACACATTTACCCTTGGAAATGATAAACTAGCAAGGAAACGTGGAAAAACCGGTACCGCAAGTCACGGAACGAGTCAAACGTGACATGCGCACAATCGCCCGGTACGGCACCAGTCGCCCGAGAACCGAGTGGTCTAAAGATCAACCCAATTCACATGATTCAGAGCCCAGAAAGGTGAATCATCAGAGAAAAAGCCCGGTCAACGCCCGAGACGGGTGGATCGTCATCAAAGCCCGGTCCAGCGCCCGAGACGGGTGGATCGTCATCAAAAGCTCGGTCAACGCCCAAACAGGTGGATCGTCATCGAAAAGCTCGGTCCAACGCCCAAACGGGTGGATCGTCATCGAAAAAGACCGGTCCAATGCCCGGACGGGTGGATCGTCGAACCAAAAGCCCGATTCAACGCCCAAACGGGTGAATCGTCATCCCCAACAGACAAAAGCCCGATTCGGAGCCCGAACGGCGAATCGTCACAAAAACGACAGGACTCGAGAGGACCGGACGGGTAAGCCTTTGTTTTCTAACATATTTCCCGCAGTTCGAAGCCCGGACGGGGCGAATCTTCGGACAGACGGTATATTCGTAATTGGGTCTTGATTTGATTCCTCGGTATGAATTTGCCTTTTCAAAAATAAAATCTCCTCGATTTTCAAAAACGTTTTTCAAAATACCTAAAGCAACCTTTTCGTGTTTTGGAGTCGAACTACGTTATGGTCGATTCTCCGATAGAGATACGTAGGCGGCCGTGCGGCACGACCATCCCGATGTTCGAATGATGTCTTTTCTATCGTCGACATGACTTCTTTCATAAGACTTGTCGCCGAGGGCTCTGTAGACACCCCATTACGAACACATCGGATCATACTTATACCACTCTAAGTCTCGCTTTGAGTCAAGAAGTAGAAATCCACCATTTCGTCATGTTTCGTTAAAGTTTTGACTAACTACCGTTAGTTTGGGACTAAAGCGCATACGAGATAACGAGGAAAGGACAAAGCTGTCCACAGGAGCAATATCTCGCCGCGAGATGGCGTGTCTCGCGCGAGATATCTCCTCTGCAGGCGGGCGACGGTTCCCTCGTCGATTTCAACCTCTTTCGGGATAAAACTTTATCTCTCCGGTCAACCAATGGGAGAGGAGGTCTAGAACCATCGATAGGGTTTTAACTCTCCACTTCTTCATATCCAACCTCTATAAATACTTGGTGACTTCCAAGGCTCAAGAGGTCGAAGGTCTCGGACCGCGAATTTACACAACACACACACATTTTGTCGTTTTCTTTCCCTGAAAGAATCCTTCAAAATCACCCTAAAACTCACCTCATAGTTTGTTTGTCAACCTTGTTGATAAACAAGCATCAATCTCAAACCAAGGACCAAGGTGAAGCTTTGTCAGGTGTGAAGGGTCGACTCTAAACTTGAGCCGAAACTCGCCCAAATCACCTCACGCAAGGTAATTCCTAATCTTCCTTCTAATTGATTGTTAGAGTGGTATAAGTCCATAGAATCTAGGATCGGCCTAGAGCCTCTCCAAATCATGGAGACGGTCTCGAAGCAATCGATCCTACATTCCGTTTGACCTCGTCAAATGGACCTTTATTTGTAGTATTTGAATTCGTTTTTTTATTTCTTCTTTTGAAAAACCTCTCTTTTCTTTAGCAAGACCGATCTCCGGATTGGGTGAAATGGATGCCTTCTAAACCTACCCATTTCATAACCTAAGCCCCGAACTCAAATCTCTCAAATGGTTTTTCTATGTTTCCAATCAAATAATATAGGTGGCGACTCATAAAAATAAAAAGAACCAGAATTTCTTTCTCACAACGCTACAGGAGGCTCCATAGGTATCATCAAAGGCGCGCCATCGCCATGCTGGCGCGTCACCCTATCCCCCAAGTAATAAACGTCACAAGAAAACCCCCTCAAGATCCTCCTCTCTACCGTCCATCTCTCCGCGCCCTTCAGCTGCTTCACGTCAAAACGACCCCAAGGGTAGAACTGAATCCCCTCATCTGTCTCCGCTCTCATAAGGGGCCGACACTCCTTATACTTGAGGGTCGTGCGGCCCCGAGCACCCCTCTTCTCCCGAGCCTGCCTGGTCCAGGAGAGCATAGTCGGATACGCCCAAACGTGCTCCGCCGGCTGCCGCCACATCGAAACGCGGAAGAACTCCAGAGCCCATACCTGCGAAAGGAAAAGATTACATCAGTTGAGTTCGGAAAAGGAACAATACGTGCAAAGGGAAAAGAAAAGGCAGAAGCTTATACCTCCAGCGAGAACTCGAAGCACGTAAGGGAGCTCACAGCCTTCCGACTGTACCTGTCCAGAGCAAAATAAAGCTCTGCTAGCCCGGCCTCCCCCCAGGCCACCTCTCCAGCTCTCTCCACATCAGTCAACGTCCTCAGCAAAGCAAACACAGCCGTCCCCTCGGCATGCCCAAACAATGTACTCGAAAAAGCGAACCACAAAAAGGACCTGGCAACCTGCTCAGCCACTACCCTCTCATCACCAGCCTCATACCTCGCTATGCTCTCCACGATCTTCCCGTGGATCACTGCATACTCCATCCCCATCCCCTTCTTGGGACTGGGGACAAAACCTAAAAGATCCTGCAACTCCCGGTCACTATAGCCATCCCGCCACTCAATGCTACGTCCCTTAAAGGACAAACCCGTGATAGCAGCATAGTCAGAAGGCGTAACTGTAGCCTCGCCCCAAAAAAAGTGGAAGGTATGGGTCACGTCCCACCAATGCTCCGCCAAGGCAAAAGTCAAACCCTTACTCTTCGGCAACTTCACCAACCCCCGCAAACACTCAACAAACTCGTACAACCCCGTCTCAATAACAATCTGCCTCGGACTCATCATCGCCCCTCTGCCCAAGATCGGAAGCTGGTCCCACAGGCTAATCACAGCCTCGACTGATCCCCGGGTCTTCAGCTTATTCAGCTGATCATGCACAAATCGATCACCAGCCTGCAATTGAAAGACAAAATGTCAATAAACAACCGCATTTGCATACACAAGCATCATAGACATAAAGTTTTGAAGAAAATTCGGCAGCATAATGGCATACAATGAACTCAACCCCATTTTTCTTGCACAAAAGACAAAGTTTTTTGAGACTTTCAGCAAGCACCATTTAAACATTCATCCATACATAAAGGGACATGTCAATGACAAGGAGTCAGCAGAAATAAAATTCCGTCCCGTTTTTCACAAAATAGCACAAATAAATAATTTTTCACAAGGAGTCGACAGAAACAAAACTCCGTCCCATTTTTCACATAAAATCCTATAGCACGCATGAATAATTCTTTGCAAAAGTCCGTCCCGGATTCGGCAAAATTTCCGTCACCTCATTATTTCAAAAATGGCAAATTGCCCATTCTTTTTTCAAACAAAATGCATATACTCAACAAAGCATGCAAATCATCAAATTCAAATTTCAATGGCAAGAACAAGGGTTTTCAAATTTTTTCAAAAAAATTAAAACCCTATTTCTAACAATTCGAATAAAAATTGACAAAAATAATAAATGGTTTCAAAATATACCGTGGGAAGATCCGGATCAGTGGACCAATGCTGCCACATATCTGGGTAGGATTCCTCTGCAATCGATTGCGAAAGCGAATAATGCCTCTGCATCCTTACGAGCTCTAGCCTCCTCTCCGCAATCGGACCGCGTCCTTGACCTTGGATAGAAGCCTCCCCGTGTTCCATGACTCAAAAATCGAAGAAAATCGAAGGATTTTGAAGCTTCTTGGTCGGCAATGGCGATTTCGTCTCTCTCTCTCTCGTAAATTGCACAGGCGGTAAGGAAGAAGAAGAAAAGGCCGCGACCTTTTTAAAACCTGTCTCCACTTCGCTCCTGTCCGCGCGGACAGGATTGAGGGGTAAAATCCCTATTTTGCCCTTTAAAATTCCAGAACTTTGCAGTTTGATCCCGGACTTAACCAAGGGTAACCAAAGTTGACCCAAGTTAGCCCCCTTTCAAAAGAAACTAACGACAGTGAAACGTAAGCCCGTTTTCTCCGACGAAAGTTAACGAAATCCCGTTTCTTTCCTCGTTTCAACCTAACGACAGTGAAACGTAAGCCCGTTTTCTCCGACAAAAGTTAACGAAATCCCATTTCTTTCCTCGTTTCAACCTAACGGCAGTAAAAGTAAGCCCGTTTTCTCCGATGAAAGTTAACGAAATCCCGTTTCTTTCCTCGTTTCAACCTAACGGCAGTAAAAGTAAGCCCGTTTTCTCCGACAAAAGTTAACGAAATCCCGTTTCTTTCCTCGTTTCAACCTAACGGCAGTAAAACGTAAGCCCGTTTTCTCCAACGAAAGTTAATGAAGTCCCGTTTCTTTCCTCGTTTCAACCTCCGGCAGTGAAACGTAAGCCTGTTTTCTCCGACGAAAGTTAACGGAATTCCGTTTCTTTCCTCATTTCCATCCCCAGCAACTTTCGAACTACGTATAGGCTTGATTCCCATTCGGGATACGTAGGTAGCCTACCATAGGTCCAGCCACTTGACCAACACGGTCATCCTTTTCCCCGGCGGTAAAACGTAAGCCCGATTTCCCCGACGAAAGTTAACAG
The DNA here is from genome assembly GCA_022495995.1 of Adenophora triphylla var. japonica. Classification (NCBI taxonomy): domain Eukaryota; kingdom Viridiplantae; phylum Streptophyta; class Magnoliopsida; order Asterales; family Campanulaceae; genus Adenophora; species Adenophora triphylla. The sequence goes on from JAFEMH010002626.1 coordinate 84,297, forward strand.
AATCCCGTTTCTTTCCTTGTTTTCACCACTGGCAGCAAACGTAAGACCGATCCCTTCAAATGAAGTCCACCAAAAGACTGTCTATCCCCTCAGAGTCCGTCCCCAACGAAAGGATACGAACCATCGAAGGAAATCGTTTCAAAACAAGTTGATACCTCCAGATCACCATTTGTCAAGGTTCGAGGCACCTGAAACGCCATCATCAAGGTTCGAGGCACCTAAAATGCCATCATCAAGGTTCGAGGCACCTAAAACGCCATCATCAAGGTTCGAGGCACCTAAAAATGCCATCATCAAGGTTCGAGGCACCTAAAACGCCATCATCAAGGTTCGAGGCACCTAAAATGCCATCATCAAGGTTCGAGGCACCTAAAACGCCATCATCAAGGTTCGAGGCACCTAAAACGCCATCATCAAGGTTCGAGGCACCTAAAACCCCATCATCAAGGTTTGAGGCACCTAAAACGCCATCATCGAGGTTCGAGGCACCTAAAACGCCATCATCAAGGTTCGAGGCACCTAAAACGCCACCATCAAGGTTCGGGGCACATAAAACGCCATCATTAAGGCTTAAGGCACCTAAACGCTATCACTTCGGTTTCAACACGAAACACGAGGAAAGTGATAAATCGCAATCATCCTCTGATTCGACAAACCGAAATCATTACCAGGTTGACATCCTAAAACAGTCACTCTAGGGTCGACGTCTGAAGATAGTCGAAAGACCCAAACTACGACCGGCTTGATTCCTCTTAAGGATACGTAGGTAGCCTACCATAGGTTCAGCCATTAGACCAAAATGGTCATTCCTTTCCAAACGGTCCGACCAAAATGGTCACCCTCTTTTTTCCCCAACAGATTGGGACCTCACTTTTATCGAAGACCCCACTTCCTCCGAAAGTGCCGTCGCCGAGGGGCTACTATAAGTGTCCCAATCTGAACCGCCAATGTTCCTTCAGCCCAATTTAACGTTTCCCACGTCAAATAAACATTTAAGGGCATTTTGGTCACTTCCTAAGGCAATTTAAACAAGAAAGGACCTTAAAAGAACAACAAAAATAGGTTGGATCTCGCTCGGAAGAGTCATTTCCAAGAAATTGACCAACTTTGCATTAAATGCAAACAGCCAAAACTGCTTTCTGCAAAATCAGGCACGCCAACATCCCCATCCGCGCGGACAGGAATGAGACTCAGTCTCGTCCGCGCGGACAAAAGTGAAACCTAAATTCAACCTATAAATAAAATCATTCTCTCTCAGTTTAAAGCATCCTTTCTCGAACCCTACTGTTATATTGGCAACATCTCTCCAGCAAATAGCCTAATACTCACCAAAACACTCACCTAAACACAAAATCCACACCCAAATCTTGATCATATTCAAGCTCCAAACACAAATCCAAGGAAGATAGGGTATCACCATTGGTAAACCCTCCTTCTCCTTACCTTAATCTCCCTCATCCATGCATACATCTCACATTTAAAAAGATGTAACTTGTTCACTTACTTGTTGTTCATCTCTTTTCCCTTTCTTGTCCTAGATCCAAGAGGATGTCCATGGAGTTCATCTCCATGGATGATTCTCTACAAGGATCCACATTCTTTTAACTTGTTGTTCCTCTTTTTACATTAACTAGTTGTTATTTGATCTCTTGGTCTAAAGTGTGGTCACCTTGGAGTTCATCTCCATGAATGATCACACTAAATGGTCCATATCCTTATTTTCATCTTCTTTTGTGTTATTAGCTCTTACTTGACCTAAAATGTGGTCATCTTGGAATAAATTTCCATGGATGACCATTTCAAATGGTCTAAATTGTTTATTTCCTTGTAAATCTTTTTCCCTAGCCTAAGATCTCCACCTTGGAACAATTTCCATGGATGAAGATCATTAAGGTTCCTAGGTTACAAAAAGGGTGAAGTTGATACATTGAGTTCAAAGATCTCAAGGATGGTCATCTTAATGACCACCTTAGAAATCCACTCTAAAGTTGATAGACCCTTAACCTAAATCCTATTTTCATGCATTAATCTTTATTTTATGTCAAATCTCCCCATCCCAAGCAAATGAAGTGCTTTAAGTCTTAATGTACCCTAATGATGGCTTGATATAGTAGATCACTACTAATCATGTTTAGTAATCACTAATCAAAGCCTAAGGAAAGTGGGGACAAGCATGGATGCAAAATCCAAAAATGTTTTTTATTTTAACACTTTCTGTTGCAAACTCCAGTCCTGATTCTGTAACTCCAGTTAACATTCTGGAATTCTACGTAATCGGTAGCTGCCAAAAAAGAATCCTGCTGTCCCATCCGCGCGGACAGGATTGAGTCTCATCCTGGTCCGCGCGGACATAAATGTCATGGACAAACATTTTCGTTTCCAGTCCTTTTTCACTCACAGAATCACACTGTTTTGACTAATTTCAGTCCAGTCCAATCAAAACTCTTGTTTTCAGAAAATTCCTTTTTTCAAAACACACACACACACACACATAAATGGTTTCAAGTTTGGAAGACTCGTTTTACGAGGCATTCCGGGTGAACGTGCTAATCGTTCTTCCCGGAGTGTAACGTGACCTCCGAACTCACTTCTCTCATTTCGGGCATTTTTCAAAGTTTTGACCCTTAAACTAAAAACGGCGTGGCGACTCCGTTGATTTTCAAAAAAAATCGGCATCATCACAGCCACCTCCTTTATGGTATGTTCCATCTTAGTCCAAGTCGAATCTATATTAATATCCTCCATATTATCCGACCAAATACCGGTATCGACCATCTTAGCTACAAATTTTTGTTGATTCTCCCCTTGAAGTCTCCACCACTTGATTCTAGGGTCTACCTGTGGTTTTCTCTTCCTCAAAATTCTCTTACTTTGAAAATCAAGTACCACCAGTCTATGTTGAGTTGATGTGCTCTCACCCAGAATAACCTTGCAATCTGTATAACTCTTTCTACAAGCATTTCTTACTAAGAAGAAGTCAATCTGACTCACATTACCTCCACTCCTATAGGATACCAAGTGAGATTTTCTCTTCTTGAAATAAGTGTTCATTATACTCAAGTCATATGCCAACGCAAAGTCCAGGATACTATTTTCTGCTTCATTCCTCTCCCCAAAACCAAAACCTCCATGTATGCTCTCAAAGCCATGTCGACTAGACACCACATGCCCGTTCAGATCACCACCAATCACTAATTTCTCACCACTAGGTACTCGTTGCATCACCTCCTCCAAATATTCTCAGAACACTTGTTTAATAGATGCATCCAACCCTACTTGTGGTGCATAGGCAGAAATAATAGTTATAATCTCATCACATATCACCAGTTTAATGCACATAATTCGATCACTCTTCATGTACACTTCCACCACATCATTAATATACTCCTTATCAATAATGATACTGTGAGCACCCCAACCCGGGACCTAACACGTGTCCCTAGCTAAGGGAGCTCAAACTAAGAAAAACCATCCCTATTTTTAAAACATTTATTTGCCTTAAAAAGAAAACCACCTTTCAAACTTACAATTTTAAAATCAATTAGTAATATCTCTACTTAGAGGAAATCCAACCATAACTTTAATAAACCGATATCTGATCAAATACATTGGAAACCTTAATTAACATCTGTTTAACAAAAGGGTTTTCCATACAAAATATAAAAGAGGAATACTTAACAAATACTCCTAACAACCCATTCCTATACTTAACTTGTCAAGCCCCAAAAGCAAAATCCACAATGATACCCCGGCCTCATTTGGTTCGGGTCACACAATCTCGGAATCTAAAACAGTAAAGGGAGAGGGGTGAGAATAAATCTCAATGAGCTATTATGGATGCAGCAAGATGCCATACAAGATGCAACACGTAGCATGGCAACACTTAACACATTATGAAAGCAGTAAACACCTTACGTTACCTCATTTTACCTTTTCCCGTACGAACAATAAGTCGTACAACGTTGGGAGTAAAACTCCACTCTTTGGTGAACTGCCCCCATGCACATTCACCGCTTATAGGTCTCATACCCCAGAGATCCATATAAGAAAAACAGGATACATATATGACCCCTACATTTAGAGTATCATATACTATCATCGCCACTGCAGAGAGCCGTTGGCTTCATACGCAGCATTCCCCGGTTTCTCCTAATCGCAGCGGTGTAAAGGCTACTTATCGCTCGGTACGGCGGCTTGCGGCCCCACCGTGGCCACGAGTGGGGAAGGGTCACCGATATGATGAACCTTCAATCACTTATTGAACAAATCAATAATTGATTGACTTCCATCATACCCACCGAACATATACACATTCAAGCACATAATAGATACTTGAATTATAATCCACAAAATGGGATAATCATATAACAACATGGTAATGTATACTCATGCAAATCAATACCATAGTGCAACAATTTATGTAATGCACAATGCATAATATCATCCATGCATATGAACTCAATTGAGGTACAATATAACCACATAATCCACACCGGAATACAAAATAAGCATGTACCAATTAATCCACACGGATACAAAATAAGCATGTACCAATTAATCCACACCGGGATACAAAATAAGCATGTACCAATTAATCCACAGGGATACAAAATAAGCATGTACCAATTAATCCACACCGGGATACAACACAACAACATGCTCATCTTCCATTAATGAAATAGTGAAACTTATGGTTTCTACGCTATTTCTAACTAATCACCAAGGATAGGGGAACAAGTAAGGTCATCAAGTACCTTAAACCAATCCTACGAAGTCATTACTTAACCTTGAATGAGCTTAATGAAAGTGCAAGATCTACTTCCCAAGTTCTAGCCATGTTGGTGAAGTACGCATCAATCTTAATAACCAATTTCAGAACACATTCTATATTACCAAGTCTCTATAAGGATTTGTGCTAATTTAACTAGTTGGAGTTGCATTCTTAAGTGGCCCCAAAGTTCTACTTGAGTCTAGGTTAAAAGGAGTGAATCCTATCCGAATTGGATTGGGTCCTATCAATTTATAATGGTTAGAGATTATTCCCCGAAGTTATTAGCAAAAATCAGCAAAAGAGAAGAACTGGGGAAGATCTGGTGACATGGGCGACCGCCCATGTCACTTGGGCGACCGCCCAAAGGTGTTACAAAAGGGAGCCAAGTTCTGCTGCCTTGGGCGGCCGCTCAGCCCCCATGGGCGACCGCCCATGGCCCTAAATCAGCATTTTCGAATTTTCAATCCATTTTTACATAGTTTATTCCTTCTTTAATTTTCCTTAATCACATGAACACTAAAAAGGATTGTTTAACCTTACATACTTCAACTTAAATTATCCAATTCCAAGATAACATATACTTAGGTTATTTACCACTTAATTCCCACCCATTTCATTTCTCAATTCAAGCTAACATCTTCTAACCCAACTTCACCCATTTCATTCAATCTAAATCAATTCCTAAGAACAAGAGTATCCTTCTTTGTCATTTACTCATCTCCCAACTTTTAATAGGTTTCCAAGGCATTTACAAAATTATCATCACAACAAGAACAACAAATAGAGTTCATGAACATTCATAAGAAGGGAATCATAACAACTCACCTTTGGGTTTGCAATAGAAGGTTGATCTATTTAGCTAGATGAGTTCCTCTAGGTAATCCAACTTCAAAGGTGCTCTTGGACTTGATTTTTGGTGGAGAAAGGTCTTGGACTCAAAGCTTGGGAGAAGGCTTCAATGGAGTCTCTTTTTGTTTCTCTAGGTTGAAGAAGAAAGATGGATGAAGGAGAAGGAGGGGGAAGGGAGTAAGAGGAGGTGATGGAGAGGGGGGCCGGGTAGGGGGAGTATGGGGGAAGAGAAAAGGGGACACTTGTCACCTAGGAGAAGAATAAGACCAAATTGGCCCCTCCTACAAAATCTAAAAGGCTTTCACCACAAACTATTAACCCTTCCCTAAATTAATTATTCTACCCATTTTAACCTCCTTTTATTATTTATCAAATTTCCATTTTATTATTTTCCCAAAATGCTTTATTTAATATCCAATAAATTCTCCAAAGATTTTAATCTTACTTCTCACCCAATTTATCTTAAATTAAGAATTTAAAGACATAATGGAACACATAAAATAAATATAAATATTAAAAGCATCTAATACAATATTAAAAATAAATGCCTAGGGTTGGGGTCGTTACACTCACTCCCCCTTAAAGAAAATTCGTCCCGAATTTGACTGTCGCTTACTATAAGGATCGCATAGCAAAAGTTACCTTTCACTCATTCTAACTTAACATTTCCAATTAGATTTCTTAATGGCATGATTCTATTATACATTCTCATAACCCGAGTACTCTAGGACTTCACTTCCCAATTAGTCTCTTCAATTCTATGATTTTTCCAAGATTTTCCAATTTCATAAGTAATGTGATACTACAACTTAATATTCCGAGAATACTATACCATCATCACTAATCCGAAATTTCACGACCTCAAAGAAAGTATATTCAAATAAAAGTATTACATCTTATGTCTCCCAATACATTACGATATCACATTTAAACTTCAAATACTCTATAAGCTGCCCCAAATCGGTCTATAAGTCGACTCACCAACATTTCCTAAAACTTCAAATGGATTAACAAACTTTGGCGCTAAATTACCTTAGACCTTGCTTCCCCAATTTCATCCCAACAAATTAGAGATCGATATTTTCTTTCCTAACAACGTCTCATACGGTTTTTATCTTAATGTTAAAATGATAAGCGATATTATACACACCCAACCACTGGTAATCATATTTCCTATCGACTACAAAAATCCTTCAACTCTCAGGATCGGTAACCATCCCCGATAGAGAACTTCAAAAGATAAGATTCCGTTTAAATCACACAAACAATTGTAACCGCTCTCGAACAATGATAAGAAATTTCCGCTCTATCTAAGTTAACTTCCTCGAAACATACGCTATCACTTCCCATTTTGCATAACACTACACCCTGATCTTCCTTTAATACACACTTAAAATTTCACAAGATTCTCACATTCACTAGGTAAGGTAAGAGTCAACCTATTTTCCATCACTAACAATATGATTCATCCTCATCACAACCTACACCATTTATACGCCCTTTAGATTCAACCAAAGTAATGACTTTACAATTCTTAAGGGTTCATTAAATTTCTTAGGTAGTACTTGCTAACTCAAAGATCACGGACTCAACCTCACAAGATCCTTGGCAACACCCGAGTTTAAGACTATAGAACCCAAAATTTGCAATCCTCTCGAGCTCACTCACACTAGCTAAACTTTGCATACAAGGATTCTTCACAAGGAATAATTAACCCAACTCTCAAATTATTTTTACAATCTTCTCGAAACTTTAGTTAACAAAGATATCATCAATTCTAATTACCCTAAAGCCATCAAAATAAGAATTACAATTCTGCTTATCCTACTCAGAACCAACACAACAAAATATACCAACGAAAGCACATTTAACATTTACTCGCAACTAGCACATAAAATTTTGGAAGAGACTCCCTAAGCAAGTCTAGCATATACCAATTACTCTTCACATCTTAATTCAAAACTTTCACCCTAAACACCCTCAAAACATCAGAATCTCACATTTAAGGTTCACTTATAACAATTACCAATATAAGCAATTTAGGCATGGAAAAAGGAGACTCACCTATTAGGATAGTCTATCATTATACAACAACTACTTAACCCTCCAGGTCAAGTATATCTAAGAATCGTAAAATAATAACTATACCATTTCAACTGGCAATACATGCTCAGCCATAACCGCATAACCATCGTGGTAAACCAAGGAAGGTTCGAGGTATTCTCTCATAAGAGCAGAATCCTCCAACAATAAAACAAATTCTCAACAATGTATGTCACATATAAACAAAATGTGATGCCAGATATAAATGATATGCAACAGGATCTATAAAGTATGACTCCTAACCTTTGAGACAGGGAATATACCTCTAGTGACCTCTGAGGGATCTACCTCTCCTGAACCCGAAACGCACACTCGACCACAGACCCTCTCTTTCGGTTCCCCTTTGTTATCTCTCTTGATACCACCTCTTTGACCCTTTGGACCGGCACCCGAAGCTAACCTCTGACGAAATGCAGGACAATTTTTCTTGTAGTGCCCCGCTCCTCCACAATTCAAACATTTCCCTTGCTTACTCCAACACCTGTCTTCCGTGTGACCCATCTTCTTGCAATATTTACACATCATCCCATACTGTTTGGGTACTGGCCTAGACGAAGAAGCTACCACAAGTTTCTCTCTCATCCTTCCTGAAGTTACAGCCCTTGGGCGATCTCCAATCTCACCTTCCAATTTCCCACTATTTTCCTCAATATTTTTCTCGATCTTATAAGCTCTCTCTAAGGTCAGATAATTGGTGAAGCTATCAATCCCAAATTTCTTCCTAAACTCAGTCCTCAAACCTTTTATAAACCTATGAACTCTTTTCGCTTCATACGATACCAAATGAGGGCAACTTCTAGCTAATTCCTCAAACCTGATTACATACTGATTCACCGTCATGATCCCTTGTTCTAGTCCTAAGAATTCGATCTCCTTCTTGTCCCTTGTAACCATCGAAACGAAATAATCCTCGAAATGTTTGGTGAAATTATCCCAAGTCTGGGGCGTATGATCCCGCTCCCAACTTCCCTTCAATATTTGCCACCACTGATCAGCTAAACCTTCAAGTTTGAACACGGCATACCTAACTTTCTCCTTGTTGGGACTTTCTATAACCTCGAAAATCCTATTCATTTCTGCTAACCATTCTTCTACCTTTAACGGGTTCGGACCTCCGTTAAAGCTCGGTGGGTTCAACTTCACAAATCTTTCCAATCCATCACTTTGACATCCTTCATGTTGATTCGGAACTGATCCTCTAGTCTCCATATCCTGTACAAACTGCCTGAATAACTTCATCATCTCTTCATTCTGAATTCCACCTATACCCATATCTCCTTCAATTTCTAGAACCTTCCGCTGATCATCCTTGCTTCCGGCCATTAGAACGAACTCCTGCATAAAACACTCGACGTCAATTTCCACACATTCCCCCTTAGTTTAGACATCTACCCTTGACCTCTAAACTAAGCTCTGATACCAACTGTGAGCACCCCAACCCGGGACCTAACACGTGTCCCTAGCTAAGGGAGCTCAAACTAAGAAAAACCATCCCTATTTTTAAAACATTTATTTGCCTTAAAAAGAAAACCACCTTTCAAACTTACAATTTTAAAATCAATTAGTAATATCTCTACTTAGAGGAAATCCAACCATAACTTTAATAAACCGATATCTGATCAAATACATTGGAAACCTTAATTAACATCTGTTTAACAAAAGGGTTTTCCATACAAAATATAAAAGAGGAATACTTAACAAATACTCCTAACAACCCATTCCTATACTTAACTTGTCAAGCCCCAAAAGCAAAGTCCACAATGATACCCCGGCCTCACTGGTTCGGGTCACTGTCTCGGAATCTAAAACAAGAAAGGGAGAGGGGTGAGAATAAATCTCAATGAGCTATTATGGATGCAGCAAGATGCCATACAAGATGCAACACGTAGCATGGCAACACTTAACACATTATGAAAGCAGTAAACACCTTACGTTACCTCATTTTACCTTTTCCCGTCTGAACAATAAGTCGTACAACGTTGGGAGTAAAACTCCACTCTTTGGTGAACTGCCCCCATGCACATTCACCGCTTATAGGTCTCATACCCCAGAGATCCATATAAGAAAAACAGGATACATATATGACCCCTACATTTAGAGTATCATATACTATCATCGCCATCTGCAGAGAGCCGTTGGCTTCATACGAGCATTCCCCGGTTTCTCCTAATCGCAGCGGTATGTAAAGGCTACTTATCGCTCGGTACGGCGGCTTGCACGGCCCCACCGTGGCCACAGAGTGGGGAAGGGTCACCGATATGATGAACCTTCAATCACTTATTGAACAAATCAATAATTGATTGACTTCCATCATACCCACCCGAACATATACACATTCAAGCACATAATAGATACTTGAATTATAATCCACAAAATGGGATAATCATATAACAACATGGTAATGTATACTCATGCAAATCAATACCATAGTGCAACAATTTATGTAATGCACAATGCATAATATCATCCATGCATATGAACTCAATTGAGGTACAATATAACCACATAATCCACACCGGAATACAAAATAAGCATGTACCAATTAATCCACACCGGGATACAAAATAAGCATGTACCAATTAATCCACACCGGGATACAAAATAAGCATGTACCAATTAATCCACACCGGGATACAAAATAAGCATGTACCAATTAATCCACACCGGGATACAACACAACAACATGCTCATCTTCCATTAATGAAATAGTGAAACTTATGGTTTCTACGCTATTTCTAACTAATCACCAAGGATAGGGGAACAAGTAAGGTCATCAAGTACCTTAAACCAATCCTACGAAGTCATTACTTAACCTTGAATGAGCTTAATGAAAGTGCAAGATCTACTTCCCAAGTTCTAGCCATGTTGGTGAAGTACGCATCAATCTTAATAACCAATTTCAGAACACAATCTATATTACCAAGTCTCTATAAGGATTTGTGCTAATTTAACTAGTTGGAGTTGCATTCTTAAGTGGCCCCAAAGTTCTACTTGAGTCTAGGTTAAAAGGAGTGAATCCTATCCGAATTGGATTAGGTCCTATCAATTTATAATGGTTAGAGATTATTCCCCGAGGTTATTAGCAAAAATCAGCAAAAGAGAAGAACTGGGGAAGATCTGGTGACATGGGCGACCGCCCATGTCACTTGGGCGACCGCCCAAAGGTGTTACAAAAGGGAGCCAAGTTCTGCTGCCTTGGGCGGCCGCTCAGCCCCCATGGGCGACCGCCCATGGCCCTAAATCAGCATTTTCGAATTTTCAATCCATTTTTACATAGTTTATTCCTTCTTTAATTTTCCTTAATCACATGAACACTAAAAAGGATTGTTTAACCTTACATACTTCAACTTAAATTATCCAATTCCAAGATAACATATACTTAGGTTATTTACCACTTAATTCCCACCCATTTCATTTCTCAATTCAAGCTAACATCTTCTAACCCAACTTCACCCATTTCATTCAATCTAAATCAATTCCTAAGAACAAGAGTATCCTTCTTTGTCATTTACTCATCTCCCAACTTTTAATAGGTTTCCAAGGCATTTACAAAATTATCATCACAACAAGAACAACAAATAGAGTTCATGAACATTCATAAGAAGGGAATCATAACAACTCACCTTTGGGTTTGCAATGGAAGGTTGATCTATTTAGCTAGATGAGTTCCTCTAGGTAATCCAACTTCAAAGGTGCTCTTGGACTTGATTTTTGGTGGAGAAAGGTCTTGGACTCAAAGCTTGGGAGAAGGCTTCAATGGAGTCTCTTTTGTTTCTCTAGGTTGAAGAAGAAAGATGGATGAAGGAGAAGGAGGGGGGGAAGGGAGTAAGAGGAGGTGATGGAGAGGGGGGCCGGGTAGGGGGAGTATGGGGGAAGAGAAAAGGGGACACTTGTCACCTAGGAGAAGAATAAGACCAAATTGGCCCCTCCTACAAAATCTAAAAGGCTTTCACCACAAACTATTAACCCTTCCCTAAATTAATTATTCTACCCATTTTAACCTCCTTTTATTATTTATCAAATTTCCATTTTATTATTTTCCCAAAATGCTTTATTTAATATCCAATAAATTCTCCAAAGATTTTAATCTTACTTCTCACCCAATTTATCTTAAATTAAGAATTTAAAGACATAATGGAACACATAAAATAAATATAAATATTAAAAGCATCTAATACAATATTAAAAATAAATGCCTAGGGTTGGGGTCGTTACAGATACCCACTCCATTACCCTTATCCTTTCCTGAGTACCAAAGCTTAAAACCCCAAGGCGATATTTCTTTTGCTTTCTCTCCAACCCACTTAGTTTCCTGTAGACACATTAGCCCTAATTGCACATTTTAGCCATTTTTGAAAATGAGGACCATCAAATTGTTGTTCATCATCACCTCTCCAATAGCACATGAAAATGATTGAACCTCCGTTCATCTTTAACCCTACATTACGAAATCAAAGTGTTAAATCCTACATAACAAAATTCTAACATTTATATCTATAATATACTAAAACACAGTTAAAAACTTAAATTTAATATCTAAACACAAGTGAAAACAATGATTAGATGATGTTAATTTACCTTGATTCTTGATCTTCAACGATTCTGACGAAATTAAATGATGTGAAGATGTGGGGTTTTTTTTTTTTTTTGAGAGCAAGTATGAGAGGATATGAGAATGAGAATGAGAATGGATCTGGATGTGAAAACCTTATATTGGCCTTTGTAAACACGCTACACCATGTAGCGAGTTTTGTATACGCCTAAACTCGCTACATGGTGTAGCGAGTTACGCTTTTGTTAATTAATTCAAATGTCTAAACCCTAATTTAACTTAACTCGCTACATGGTGTAGCGAGTTTCAATCTTAACATGTTGAACTCGTTACATCATGTAGCGAGTTCTAAAAAATTGGTCATTTCGAAAATAGTTTCAAATGTGAGTTATTTTAAGATTTATAATTTTAAAATGAAATTATTTTTGAAAAAAAATCAGAGTTTCGGTATTATCGATTTAGGGTTCTAAGTCTAGAGGCTATGCGCCAATCGGGGGTTTGACTTAACGAATATTTTTAACAATTCCGTAAAAAAACCTCTAATGAAACATATTTAAATTTGGACCCTAACTTAATGAAATTGGAACATAAGATCTCGATTGGCACACACCCGCTAAAAATGCAATTAGCTACACATAATCTGTTAGAATTTTGGTTTTGGAAAGTGAGGTTTGATCGACTTTTGACCAATTTCATTCGGTTCCATTGTAGGAAAATGGAAATTGATTGCATATTAATAATCTACATTTGGAGTAGATTAATTTGATATATTTATTTTCTCAAAACCAATTAGTGGTAAATGAGAAATTAATGTTCAAAGTATGCAAAAAGAAATGGGTATATGAAGAGTTTATGGGATATGGAATAGTTATCCCACATTGCTTAAAGATGTAAAGTGATGATAGTTTATAAGTGAAAGCATCCAAAGGAGTAGTCAACAAGTTGATCTCCTTGGGCCAACCTAGGTGGACCATTGGGCCAACCATGCAAGGAGTAGCCCAATTGTGCTATATTTTGTACTAGCTCAATTTGGACCACACCCGCGAAGCCCACGAAGGTCGCAAATACCGGTATCGACCATCTTAGCTACAAATTTTTGTTGATTCTCCCCTTGAAGTCTCCACCACTTGATTCTAGGGTCTACTCCGTGGTTTTCTCTTCCTCAAAATTCCCTTACTTTGAAAATCAAGTACCACCAGTCTATGTTGAGTTGATGTGCTCTCACCCGTAATAACCTTGCAATCAGTATAACTCTTTCTACAAGCATTTCTTACTAAGAAGAAGTCAATCGACTCACATTACCTCCACTCCTATAGGATACCAAGTGAGATTTTCTCTTCTTGAAATAAGTGTTCATTATACTCAAGTCATATGCCAACGCAAAGTCCAGATACTATTTTCTCGCTTCATTCCTCTCCCCAAAACCAAAACCTCCATGTATGCTCTCAAAGCCATGTCGACTAGACACCACATGCCCGTTCGTATCACCACCAATCACTAATTTCTCACCACTAGGTACTCGTTGCATCACCTCCTCCAAATATTCTCGTAACACTTGTTTAATAGATGCATCCAACCCTACTTGTGGTGCATAGGCGTAAATAATAGTTATAATCTCATCACATATCACCATTTAATGCACATAATTCGATCACTCTTCATGTACACTTCCACCACATCATTAATATACTCCTTATCAATAATGATACCCACTCCATTTCTACCCTTATCCTTTCCTGAGTACCAAAGCTTAAAACCCCAAGGCGATATTTCTTTTGCTTTCTCTCCAACCCACTTAGTTTCCTGTAGACACATTAGCCCTAATTGCACATTTTAGCCATTTTTGAAAATGAGGACCATCAAATTGTTGTTCATCATCACCTCTCCAATAGCACATGAAAATGATTGAACCTCCGTTCATCTTTAACCCTACATTACGAAATCAAAGTGTTAAATCCTACATAACAAAATTCTAACATTTATATCTATAATATACTAAAACACGCTTAAAAACTTAAATTTAATATCTAAACACAAGTGAAAACAATGATTAGATGATGTTAATTTACCTTGATTCTTGATCTTCAACGATTCTGACGAAATTAAATGATGTGAAGATGTGGGGTTTTTTTTTTTTTTTTTGAGAGCAAGTATGAGAGGATATGAGAATGAGAATGAGAATGGATCTGGATGTGAAAACCTTATATTGGCCTTTGTAAACACGCTACACCATGTAGCGAGTTTTGTATACGCCTAAACTCGCTACATGGTGTAGCGAGTTCTGCTTTGTTAATTAATTCAAATGTCTAAACCCTAATTTAACTTAACTCGCTACATGGTGTAGCGAGTTTCAACGGTAACATGTTGAACTCGTTACATCATGTAGCGAGTTCTAAAAAATTGGTCATTTCTGAAAATAGTTTCAAATGTGAGTTATTTTAAGATTTATAATTTTAAAATGAAATTATTTTTGAAAAAAAATCAGAGTTTCGGGGTATTATCGATTTAGGGTTCTAAGTCTAGAGGCTATGCGCCAATCGGGGTTTGACTTAACGAATATTTTTAACAATTCCGTAAAAAAACCTCTAATGAAACATATTTAAATTTGGACCCTAACTTAATGAAATTGGAACATAAGATCTCGATTGGCACACACCCGCTAAAAATGCAATTAGCTACACATAATCTGTTAGAATTTTGGTTTTGGAAAGTGAGGTTTGATCGACTTTTGACCAATTTCATTCGGTTCCATTGTAGGAAAATGGAAATTGATTGCATATTAATAATCTACATTTGGAGTAGATTAATTTGATATATTTATTTTCTCAAAACCAATTAGTGGTAAATGAGAAATTAATGTTCAAAGTATGCAAAAAGAAATGGGTATATGAAGAGTTTATGGGATATGGAATAGTTATCCCACATTGCTTAAAGATGTAAAGTGATGATAGTTTATAAGTGAAAGCATCCAAAGGAGTAGTCAACAAGTTGATCTCCTTGGGCCAACCTAGGTGGACCATTGGGCCAACCATGCAAGGAGTAGCCCAATTGTGCTATATTTTGTACTAGCTCAATTTGGACCACACCCGCGAAGCCCACGAAGGTCGCAAATACCGGTATCGACCATCTTAGCTACAAATTTTTGTTGATTCTCCCTTCAAGTCTCCACCACTTGATTCTAGGGTCTACCCGTGGTTTCTCTTCCTCAAAATTCCCTTACTTTGAAAATCAAGTACCACCGCCTATGTTGAGTTGATGTGCTCTCACCCAGAATAACCTTGCAATCTGTATAACTCTTTCTACAAGCATTTCTTACTAAGAAGAAGTCAATCTGACTCACATTACCTCCACTCCTATAGGATACCAAGTGAGATTTTCTCTTCTTGAAATAAGTGTTCATTATACTCAAGTCATATGCCAACGCAAAGTCCAGGATACTATTTTCTGCTTCATTCCTCTCCCCAAAACCAAAACCTCCATGTATGCTCTCAAAGCCATGTCGACTAGGACACCACATGCCCGTTCGTATCACCACCAATCACTAATTTCTCACCACTAGGTACTCGTTGCATCACCTCCTCCAAATATTCTCAGAACACTTGTTTAATAGATGCATCCAACCCTACTTGTGGTGCATAGGCAGAAATAATAGTTATAATCTCATCACATATCACCAGTTTAATGCACATAATTCGATCACTCTTCATGTACACTTCCACCACATCATTAATATACTCCTTATCAATAATGATACCCACTCCATTTCTACCCTTATCCTTTCCTGAGTACCAAAGCTTAAAACCCCAAGGCGATATTTCTTTTGCTTTCTCTCCAACCCACTTAGTTTCCTGTAGACACATTAGCCCTAATTGCACATTTTAGCCATTTTTGAAAATGAGGACCATCAAATTGTTGTTCATCATCACCTCTCCAATAGCACATGAAAATGATTGAACCTCCGTTCATCTTTAACCCTACATTACGAAATCAAAGTGTTAAATCCTACATAACAAAATTCTAACATTTATATCTATAATATACTAAAACACAGTTAAAAACTTAAATTTAATATCTAAACACAAGTGAAAACAATGATTAGATGATGTTAATTTACCTTGATTCTTGATCTTCAACGATTCTGACGAAATTAAATGATGTGAAGATGTGGGGTTTTTTTTTTTTTTTTGAGAGCAAGTATGAGAGGATATGAGAATGAGAATGAGAATGGATCTGGATGTGAAAACCTTATATTGGCCTTTGTAAACACGCTACACCATGTAGCGAGTTTTGTATACGCCTAAACTCGCTACATGGTGTAGCGAGTTCTGCTTTGTTAATTAATTCAAATGTCTAAACCCTAATTTAACTTAACTCGCTACATGGTGTAGCGAGTTTCAATCTGCACATGTTGAACTCGTTACATCATGTAGCGAGTTCTAAAAATTGGTCATTTCTGAAAATAGTTTCAAATGTGAGTTATTTTAAGATTTATAATTTTAAAATGAAATTATTTTTGAAAAAATCGAGTTTCGGGTATTATCGATTTAGGGTTCTAAGTCTAGAGGCTATGCGCCAATCGGGGTTTGACTTAACGAATATTTTTAACAATTCCGTAAAAAAACCTCTAATGAAACATATTTAAATTTGGACCCTAACTTAATGAAATTGGAACATAAGATCTCGATTGGCACACACCCGCTAAAAATGCAATTAGCTACACATAATCTGTTAGAATTTTGGTTTTGGAAAGTGAGGTTTGATCGACTTTTGACCAATTTCATTCGGTTCCATTGTAGGAAAATGGAAATTGATTGCATATTAATAATCTACATTTGGAGTAGATTAATTTGATATATTTATTTTCTCAAAACCAATTAGTGGTAAATGAGAAATTAATGTTCAAAGTATGCAAAAAGAAATGGGTATATGAAGAGTTTATGGGATATGGAATAGTTATCCCACATTGCTTAAAGATGTAAAGTGATGATAGTTTATAAGTGAAAGCATCCAAAGGAGTAGTCAACAAGTTGATCTCCTTGGGCCAACCTAGGTGGACCATTGGGCCAACCATGCAAGGAGTAGCCCAATTGTGCTAGATTTTGTACTCAGCTCAATTTGGACCACACCATGTCGAAGCCCACGAAGGTCGCAAATACCGGTATCGACCATCTTAGCTACAAATTTTTGTTGATTCTCCCCTTGAAGTCTCCACCACTTGATTCTAGGGTCTACCGTGGTTTTCTCTTCCTCAAAATTCCCTTACTTTGAAAATCAAGTACCACCGAGTCTATGTTGAGTTGATGTGCTCTCACCCAGAATAACCTTGCAATCTGTATAACTCTTTCTACAAGCATTTCTTACTAAGAAGAAGTCAATCTGACTCACATTACCTCCACTCCTATAGGATACCAAGTGAGATTTTCTCTTCTTGAAATAAGTGTTCATTATACTCAAGTCATATGCCAACGCAAAGTCCAGGATACTATTTTCTGCTTCATTCCTCTCCCCAAAACCAAAACCTCCATGTATGCTCTCAAAGCCATGTCGACTAGACACCACATGCCCGTTCAGATCACCACCAATCACTAATTTCTCACCACTAGGTACTCGTTGCATCACCTCCTCCAAATATTCTCAGAACACTTGTTTAATAGATGCATCCAACCCTACTTGTGGTGCATAGGCAGAAATAATAGTTATAATCTCATCACATATCACCAGTTTAATGCACATAATTCGATCACTCTTCATGTACACTTCCACCACATCATTAATATACTCCTTATCAATAATGATACCCACTCCATTTCTACCCTTATCCTTTCCTGAGTACCAAAGCTTAAAACCCCAAGGCGATATTTCTTTTGCTTTCTCTCCAACCCACTTAGTTTCCTGTAGACACATTAGCCCTAATTGCACATTTTAGCCATTTTTGAAAATGAGGACCATCAAATTGTTGTTCATCATCACCTCTCCAATAGCACATGAAAATGATTGAACCTCCGTTCATCTTTAACCCTACATTACGAAATCAAAGTGTTAAATCCTACATAACAAAATTCTAACATTTATATCTATAATATACTAAAACACAGTTAAAAACTTAAATTTAATATCTAAACACAAGTGAAAACAATGATTAGATGATGTTAATTTACCTTGATTCTTGATCTTCAACGATTCTGACGAAATTAAATGATGTGAAGATGTGGGGTTTTTTTTTTTTTTTTTGAGAGCAAGTATGAGAGGATATGAGAATGAGAATGAGAATGGATCTCGGATGTGAAAACCTTATATTGGCCTTTGTAAACACGCTACACCATGTAGCGAGTTTTGTATACGCCTAAACTCGCTACATGGTGTAGCGAGTTACGCTTGTTAATTAATTCAAATGTCTAAACCCTAATTTAACTTAACTCGCTACATGGTGTAGCGAGTTTCAACGGTAACATGTTGAACTCGTTACATCATGTAGCGAGTTCTAAAAAATTGGTTATTTCTGAAAATAGTTTCAAATGTGAGTTATTTTAAGATTTATAATTTTAAAATGAAATTATTTTTGAAAAAAAATCAGAGTTTCGGGGTATTATCGATTTAGGGTTCTAAGTCTAGAGGCTATGCGCCAATCGGGGGTTTGACTTAACGAATATTTTTAACAATTCCGTAAAAAAACCTCTAATGAAACATATTTAAATTTGGACCCTAACTTAATGAAATTGGAACATAAGATCTCGATTGGCACACACCCGCTAAAAATGCAATTAGCTACACATAATCTGTTAGAATTTTGGTTTTGGAAAGTGAGGTTTGATCGACTTTTGACCAATTTCATTCGGTTCCATTGTAGGAAAATGGAAATTGATTGCATATTAATAATCTACATTTGGAGTAGATTAATTTGATATATTTATTTTCTCAAAACCAATTAGTGGTAAATGAGAAATTAATGTTCAAAAGTATGCAAAAAGAAATGGGTATATGAAGAGTTTATGGGATATGGAATAGTTATCCCACATTGCTTAAAGATGTAAAGTGATGATAGTTTATAAGTGAAAGCATCCAAAGGAGTAGTCAACAAGTTGATCTCCTTGGGCCAACCTAGGTGGACCATTGGGCCAACCATGCAAGGAGTAGCCCAATTGTGCTAGATTTTGTACTAGCTCAATTTGGACCACACCATGAAGCCCACGAAGGTCGCAAATACCGGTATCGACCATCTTAGCTACAAATTTTTGTTGATTCTCCCCTTGAAGTCTCCACCACTTGATTCTAGGGTCTACCTGTGGTTTTCTCTTCCTCAAAATTCCCTTACTTTGAAAATCAAGTACCACCAGTCTATGTTGAGTTGATGTGCTCTCACCCAGAATAACCTTGCAATCTGTATAACTCTTTCTACAAGCATTTCTTACTAAGAAGAAGTCAATCTGACTCACATTACCTCCACTCCTATAGGATACCAAGTGAGATTTTCTCTTCTTGAAATAAGTGTTCATTATACTCAAGTCATATGCCAACGCAAAGTCCAGGATACTATTTTCTGCTTCATTCCTCTCCCCAAAACCAAAACCTCCATGTATGCTCTCAAAGCCATGTCGACTAGACACCACATGCCCGTTCAGATCACCACCAATCACTAATTTCTCACCACTAGGTACTCGTTGCATCACCTCCTCCAAATATTCTCGTAACACTTGTTTAATAGATGCATCCAACCCTACTTGTAGTGCGTAGGCAGAAATAATAGTTATAATCTCATCACATATCACCAGTTTAATGCACATAATTCGATCACTCTTCATGTACACTTCCACCACATCATTAATATACTCCTTATCAATAATGATACCCACTCCATTTCTACCCTTATCCTTTCCTGAGTACCAAAGCTTAAAACCCCAAGGCGATATTTCTTTTGCTTTCTCTCCAACCCACTTAGTTTCCTGTAGACACATTAGCCCTAATTGCACATTTTAGCCATTTTTGAAAATGAGGACCATCAAATTGTTGTTCATCATCACCTCTCCAATAGCACATGAAAATGATTGAACCTCCGTTCATCTTTAACCCTACATTACGAAATCAAAGTGTTAAATCCTACATAACAAAATTCTAACATTTATATCTATAATATACTAAAACACAGTTAAAAACTTAAATTTAATATCTAAACACAAGTGAAAACAATGATTAGATGATGTTAATTTACCTTGATTCTTGATCTTCAACGATTCGACGAAATTAAATGATGTGAAGATGTGGGGTTTTTTTTTTTTTTTTTTGAGAGCAAGTATGAGAGGATATGAGAATGAGAATGAGAATGGATCTGGATGTGAAAACCTTATATTGGCCTTTGTAAACACGCTACACCATGTAGCGGGTTTTGTATACGCCTAAACTCGCTACATGGTGTAGCGAGTTCGCTTGTTAATTAATTCAAATGTCTAAACCCTAATTTAACTTAACTCGCTACATGGTGTAGCGAGTTTCAACGGTAACATGTTGAACTCGTTACATCATGTAGCGAGTTCTAAAAAATTGGTCATTTCTGAAAATAGTTTCAAATGTGAGTTATTTTAAGATTTATAATTTTAAAATGAAATTATTTTTGAAAAAAAATCAGAGTTTCGGGGTATTATCGATTTAGGGTTCTAAGTCTAGAGGCTATGCGCCAATCGGGGTTTGACTTAACGAATATTTTTAACAATTCCGTAAAAAAACCTCTAATGAAACATATTTAAATTTGGACCCTAACTTAATGAAATTGGAACATAAGATCTCGATTGGCACACACCCGCTAAAAATGCAATTAGCTACACATAATCTGTTAGAATTTTGGTTTTGGAAAGTGAGGTTTGATCGACTTTTGACCAATTTCATTCGGTTCCATTGTAGGAAAATGGAAATTGATTGCATATTAATAATCTACATTTGGAGTAGATTAATTTGATATATTTATTTTCTCAAAACCAATTAGTGGTAAATGAGAAATTAATGTTCAAAGTATGCAAAAAGAAATGGGTATATGAAGAGTTTATGGGATATGGAATAGTTATCCCACATTGCTTAAAGATGTAAAGTGATGATAGTTTATAAGTGAAAGCATCCAAAGGAGTAGTCAACAAGTTGATCTCCTTGGGCCAACCTAGGTGGACCATTGGGCCAACCATGCAAGGAGTAGCCCAATTGTGCTATATTTTGTACTAGCTCAATTTGGACCACACCCGCGAAGCCCACGAAGGTCGCAAATACCGGTATCGACCATCTTAGCTACAATTTTTTGTTGATTCTCCCCTTGAAGTCTCCACCACTTGATTCTAGGGTCTACCTGTGGTTTTCTCTTCCTCAAAATTCCCTTACTTTGAAAATCAAGTACCACCAGTCTATGTTGAGTTGATGTGCTCTCACCCGAGAATAACCTTGCAATACCGTATAACTCTTTCTACAAGCATTTCTTACTAAGAAGAAGTCAATCTGACTCACATTACCTCCACTCCTATAGGATACCAAGTGAGATTTTCTCTTCTTGAAATAAGTGTTCATTATACTCAAGTCATATGCCAACGCAAAGTCCAGGATACTATTTTCTGCTTCATTCCTCTCCCCAAAACCAAAACCTCCATGTATGCTCTCAAAGCCATGTCGACTAGACACCACATGCCCGTTCAGATCACCACCAATCACTAATTTCTCACCACTAGGTACTCGTTGCATCACCTCCTCCAAATATTCTCAGAACACTTGTTTAATAGATGCATCCAACCCTACTTGTGGTGCATAGGCAGAAATAATAGTTATAATCTCATCACATATCACTCGCCTTAATGCACATAATTCGATCACTCTTCATGTACACTTCCACCACATCATTAATATACTCCTTATCAATAATGATACCCACTCCATTTCTACCCTTATCCTTTCCTGAGTACCAAAGCTTAAAACCCCAAGGCGATATTTCTTTTGCTTTCTCTCAACCCACTTAGTTCCCTGTAGACACATTAGCCCTAATTGCACATTTTAGCCATTTTTGAAAATGAGGACCATCAAATTGTTGTTCATCATCACCTCTCCAATAGCACATGAAAATGATTGAACCTCCGTTCATCTTTAACCCTACATTACGAAATCAAAGTGTTAAATCCTACATAACAAAATTCTAACATTTATATCTATAATATACTAAAACACGCTTAAAAACTTAAATTTAATATCTAAACACAAGTGAAAACAATGATTAGATGATGTTAATTTACCTTGATTCTTGATCTTCAACGATTCTGACGAAATTAAATGATGTGAAGATGTGGGGTTTTTTTTTTTTTTTTTTTTTTTTGAGAGCAAGTATGAGAGGATATGAGAATGAGAATGAGAATGGATCTGGATGTGAAAACCTTATATTGGCCTTTGTAAACACGCTACACCATGTAGCGAGTTTTGTATACGCCTAAACTCGCTACATGGTGTAGCGAGTTCTGCTTTGTTAATTAATTCAAATGTCTAAACCCTAATTTAACTTAACTCGCTACATGGTGTAGCGAGTTTCAACGGTAACATGTTGAACTCGTTACATCATGTAGCGAGTTCTAAAAAATTGGTTATTTCTGAAAATAGTTTCAAATGTGAGTTATTTTAAGATTTATAATTTTAAAATGAAATTATTTTTGAAAAAAAATCAGAGTTTCGGGGTATTATCGATTTAGGGTTCTAAGTCTAGAGGCTATGCGCCAATCGGGGGTTTGACTTAACGAATATTTTTAACAATTCCGTAAAAAAACCTCTAATGAAACATATTTAAATTTGGACCCTAACTTAATGAAATTGGAACATAAGATCTCGATTGGCACACACCCGCTAAAAATGCAATTAGCTACACATAATCTGTTAGAATTTTGGTTTTGGAAAGTGAGGTTTGATCGACTTTTGACCAATTTCATTCGGTTCCATTGTAGGAAAATGGAAATTGATTGCATATTAATAATCTACATTTGGAGTAGATTAATTTGATATATTTATTTTCTCAAAACCAATTAGTGGTAAATGAGAAATTAATGTTCAAAGTATGCAAAAAGAAATGGGTATATGAAGAGTTTATGGGATATGGAATAGTTATCCCACATTGCTTAAAGATGTAAAGTGATGATAGTTTATAAGTGAAAGCATCCAAAGGAGTAGTCAACAAGTTGATCTCCTTGGGCCAACCTAGGTGGACCATTGGGCCAACCATGCAAGGAGTAGCCCAATTGTGCTATATTTTGTACTAGCTCAATTTGGACCACACCCGCGAAGCCCACGAAGGTCGCAAATACCGGTATCGACCATCTTAGCTACAAATTTTTGTTGATTCTCCCCTTGAAGTCTCCACCACTTGATTCTAGGGTCTACCTGTGGTTTTCTCTTCCTCAAAATTCCCTTACTTTGAAAATCAAGTACCACCAGTCTATGTTGAGTTGATGTGCTCTCACCCAGAATAACCTTGCAATCTGTATAACTCTTTCTACAAGCATTTCTTACTAAGAAGAAGTCAATCTGACTCACATTACCTCCACTCCTATAGGATACCAAGTGAGATTTTCTCTTCTTGAAATAAGTGTTCATTATACTCAAGTCATATGCCAACGCAAAGTCCAGGATACTATTTTCTGCTTCATTCCTCTCCCCAAAACCAAAACCTCCATGTATGCTCTCAAAGCCATGTCGACTAGACACCACATGCCCGTTCAGATCACCACCAATCACTAATTTCTCACCACTAGGTACTCGTTGCATCACCTCCTCCAAATATTCTCAGAACACTTGTTTAATAGATGCATCCAACCCTACTTGTGGTGCATAGGCAGAAATAATAGTTATAATCTCATCACATATCACCAGTTTAATGCACATAATTCGATCACTCTTCATGTACACTTCCACCACATCATTAATATACTCCTTATCAATAATGATACCCACTCCATTTCTACCCTTATCCTTTCCTGAGTACCAAAGCTTAAAACCCCAAGGCGATATTTCTTTTGCTTTCTCTCCAACCCACTTAGTTTCCTGTAGACACATTAGCCCTAATTGCACATTTTAGCCATTTTTGAAAATGAGGACCATCAAATTGTTGTTCATCATCACCTCTCCAATAGCACATGAAAATGATTGAACCTCCGTTCATCTTTAACCCTACATTACGAAATCAAAGTGTTAAATCCTACATAACAAAATTCTAACATTTATATCTATAATATACTAAAACACAGTTAAAAACTTAAATTTAATATCTAAACACAAGTGAAAACAATGATTAGATGATGTTAATTTACCTTGATTCTTGATCTTCAACGATTCTGACGAAATTAAATGATGTGAAGATGTGGGGTTTTTTTTTTTTTTTGAGAGCAAGTATGAGAGGATATGAGAATGAGAATGAGAATGGATCTGGATGTGAAAACCTTATATTGGCCTTTGTAAACACGCTACACCATGTAGCGAGTTTTGTATACGCCTAAACTCGCTACATGGTGTAGCGAGTTCTGCTTTGTTAATTAATTCAAATGTCTAAACCCTAATTTAACTTAACTCGCTACATGGTGTAGCGAGTTTCAACGGTAACATGTTGAACTCGTTACATCATGTAGCGAGTTCTAAAAAATTGGTCATTTCTGAAAATAGTTTCAAATGTGAGTTATTTTAAGATTTATAATTTTAAAATGAAATTATTTTTGAAAAAAAATCAGAGTTTCGGGGTATTATCGATTTAGGGTTCTAAGTCTAGAGGCTATGCGCCAATCGGGGGTTTGACTTAACGAATATTTTTAACAATTCCGTAAAAAAACCTCTAATGAAACATATTTAAATTTGGACCCTAACTTAATGAAATTGGAACATAAGATCTCGATTGGCACACACCCGCTAAAAATGCAATTAGCTACACATAATCTGTTGGAATTTTGGTTTTGGAAAGTGAGGTTTGATCGACTTTTGACCAATTTCATTCGGTTCCATTGTAGGAAAATGGAAATTGATTGCATATTAATAATCTACATTTGGAGTAGATTAATTTGATATATTTATTTTCTCAAAACCAATTAGTGGTGAATGAGAAATTAATGTTCAAAGTATGCAAAAAGAAATGGGTATATGAAGAGTTTATGGGATATGGAATAGTTATCCCACATTGCTTAAAGATGTAAAGTGATGATAGTTTATAAGTGAAAGCATCCAAAGGAGTAGTCAACAAGTTGATCTCCTTGGGCCAACCTAGGTGGACCATTGGGCCAACCATGCAAGGAGTAGCCCAATTGTGCTAGATTTTGTACTAGCTCAATTTGGACCACACCCGCGAAGCCCACGAAGGTCGCAATGGGCGCTTTGAGGCGCACACTTTGCACGACCGCATCGTCGCTAGGTAGGGATGGCAAAAACCCGAGCCCCGACCCGAAACCGAAAAGACCTGACCCTAATAGGCCGGGTTTGGGATTCAAAATTGAAAACCCGTCGGGTTTTTATAGGTTTCGGGTTTACCCCCGCCCCACCCCGAACCCGCCCCGATTAGCTAGGAAATTACAAAAATACCCGTACCTGATGGAACTTGAAGTCTGGAATATTCATTTTCTTTGTTTCTGTTCTGTTTCTGTTCTTTTACTGTTTTATTTCTGTTCTGTTTTGTTGCTCTGATGGAATGGAATTGCTGATGGACCAAAAGTCTGTAATATGTTTTCATTTTCATTTGTAAACTCATTAGTAATGAGTTTACAAATGAAAATGAAAGCATATTACAGAGTTCTACATTATTAAGAGCGGTACAAGGTGGACCAAAAAATCTGTAAACTCATTTCATTTGCATTTCCTGCTTTGGTTTAAATTTTCATTTTGGTTTAACTATCGGGGCGGGGCGGGACGGGGCGGGCTCGGGTTATGCAAGTAACGGGGCGGGGCGAGTTCGGGTAAGGGTAGATGACTATAGGGGCGGGTTTGGGAAATGCAGAACCTATCCCGAACCCGCCCCGTTGCCATCCCTATCGCTAGGAGCCTTAAACTTTTGACAAAAGTTGGCTCGGTTCATGGTTCGATTCGGTCTAAGGCAGGTGAGGCGGGTTCATCTTAGGCAATGGTGGTTCGGTTCTGGCTAGGCTCAGGTGCTTGGGCTAGGTCCGTTTGGGTCTGGGCCGAGTTGGAATGGGTTTGGGCGCATAGGCCGAGGCCCATTGCTGCTCCACCAGGTGCAATGAACCAGGTCAAGTCGGATGGTTCATGGAATAGGTTCAAATGGTTAGAGTTGGATACACGACCCACACCTTTCCAATAACGGGTCAGATAAGATGGGTTGACCCATGCGATCTCAGCCTTCCATCAAGCCTAGATCCAACGGTGCAGATCCATCGGGTACCAATTGTGGTTATTCCCAAGAGGTACTACAACTCTTTATATACTATAAATAGCCCCCACCAGATTGTCAAACTCACTCAATTCATTCACAATCATTTCTCTCTTCACACAAGAAGCACAAATTCACATATTTAACTGAGTTAATGTACTCGATTAGATATATAACTGAATTTGGAATTCAGTCACAGAATTCAACGAAATTCTTAACATCATCTGTTAGAAGATAGAGCATCTCGTTGCATAAATCTTCTTAAAAGTCTGGAAGTGTTAAACACAAATTTTGTTCGCCGAACTCGTTAATTTGGAGTGCTCCTATTAACGATTGTAAAGTCATTTCATCTTGAGAGAAGATTGCCGCTAATCCGTAAGCACCAGTGCGGGACAATATCTTCTTGCGGAAATTGTGTCCAACACAAGACTCGACTTCTTTAATTACTCGGGTTGCTTTAATTTCCGCATTCTAGTTTATCTTTATTTCCTTCCCCGTTAATTACTTTATGGTTCATTATTTATTTGTCATTTCGTTAAATTCAAGAAAGCCTTATATAGACAATTTTCCCAACAGAATCATTAAAAATCAAAGCTCTTTTGCAAAAATGCAGCATAAACTAAATAATCGCAATAAAAAGAAAAGATGAAAAAATTAATTTATATCCGGGTAATTGAAGTGAGAGAGCATACTGTTGACCCTCATCAAAAGCAGGATAAGGAACTTGTTCATTGTTGAAGTGAGCGAGCAGTGTATCGAAGCAGTAGACTGCCATTTCCCCGTTTGTCGACACCATTGTTTCTTCACCTATAAATTCTCTCGAACAACAACAATAATCTACCTCAATTTGGCGGATTGAATCCTGATATCCGATCAAATTCGATTAAGCATGTGTATATGAATGTATTAGGGATTGAAAATGGGGAATCCTGACTTTATAGAGAGGTAATAGCGAGAAAACCAGTGGTGATTTTGATTTAGAGATTTGTTATTCAACCTTGCGACATTATCTAATACCCCGCAATATTAAGTTTACCCAAACAAGTTATCCCTTCGTACCAAATACACCACCACTATTCCTATTTTACCCTTTAAACCCCTAAATCGTCACCTACCTAATTGGGAACAGTTTCAGCCTAGCCATCGTTGGAAGCATGAACCTCCACGCTTCCACCTTCAACTTATCCAAAAACAATTCCACTTCCTTCCCACCACCACCACTGCATCTTACCACAATCTGTGTAACCAGGAAGAATCTCCATCGTGTGGGCCCTAACCTCCGACGCTGCCACCATCACCATCATCTCCCCCGATCTTTGCATCGAACTGAAGATAATCAGCATTATACTCAATGAATACGTCGCCTGCAGGCCCGGCCCTGAGGCAAGGAATGTGAGTATCCAGCCTAGGTCCACCAAAAATACTAGTATAATTAGGGCCACGAAATGTCACAAAACAGTACCTCTCCCAGTGGTTAAGGGCCTCCTTTAAGCTGCTAAACCACCAGGGATCAAACCATAGCATCCTCACTTTTGATATTTTTACCCAATTCTTTTTATTTGGGCTTTGTAATGAAGGACTACCTAAAAACTTGGCCTAGGGCCTCATTTGCAATAGGGCCAGCCCTGGTCGCCTGAGATGAGATCGGGAACTTAAGAAGCTTGCTAAAAATATGAGGCTGCCGCCGGAGCTTCCTCGCATCATTTCTGATCATTAGAATTTGATTATCGTCTAGAATTTCAATATTTCATTTCAGTGACATATAATGGAACTTCATGGTTTTGATTTAAAGAGGGATTGACACAAATATGAATACAATTACAAATAAGAATAAGAATAAAATCGAATTGAAGAGAATCAAACACCCTTGATAATGTTGGGTAGTGGAGAAACCTAGGGTGTCAATTTCAGTCTTCTCCTTCAAGATTTCTTCAAATATGAGATTTAAGACTTGAAATTCTCTTTTTGAAAATGATGGGGGGGTGGCTAATCGGGATTTTTGTTTTTGTTTTCACTTGTTTTTATAGCAGAGGTCAGATGGAATGTTAGGGCAGTGAATGTGGAGACTTGTTTTTTAGGGCTAATATGGTCATTTGGATTAATGGTATTTTTGTAATAATTGATAATGCGGGAGTATTTAGTAATGTTGTCAGGGTGATTAACAAATCTCTTTGATTTAATTTGTTTCTAAATCGTAGAGCATAAAAAAAAATTCTAACTTGTTTGAGTTCCAAGAATTATTGACACGGTTCACCAGTCACAATTCAACAACAAAAGAGGAAGAAAGGGAAATAGAAAGGGAAGAGAGTATGTTGATTTTGCATTCTTCACTCTCTTTCTTTTTCTCTCTGCCCCTTGGCCATAGGCCCTAGAACTTCAATGTTTTCGCCAGTATAGCCCGATCCACCATACAAATGGTTCGAGGTATGAAATAATATATTCTAGCTTCATATAAAAGCATAATCTTTTGTTTTGATATTGGGATAATATATCGTTACAGTATGACCTTGGTTCTGCTAATGGATTGGTGGTTATAAAGAGTGCTGGCTACTTATGTGATAGTAAAAGTCTAATAAATTGTTTTCCGATATGGTAACATAAGAAGTTACAATGATTTAGATTAGAGATGATGTGTATATATGCGCAAATCAACTTAGAAGATATATTCCTCATTTCAGGAGTAATTATTTCTTGGCCAATCAAGAAGTATTTGAATGTATTTCCCTATTAATCAGGAAACTACATAGTTGATAAAGTTGCTTGTAACATCTAGATGGAAAACAGAATGTGAATGATCAAATAGTCATTAATTGTGAGCTTGACTACCTTGAGAAGCAAAAGGGACCTCGAGCATCATAACCAATCACATTTAGATTAGATGACGTTTCACTAGTTTATTTGTTGCGAGAGTAAATGTAATTTTAAAATATAATCCTACTAATAATTTATTAACAAATCCTATGATTAAGACTCTACTGAGAGAGACTTTATGATCTTTGTGTGACATCCAAGGGTGTGTAAGATTCGAGTTATTATTTTAGAACACATTGTTGATATTATTATTTGCATTATTGTTTGAATCTAATACATGTTATTTTATTCCTTATTATGTCTATGGAATGTAATTATTGTGTGGCATATATTTTAATTAAAAAGATATCTAAAGAACTTGAATTGATTCTCTCACACCGGTAATTTGTCTTGTCGCTATGAGAGTGAGCAAGATGAGATAATAATGTATTTGATATCTGTTATTAAAGGAGGTGGGAAGATGACATTATCAAATATCGTCTAAGCATACGGTTAAGATGAGACCTATTTTATCGAAGTTTTATAGTCCACAACTTCGAATGTTCTTGTGAAAAGTCCATATGTGAGACCCTTGAGAGGCACCAAAAGAGTGACTGCTTTTGAGGATTCAGTTTAGATGCCATAAGGGAAATTAGACTAATATTTGTACGATGTTCGAGTATGACATGTCCATTTGAGTGGGAGTTCCACTGTAGCATACATATCATACTGTATGTGACTATAAAATGACTTGAAAGTGATTGAATCATCTCTGCTCTATCAGTATGTGAGTTATAGTGATTGATATGTGATCCTACTTATGTCTTATGTGAATTAGAACTATGTCAATGATCTACAAATTAATGACGCTACTTTGATATGTCGCCCATAGAACTTTGCACTTATAATCGACCTACTCAGATCATTACTGGGAAAGCTTTCAAGGGAATCACTCTCATTTTTATACTCGGTAATCTAAAGATGATTGGAGTGAGGGTCTAAGGAAGACAATTATGATATACATCTCTTTTTAGTGACTCAATGTCCGGATGGTTTTATTGAACACACGGTTCAAAAAACCTAGAAAATTATGAATAAATTATTTAAGCAACAACCAACAGAAACAAAGATCACAAATATATGAATTTATCAGAAACCCTAGAAAATTATTTTAACCCGAAAAAAAAAGAGTGGAATTGGAATGGATAAAACTTATGATCTCGACCACCACAAACACCGCCTCGCAAAACAATTGTTAAAGATTATCTAATATAATAGGCTAAATTAAATTTTATAAAACCCCCTGGATCCTGGCCATTTGAAAATAATTATTATTGCCAAAACTACCCTTTATCCCCCCACAAAACAAAAAAATAATATAATCCCCTCCCTTCTCGGTCCTTCATCGTCTATCTCTTACCCCTTCCGGCTTCAATTATAAGAAAAAAACTAGTTTCATACATATTAAGAATATAGTTAAATTGGTTTAGATGGAATTTATTTATACTTGTGGCAAAAAAGTCATTTTTTTTTCTTATAATATAATATAATAGTGGCCGAAGGGAGCAACTCTCTCATTGCCCTCTCTCTCTCTCTCTCTCTTCTCATTGGTTGCATCATGCAAACGGTAACGGTGTTCACCCCCTCCCTATTGACTCTCGCTCTCTCTCTCTCTTTCTCTTTCTCTTTCAAATATGTCCAAAATAACAAATCTGATCATCTACTTTAAATTTAAATATGTTAGATATTTTTTTAGATAATTGTTTTAATAGAATTATAAAATTATACGAACTGATTGATAACCATTTTGTTCTATTACATTTTTACAAACTTTGTAAAATTCAATCAAAATGATTTACAAAGTTAAAGTAATAAAATTTTGACATAGGGCCTTTAAATAAGAGTGTGAATGTTCACCCCC
This sequence comes from Adenophora triphylla var. japonica, assembly GCA_022495995.1. Taxonomy (NCBI): domain Eukaryota; kingdom Viridiplantae; phylum Streptophyta; class Magnoliopsida; order Asterales; family Campanulaceae; genus Adenophora; species Adenophora triphylla. The sequence continues at coordinate 115,645 of JAFEMH010002626.1, forward strand.
CAAAAGTTATAAGTACACCCCCGAATGTCCACATTTTCTTTATCTTTTTTTTTTTAGTTTAATTCCATGAGATCCCCTCTCCCCAAATCATTCTCCATAAAAATCTAAGCGAGATTCAAAAGTCTACACACTATTGAAGGCCGAGATCAAAATCCAATAAAACCCCGCCCTCGTCAGCTCTTATACCCTAAGATATATGAGTTATTTTTTCACAATTTGAGAGAACAATGTTGGAACATTTCTATTCCATTATGAACAAGTTGTACTCAAGTCTTGACTAAGTGAGAGAAAAGAAAATTTGGCGGAATCGTATACATGAGGAATCCATATTATGCATTGATGTTCTTTGAAGGCTTGAAGAAGAAGAAATAATCAGTAGGGAGACGGAGTCTTCTAAATGATTAATGCCTTCACTTTATCTCAGATTATGTATAGAGAGTGTATGAATTTATGTGTGTCTCCTAGGCTGATGGAAAGCCTTTATTTATAGGAAACCAAGGGGCATTTCATTTAGGGACCACACCCTTTTATATGAAGTAGCAAAAAGGTTACATTTTGTCCATCATAAATAGGTAATCTTTTAGCCTGGGAATTCTACACATTGATTAGATTTCTATACTTTATATAACAATATATATTTATGATTTATGCATGTATGTCTACATGTTTACATATATTTACTAAGTATACACATTTTGCAATCCATGTTCTTACAATCTCCCGCCTGGATTGCCCAAACATGTGTTTGTACTTAATAAACCTCTATGAAATCATATTTATAATGTTAAATGACAATCTTTATGTATAATTTATTATCATTCAACAATCCCATCCATTAGTTTTATAAGTATAAGGACCAAAGGGGCAGCCGTTGTAATTGATTCGCAACTAAACCCACATTAATCACACATATATATTCAACTAAATGACATAGATTGAGTATAGATGTGTATGTAAGTACGCCAATCCAATTCGCGACCTTTTTAGATGCATTTTAATATGATAAAATTGCATTAAGGGGCGTTTTGGTAAATTCCCGGTCTATTCTGAGACTTCCGGAAATGTTTCATAAGTTTCTTGCGAAGGAAGTACTTTTCAGTACTTTGCTCGTGCTAAAGAACCTACAGGGAATAAACCAGTTTTGGACCTTTTGGGTATTAACCTAGAATGTTCCAGAACCAGTTTTGGTGCCAGAAACGATTGGTGACTTATTGTGTCACGCGACAACTCGAAGCCATGGAAAGTGGTTACCGAACGTCGTACGACAACTTAAGACCATCATCTGCAGCTATAAATAAGACCCTACCCCTCTCATATTTGGATCCCTTTTTGGCCTATTGTTACTCTGCCAGTTTCTCTACGTACCACACGCACACCAAAACACCCACAAAACCTCCTCCCTCTCAGACAAATTTCTTCCTTCTCTCCTTCAACCCAATTCAACACACATACCACCTTTGGATCTCCCATCCACCATCACTTCCGAGTTAAAGTCATTCCAGAAGTTGTGTTGAAGGGTTCTATACTAGACTTGGTATAGAATTCGTGGAGACTACAAGGGTAACCCCTTAATCCCTCTTCTCTATCTCATACTACTTTGTCAATTTCATAATCCATGATATTTGTCTTGATCCGATTCGATAATTACACTCCACCTGTTCTTAATTATCGAATCACAATCGCCATATCTCTGTTTAAGTGATCTGAGTTGTTCAATTGTTTGTTCATAGCTTGTTTTGTTGAAATTGGTGTTTGATTCCCAAGGGGGTGTGGATATCCCCATATCCACACTCCTTTGGTTGAATTATTATTGAATTATGCATTTCCGAAGTCGAATCAATTGTTTACTTAGATCTGTTTTGATTGCTGTTCATTTGGTGTTCAAGTTGTTAGGTCTCTACAGATAGACATCTTGTGTCACGCGACACGTCGTGCTTGGGGGATCCTGTGTCACGTGACACATCAGGTCAAGCATGTTCTGTGTCATTGTGATGAATGTGTATCCGAAAATTTTCCCATTTTTTGTTTAAAAGAAAATCAACGAAAACGGAGTCGCCACGCCATTTTAATTTTGAGGGCCAAAACTTTGAAAAAAGCCCGAGATCAGAGATTTAGGTTCGGAGGTCATGTTACGCGTCGGGAAGGACGTTAGTGTGCACCCGACGCGCCTCGTAAAACGAGTCTTCCAAGCTGAAAATCATTTGTGTGTGTGTGTGTGTGTGTGTTTTGGCCAAAATAAGTTGAAACTCAGAAAAGTAAAAATTGGGATATCTTTTTAAGACTTTAAACTGATCCCATGATTTTTTGGAAGATTTTTGGATTGAGATTTGGTACTCAAAAGACCTTTTGAAGTTGAGAGCCATTTCTGCCAGAATGAAAAAGGCAGTGGACCTTTGATTTTGAAAGGGATTCAAGGGTCTTAAAACTTCATAATCTGGATAAACTCAGAGAATGAAAGTTGTTCTAGACACCTTAAATAAAGTTTGTGCGAAGGAATTTTCCATTTTGGAGGAGATTTGAGGGGTCAAAACCTTCTGGAAACCTCAGATATGAGATCTGGATTCCCAGAAGCTGATGAACTAGCCTCTGAAAGAAAATTTGAAAAGAGGAGTTTTACTCGCCCAAAAAATAAAGTAAAAATATGTATGGAAAGCTCTGGATGTTGGATACAAAAAGTATTTTGTAGTCAACACCAAATTCCAAGTTCATCTGTGTCCAAAAATTAAGACCATGGACTGAGGTCTGAGAAAATTGCTACTGGACAGCAACTTCTCAAGAAGGAGAATATGATTTTAAGGGGGGTTTTGCATCCATGCTTGTCCCCATTTCCCTAGGTTTTGGTTAGTGATCACTAGACATTTTAGTGGTGAATCAACTATACCAAACCATCCTTGGGGTACATTAGGACTAAGCATTTCATTTGCTTGGGAAGGGGAATTTTATCCTTTGAAATCAAGATTTTATGCTTGAAAATGGTTTTTAGGGTTTTGAAAATGAGTTTTCTTTGCAAGAAAGTAAGAAAGCTTAAAAATAATGTTGATCTTTGTAGAAGATCATCCATGGAGATGGTCTTCCATGGTGATCTTCTTAGATCTAGAGCAAGAAGATGAAAGAACTACATTTTGTAGTTTGAAGATGCATGCATGGTTGAGATTTAGGGTTAGGAAGAGGAGGGTTTACCAATCTTCCTTGTGTTCTTGAGTGTTTGGCTTGAGTGTATGAGTGTTTAGGGCTTTAATATGAGAGTGAGTGGATGAGTATGAGTTGGGAAAGATTGGAGAGAAAATGGTGACAATTCAAGTGAATTCTCACTGTTTTCTCTCTATATTTCGCCAGGTTCGGTGCAAAATGTGTTTTTCCTCATTTTTTGTACTCGGAGGGCTCAATTTATAGCCCTCCCGAAATGCAAAGGTATCCGCGCGGATAGGTCCAGTAGGCGTGCACTGTTCATTAAATGCAGCTCCAGCTTTGGACAAGAAGAATATTTCTTTTCAAAATTCAAATTAACAGCCAGTTTTGTGTTTCCAGCCATTGCCATTTTTGGTTTTCTTCTTTTGTTTTGCTTTTTGAGATTCTTTTTAAGGTTTAACCTTAAATAACAATGCCCATTTTACCCTCACTTTGTTAGGAAAGTTAGGATTGTTAGGAATTGTTAGAAATGTTATAACTTTCGTTAATTTTCTAACGAAAATTCTAACAAGCTCAAATTGGAGCACTTACAGTAGCCCCTCGGCGACGGCGCTTTCGAAGGAAGCGGGGTCGTCGATAAGAGTAAGGCTCCATATTTGGCGGGATGATCGAGTGATCGGGTGGCTGAACCTAGCGATAGGCTACCTACGTATCCCGAGTGGGAATCAAGCCGATCGTAGTTTGGGTCTTTGACCACGGAGATGATGGCGTTTTAGGTGCCTCGAACCCGATGAGCGAGTTCGCAAATCGGTTCTTTGGAAAGAAACTCTGCTGGGGATAAGAGATGACCATTTTCGGTCTGATGGCTATCCGCTCTGCTGGGGATAAGAATGACCATTTTCGGTCTCTGCTGGGGATGATTGCGATTTATCGCTTTCTAGTGATAGCGTCTTAGGTGCCTCGAACCTTGAAGATGGCATTTTAGGTGCCTCGAACCTTGGAGATGGCGTTTTAGGTGCCTCGAACCTTGAAGATGGCGTTTTAGGTGCCTCGGACCTTGGAGATGGCGTTTTAGGTGCCTCGAACCTTGATGATGATGGCTTTCTAGGTGCCTCGGACCTTGGAGATGGCGTTTTAGGTGCCTCGAACCTTAATTTGAAATGGCCTTTCGGTGGACTTCGTCTGCTGCCGAAGGAGAGGGTGACCGTTTTGGTCGAGGGGCTGGACCTAATGATAGGCTACCTACGTATCCCTAGTGGGAATCAAGCCCTTTCGTAGTTCGAGTACTACTCGAGATTCCGTTGGCTTTTGGGATTCCGTTAACTTTCTTTGGGGATTTCGTTAGCCTTTCTTTGAGGAAAATCGGACGTATTTGTGCAGGCACTCGGTCTTACGTTTGACTGCCGGGGGTGATTTTGATGAAAGATACGGGATCTCGTTATTTTTCTCGGGGCACTCGGTCTTACGTTTGACTGCCGGGGGTGATTTTGATGAAAGATACGGGATCTCGTTATCTTTCTCGGGGCACTCGGTCTTACGTTTGACTGCCGGGGGTAATTTTTGATGAAAGATACGGGATCCGTTATCTTTCTCGGGGCACTCGGTCTTACGTTTTACTGCCGGGGATGATTTTGATGAAAGATACGGGATCCGTTATCTTTCTCGGGGCACTCGGTCTTACGTTTGACTGCCGGGGAAGATTTTGATGAAAGATACGGGATCTCGTTATCTTTCTCGAGGAGATCGGTCTTACGTTTGACTGCCGGGGGTAATTTTGATGAAAGATACGGGATCTCGTTATCTTTCTCGGGGCACTCGGTCTTACGTTTGACTGCCGGGGAAGATTTTGATGAAAGATATGGGATCTCGTTATCTTTCTCGAGGAGATCGGTCTTACGTTTGACTGCCGGGGGTAATTTTGATGAAAGATACGGGATCTCGTTATCTTTCTCAGGGCACTCGGTCTTACGTTTGACTACCGGGGAAGATTTTGATGAAAGATACGGGATCTCGTTATCTTTCTCGGGGCACTCGGTCTTACGTTTGACTGTCGGGGGTAATTTTGATGAAAGATACGGGATCTCGTTATCTTTCTCGGGGCACTCGGTCTTACGTTTGACTGCCGGGGAAGATTTTGATGAAAGATACGGGATCTCGTTATCTTTCTCGGGGCACTCGGTCTTACGTTTGACTAGCAGGGTAATTTTGATGAAAGATACGGGATCTCGTTATCTTTCTCGGGGCACTCGGTCTAACGTTTGACTAAGGGGTAATTTTGATGAAAGATACGGGATCTCGTTATCTTTCTCGGGGCACTCGGTCTTACGTTTGGCTATAGGGAAGATTTTGATGAAAGATACGGGATCTCGTTATCTTTCTCGGGCACTCGGTCTTACGTTTGATCACGGGGAAGATTTTGATGAAAGATACGGGATCTCGTTATCTTTCTCGGGGCACTCGGTCTTACGTTTGACTGCCGGGGGTAATTTTGATGAAAGATACGGGATCTCGTTATCTTTCTCGGGGCACTCGGTCTTACGTTTGACTGCCGGGGGTAATTTTGATGAAAGATACGGGATCCGTTATCTTTCTCGGGGCACTCGGTCTTACGTTTGACTGCCGGGGAATGATTTTGATGAAAGATACGGGATCCGTTATCTTTCTCGGGGCACTCGGTCTTACGTTTGACTGCCGGGGAATGATTTTCTTGACAAGGGGCTGACTTTGGTTAACTTTGTTAACTTTGTCAAGTTGGGGACTGAATTGCAGAGTCCTGAAATTTTAAGGGGCAAAAGGGTCATTTTGACCCTTGCAATCCTATCCGCGCGGATAGGAGCGGAAAGTCAGGGGTATTAATTAGGGCCAACGCCCTTCCTCTTCCTCATTTTGTTTTTACAGAAAATTACGAGAGAGAGAGAGAAAATTCTGCAAAATCCGCCATTGTTGGGCGAAAAAGCTTCGAAATCTTCCGATTTTTCTTCGATTTTCGAGCAATGGAACACGGGGAAGGCGCTTTTCAAGGCCAAGGACGTGGCCCGGTAGCGGAGAGGCGATTGGAGCTCGTCCGGATGAGGAGGCATTACAATCTTTCGCAATCGGTTGCGGAGGAGCATTACCCCGATGCTTGGCAACATTGGGCTTCGGATTCGAATCTCCGAACGGTATACTTTGAAACCCTTTGATCCTTTTGTTGATTTCTTGCTTGAAATTTGAATTTTGGGTGATTTTCGAATTAATTTTTTTTTGAAAATTCGAATGATTGATGTTCTTGGCTTTGAATCTTGGTTTTGATGCTTTGCATGTTGTAATGAGTATATGAGTAACCCAAAATGTGCACTTTGCTTGGGAAAAAGAATTGGCATTTTTGCCACATTTTTTTTTCAATTCGAAAATTACATGTGAAAATTCGAAGAATTGTGATTTTTTTTTTTGAAATTGAATATTGCATGTTGATGATGATGATGATTTTTTTTTTTGAAATTGAATTTTGATATTGATGAATGATGACGCAATGCATGCATTTTGTTTGGAAAGAATGGGCATTTTGCCAATATGAGATGTATGTATGTTTAGGATTTTTTTTTTTTGAAAAGTGGGACGGATTTTTCCTCCCGTTGCATGTAAGATGGATGATATGCATGTATGCAAAAAATTTTTTTGAGATGATGCATGTTATTTTATGAAATGGGACGGAGTTTTTACTTCCGTAGGAATGCATCTTTTTCTTTTTGATGAATGCATTGGGACTTGCTGAAAACTGTTTTCTTTCATGCGAGAAAAATGGGGCTATGCTCATTGTATGCTGTTATGCTGTCGAAATTTCTTTTTTTTTTTTTTGATGATGTAAATGCAAATGCAATCTTTTTGACATTTTCTCTTTCTCTTTTTTTTTATTACAGGGCGGAAACCGTTTTGTGACGGAGCAGCTGAACAAGATGAAGACTCGAGGATCAGTGGAGTCCGTGATTGACTTGTGGGACCGGCTTCCGGATGCGGGCCGAGGAGCTTTGCCGAGTCCGAGACAGATTGTTGTCGAGACGGGGCTCTGGGAGTTCGTTGAGTGCTTGAGGGGACTGGTCAAGTTCCCTAAGAGCAAGGGCTTGATGTTTGCTCTGGCGCAGCACTGGTGGGATGCGACCCACACCTTCCACTTCTTCTGGGGCGAGGCTACGGTTACGCCCTCTGACTATGCTGCGATTACGGGTCTGTCCTTCAATGGACGCAGCATTGAGTGGAGAGATGGCTACGGCGATGCTGATCTGCGAGCTCTTGGGATTTTCCCCTATTCCCAAAAAGGGGATGGGGATGGAGTATGCCGTGGTCTACGGCAAGATTGTGGAGACCATAGCGAGTTATGAGGCTGGGGAGGAGAGGATAGGCGCCGATCAGATTGCCAGGGCCTTCTTGTGGTTTGCTTTCTCGAGCACGCTCTTTGGACATCTTTGAGGGACGGCGGTCTTTGCCTTGTTGAGGTCCTTGGAGGACATGGAGACGGCGGAGATGTCTCATGGGGAGAGGCCGGGCGCGAGCTTTATTTTGCTCTTGATAGGTACAGGAAGGCTGTGAGCTCCTTGTCTTGCTTCGAGTTTGCCCACTGGAGGTATAAGCTCTCTTTTGCTTTCCCTCTCTTTTTTTTTTTGAGCACGCACTTTTCTTTTGCAATGGATTGATTGGATTTTTACCTTTCGCAGGTATGGGCGTTGGAGTTTTTCCACGTCACGGTGTGGCGACAGCCGGCGGAGTACGTCGGGCGTATCCGGCCATGCGGTCTTGGTCCAAGCATGCCGGGAGAAGATAAGCTCCGGGGCGTACGACTCTCAGTACGCGGATTGCCTTCCTTTGACGGAGGCCGAGACGGATGAGGGGATGATATTCTTCCCACAGGATCGCTTTGAGGTGGCGCAGCTGGAAGGGTGCCGAGATTTGGGACCGTGCGGCGGAGGATTTTGAGGGCTTGACTGCGATGCCTATTATGCGGGAGAGAGGGTGACGCGCCGGCATGGCGTGAACTCGCCTTTGAGGACACCGGTGGAGCCTCCCGCCGATATGATGCACTCCGAGCGATCGGTCCGTGACTGGGATGATTACCGAGCGAGCCGGCACTTCTCGGACTTCGTGGCGATTGAGCCATATGCGACATTCGTCTTGAGGAGGCCGAGGATGCCTCGGGTTACGGATAGGGAGGGGCTTGGGATCCCGCGGTACCCTCGGACGGATTTTTCCTATATCCAGGATGGGGTCCGATTGAGGGTGCAGATCCCTCAGCCCGAGCGGCTTCCACGAGCTTTCCGGCCTCGTCCGGGTATGAAGGTATGGCTTCACCTTTTCCCCTTCTTTTCTTTCTTTTGTTTCATCATCTTTAGCATCACCTCTTTTTCTTTTCTTTTTTTTTGACGCTTTTGCTTTTGTGCAGTTTTCGGAGGTGGTCGTCGAGAAGCTGACGAAGCAAGTGATCGGGGCCAAGAGATTCATCAGGAGGATGGTCGCTTGCGGGGCTCCTCAGGCTAGAGCGAGGCGACCACGGCCGGCGCCTGTCAGACGGGAGGCTTCCCCTATTCGCTCAGAGACTTCTTCAGAGACTCCTTTGTCTCCTCTCCTTGATCCCCGCGCGGTACTGCCTTCGGATCACGTCATTCTCGGGGATCCACACGGGCAGGGACACGTTTGGCAGCATGGCGGGTCGTCTTCGTACGTGCAGGAGTCCGACGCCTTCACCTTCGGATACGATTTTTTCGCAGATCTCGGCTTGCCCTATCAGAGCGTGCCGGTTGGTCCTGATGAGCCTCTTTCTGGAGACGAGGACGATTCTGAGCCCGAGATTTTCAGGGCTCCTGAGGAGGCGGGCCCGAGTCGCAAGAGGGGCCGGGGGGAGACATCGGGAGCTGGAGACTCCGATTGATTTTTTTTGAGATTTGAGATTGAGATTTAGATTTGTACAGCTTATGCACATTTTTTTTTTGATGTAATAATTTAGGATTTCGTTTATGTTTGCTTGTTTTTTTTTTATGCACACTCTTTTTTTTTTTGGAATGTAATAATTTAGGATTTTATTTATGAATGCAATGCAGTATGAATGCAGTGTTGCATGAGCCTTGATTTTTTTTTGCAAGGGTGTTTGGTATATGGACTGGTTTGGGGAGGTTTTTGCACAAGTTTCGAGCAACCGGGACGGAATATTCCTTTTTTGGCGTAGCGGCAGGTATTGCGAGATTTTTTTGGGAAAGCAATCCCATCCGCGCGGATGGGGACTGCATCGACATTGTTCTTTAATTTTGGTTCGGACTGGTCTTGCTTTATTTCAAATTCAAATATCTTCTTCAACCTCCAGTCCAAACAGCCATTTTCGGGGAGGAAGAGAGAAAAACCATGGAAATGGCCAAAAATTCTCCAAAATTGTCCAAAGAAAGGCAAATGTTGTTCTTTGAAAAGTTCAAGGAGTGGTGTAGGGAGATCATGCATGAGAGAAGATCATTCTTTGAAGAAAGGTACAAGATACGATGCTTGTGGTCTCTCAAAGAATTGGTTCCGGATTATGACCTCTTAAGAGCTTCTTCTTCGTTTTGGGATACTAGGAGGCATGTCTTTTGCCTTTCCTTCAACGAGATTGTTCCGACTGTCGAAGAATTTCGGGCCTTACTTGGAGGTCCGGAGGTGGAAGAGATAGCGGTTCCCTTGCCCGAGGGGCTTCTTTATCGACAGATTGTGCGTCCTCCTTCATCTTTCCCTGAGGAAGCGCAAGGTATGATCCGCGGTCCCGATCATTTCGATATTTCCGGTCTTCCCGACGAGATTTAGGGGCCTAGGCTTGGTGGATGATGCCTATTGGGATGCCTTTGCACTTTGTATGTTTGGCACCCCGTTCATGGTCTATTCCTTCGGGATCCGTCATCGATCTCGCTGGATGTTGTCGTTCACCGTCGCACAGGCGAGAGATGTCGTTCCTTTGATTCTTGGGGAGACTTTTCATGCTCTCGATGCATTAGCTACCGGAAGGCGGTATATGCACGGGGGCAGCCTGCTCCTCTTGACCCCGTGGCCGATGGAGCGTTTGGGGTTCTTCGGGAAACCTCGATACGATCGTGCCTTGGACTTTTGCCAGAGAGGTGTTGATGTAGATTTTGATGATCGGGGCTCGTGGAGCGTTGGATGGCGGGTCGCGGATCAAGATATCGATGGTCGGTGCCTCATTGGCGGGTGGAGACTCGCAGAGTGCTTCAGATGGGTCTCCCGTGGTCATGCTTCCTGGAGCTTTCTCGCCTAGCTTCTATATTCCGGCTTTAGTCCCGAGACAGTTTGGCTTGGAGCAGGTTCCTCGGGAGGGTTTTGATGATATAGCCACCGGGGTGGTGGCTCCTGTTTCTATGGATGATCCCTCGGTGTTTCCATTTCTTTCCCGAGCATGGAGGTATGATGCCTTTCCTCCTCGGGTCATTCTCGAGCGTCCGAGACCGGTGTTCCCGACCACTTGGTACCCGGATTGGTATGAGAGGCATCTGGGAGAGACTTAGGTGGCTATTTTCGGACGGCGTGAGGCCATTGTGGGTGCGGAGGACCAGATCAAGCTTCGAGAGGAGGAGGGCCGAGGCGAGGGCCAACCCTCATGACAGAGTGGAGACGCCGTGACCGATTATGAGGCTTACGTCAAGAGACAGGAGAGGAGGGCTCTATGCTTACCGGCCGAGGTTACAGGAGATGAGGGATGACGCTAGTGGCTACTAAGGCCCCGACAGAGGCCGGTTTGATAGACCCCGTCCCTATACCGAGCTTGGTAGGAGGAACACCGACATTTTTCCCGTTCGTAAAAGAAGACTCGAAGGGGAAGAAGAGGGGAGAGGCCAGTACGAGTGGCTTGGAGTGACTCTGAATTGCTTTAGAGTTTTTCGAGACGCTTTCATGGTCTGATCAATTGTATTGATGCCAAAGTATGGCTTTTATTTGTGCTTTAGACCGAACCGTTTCCGCCGCCTACGTTCCCCTCATTTTGAGGAGCTCAGTCTTCGTAGTTCAACCGATGAACTCTTTTTTGTTTTTTTTTTTGTTTTTTTTTGTGTTTTGTTTTTTTTTTCTTTTGTTTTTTTTGGTGCAACCCTGTTTTTTACCTAGGCCGCCCTTCTCGGGTTTCTAACCTAGTTGGGTATTACTCTTTTAGCACTCTTTTTTTTTTTGGTTTTTTTTTTTTTACGCGTAGTATCTGCGCAGCTTGTCACCATTCACTGGGTGTACAAAGGGATTCCCGTCGAGGTCTGCAAGTTGCATGGCTCCTCCGGAGAAGATCTTCTGGACTACATATGGCCCGACCCATACAGCTCCCATTTGCCGAGGGGGTTGATACGGACCAGGAGCTTTTCTTTTAGAACGAGATCACCTTCTCGGATTTCCCGATGCTTTACTTTCTTGTCGAAGGCTCTAGCCATTCTTCCTTGGTAGGCTCGGATGTGTTCCATGGCCTTCAGTCGGCGTTCGTCTAGTAGGGCCAATTCATCATGGCGACTGGGAGCCATTCGACCTCGTTGATCCGGCTTTCTAGCGGTATACGGAGCGAGGGATTTCCAGCTCGATTGGGAGTACGGCTTCCATTCCGTATGTGAGGGCAAAAGGTGTTTCCCGCTTGCCGTTCGACCGATGTTCTCGTAGCCCCGCAGTGCCAAGTGTAACTTCTCGGGCCAATCTCCGCCTCGGGACACCATTTTCCTGATGATATTTTCCAGAGTCTTGTTTGCCGCTTCGACGGCTCCGCTGGTTTGGGGCCCGTAGGGAGATGACTTGTGACGGGTTATTCGGAATTCCGCCAAGAATTTTTCACATTCCCCTTCGAAGTGGGATCCATTATCTCGAGATGATTTCGCCGGCAACCCGTATCCGCACATGATGTTTTCTTTGATGAAGAGGGCAACTTTCTTTGAATTGAGGATTTTGTAGGACTTTGCTTCAACCCACTTGGTGAAATAATCCACGGCTACCAGACGAACTCGTGGCCGTATCGCCCGATGGTGTGATTTTGCCTATGACATCAATTCCCCAAGTGACGAAAGGCCAAGGGGTTGTCATGCAAGATAACTCGTGAGGAGGCAAGTGATTAAGATTTGAGTATCGCCGACATTTGTCGCAGCTTTTGACGAACTGGATGCGCCGGTTTCCATGGAGATCCAAAAGTACCCCATTCTCGCATGATTTGCATCGAGCTCGAGCATTCATGTGAGGGCCGCAGTACCACCATGTATTTCTTTCATGAGTTCGGTAGCCTCTTGTTTGCCGATACATCGCAGAGGGGGCCTTGATAACGCTTCTTGTATAGCATATTTCCCAAAAGAACATAATGGGAGGCGAGCCGCTTGTGGCCGAGAGACTTTTTGCTTTGATTCCTTCTTTATATTCCCCATCTTCATTTTTGAAAGAGGCCTCGCCATCCTTCGTGCACCGGTAAACTGAGTGTACCAGTGGATCATTGATCGGTTCGGCTTCCGCTTCAATTTCGAAGCAATAGGCGGGGTTTTCTTCTCCCGACTCGAATGGTTTAACAGACTTTCCTTCGTGTATTTCGACAAGAGAGGCTAGTGTAGCTGCAGCATCTCGCGAACCCGTTTCGGTCTCTTGGCGGTGCAATGAAAGCCGATTTCTTTGAATTGAGCCACTAGTTCTTCCATGTAAGCGTGATACTTCGCAAACCCGGATCCACGGTCTTCCATTTGTTAGAGACCTGATTGATGATGAGGGCGAGTCACCGTACACCTCCAATTCCTTGATATTTCTTTTCAAGGGCGGCTTCCAACCCAGCCTATGCAAGCTTCATATTCGCAGCGTTGCTGGTGACTTCAAGTTCACCTTTATGCTACATGGGGGGTGTGTTCGTCGCAGGGATCGACCGAAGCATTCCTATCCCGTTCCCCCTTTTGTTTGACGCTCCGTCGAAGAAGAGTTGCCATGATTTTCTCCTTCTAGGGCGAAGATTCCATCATCGGGAAATTGAGGTTCGGAGTCCTCGAGACTCATCACTTGGGAAATCGGCCGATGTTCCGCCATTATGCGTCCTTTTACGGATTTCCTTGAAACATAAGTGATGTCATATTCGGCCAAAAAGAACGACCATTTTGCCAATCTCATGGAGATGGAAGGCTTGTCGAACGTATACTTGATGGGGTCTATCCTTGAAACAAGATGTATCGGGTGAGACCGCATGTAGTGTTTCAACTTTCCCACTACCAAAACCAAACCTCGCGCAAGTCTTCTCGCAAGCCAGTAATTGAGTTCGCTTCCTTGGAGCTTTCGCTACGAAATAGATGGCGTTTTCGACTTTGGAATCTTTCTTCTCTTGAGCGATAGCCCCAATTGCCGTATCCGTGACGCTTAGATATAGCAAGAGTGGCTTTTGCCGATGTGGTGGGCAGAGAATCTGGGATTCACAAGGTATGCCTTAACTGCTCAAAGGCAAGCCGACATTCTCGGGGTCCATTCTGTGTAGGCATTCTTCTTCATCAACTTGAAGATTGGCTCGCAGACGAGGTCACCGATTTACAAAGCGGCTTATGTATTGCGGCCTTCCCACGAAGGATTTCACTTGCCGTTGTCCGTGGTGGCTTCATTTCAACTATCGCCTTGATTTTCTCGGGGATCTACTTCGATTCCCCGTTATGTCACCATATATCCTAGTACCTTGCCTCGTCTTACACCGAAAGTGCACTTGGCCGGATTCAGCCTCATGCCGCGGTCTCTGAGGCGGCCGAAGAATTTTCTCAAATCAACAAAGTGTCGCCATCCGATCCTCCGGAATGTATTATCATGTCGTCCACATAGACCTCAATTTCTTTGTGGATCATGTCATGGAACAGCCGTAGCTGCCTCCGGTACGTAGCCCCGCATTCTTTAGTCCGAATGGCATGACCGTGTAGCATTATGTGCCCCAAGGGGTTGTGAAGGCCGTTTTGGCTTGATCTTCTTCTCGCCATTTTGATTTGGTTGTAGCCGGCAAAACCGTCGACGAAGGATTTGACTTCGTGGTTGGCCGTGGAATCTACCAAAATGTCGATGTTTGGCGGGGGAAATCGTCTTTGGACTGGCTTTGTTCAAGTCTCTCAAGTCTACGCAAAGATCGGATCTTTCCGTTGGCCTCGTCACCGTCACTATGTTGGGATGCCATGTTGGGTATTCAATGACCCCGATGAACCCCGCCCGAGCATCTTTTCTATCTCCTCTTTCACTTGTAGGGACCATTCGGGCTTAATTCTTCTTAGCTTCGCTTTACCGGCTTGACTTCCGGGTCGAGCGGTATTCGATGCTCAACTATGGAAGGATCGAGGCCTCGGCATATCTTTATAGGACCATGCGAACACATCCACGAATTCTTTTAGCAAATCAATTAGGGCGTCCCTTTCAGCCCCTTCAAGAAACTACCAATCTGCGTCTCTTTAGGCTCTTCCGCAGCTCCCCATTCACACTTGTCAAAATCTCTTCGGCACTTGGGCTCGATTTTCCTCTTTCCGGACAACCTCGCTTAAAGATTTCTTTGATATATTGTTCATTTAATGTGTCCGCCTCTTCATCTAGTGAATCGTTATTAACTGTTTTTAGATTATTAGTTAATTCATCATTAGTTAAAGTGGCAATTAAGGGATACTCGTAAAGGTTCGTCATTTCATTGAGAATAAGAGGGAATACAAAGATTGGCTACAATTTCGTGGTCTTCGTGCGTGAGGCCATCTGACGACTCGAGAGACTCGAACTCAAAAATGAGAGACTCTGAGGACTTTACAAAGGTTGACACGAAAGGACTGGGACCAATCCAAGCTTGGTGATCATTTCCTCTTTGGTCGCGGACGGCCCGAGAGAGTTTCCCAATTCTTTAGCGGCATCACCGTCGGTGGCTTCACAACCCGGGAAAGGCATGGCCTCTGTGCTCCCTCCTCGCCGCCGCTATCATCTCTTTGTCTCGAATCCGTAATCAATTGTGTTTGGCGTCCGAAAGCCGAGCATGTGGATGTAGGGATCTTCCTCAATCCCGGGATTTCGTTTCGTCACAATCGACCGCTCAATCCGGATGTAAGGACGTATTGCGTCTCGGTGTGCCGCTAGAAAAATCTCATGTCCCATACTCGAGCGGAAAGGCTCGGCAGTAGTTCAGCAAGGAGGACGTCCCACACGACGTTCATAGATTCGAGCCGAGTCCGTCGGTGTTTCCGACTTTTATCATGAAAATCTCCTCGCCCGGCGAGGCCAAAGAATGGGTTTGCAGAATCGACAAATCTCGTGATTGAGGACCGGGACTTGTGTGCCTGTATCATGGCGGTGTTCAGCGTTTCATTCCAAGACGCCTCCAAGTGTTGGAAATAGCAATTAAATTTGATGAATCGAACTTCTTCTGAGTCCGCTCGCTGAGTGTGTCGACATAGTTGGCATCGCCGGATTCCAAAGGATGCCGGCGAGACTTGCCTCTTGAAGGATGTAGCCCGGTGTTTGATCGTGGGCGTTCTTGGCTATTGTTTCAGCTTCATTCCCTATGAGGAAACTGTCACCCCTTATGACTTCAAGGTCTCCCTGCCGGTTGATGAATTTGACGCATTGGTGGAGAGTGGAGGCTATGGCTTTCATGTGATGCAGCCAAGGGCGCCCTAGTAGGGCTGTGAACTCGGAGGGGATATCCATTACATGGAACTTTGCGGGCACCATTTGGGTTTCGTACCAGAGTTCCAGAGTCACTGTCCCCAGAATGGGACGAGACGAACCGTCGTAGGCTTTGACAGTCCGGGTAGATGGGATCACGCGCCTCTCATTTATGCGGAGGGCCCTCATCATGCTGAGGGGAAGGACGTTTACCGATGATCCATTGTCCACTAATACCCCAGGGAGTGATATGGTGTTGAGCCGAATGGTGATGTACAAAGCCTCATTGTGTTGGGAGACATCCCTTGGCAAATCTTCATCGCAGAAGGTGATCATACTCCCATATAGGTGAGGATCATAGATTTGGTCCTTGTCTCGGGATAGAGAGTCATTAAACCTGTCGCTTCGTGCCTTTTTCTTGCGAGGTAGAGTCTTTGCCGAAGCCCCTGGGTTATACTGATGCCTTTTGTGGCGGTTGCCATCTCCAGTCAACATGTTGATTGAGTGGGAGCGCCAGACTGGCGTCGGTTTTTCTTCATCGGTGTATACTCGGGAGCTGGACAAACTGAACCTTGGCTGACCCCGAGGGGGGTTGGACTTCTGTTCCGCAGTACTCTGGTATCCGAAGGTCTCAATTCCGTCGTTGGCAAGGCTTTTCTGCTCTTTTACCCCTTTTTGCTTTGGGGAAGACTGACTGGAGTAGAGTACATAATAATCAAATCCCCCAGATGGCTCCCCGAGCGTTCCCACACTGTTATCACCGGCCTCGAATCTCTCCTTCAATTTTTGCTGGGAGGAAATTTTCTTTTTCTTAGGAGGACGGTCCTCGTGTATCCAGTCCTGATAATCCCTTTCAAGGCAGTCGGGACAGTCACAAATATCCCACCAAATGTGTTCTACGGCTGATGGCGGATTTGGGACCTCAGGTTGAGCGGTGCTGGAATGACTTTGAGTGGAACTGGTCCGGGGGGATCTGCTGCTGGGCTCATCTGGTAGCGAGTGATTGGACTCCGCCGGATAATGAGAGATATTGAGGTCCCGGGGAACGGGCACATGTTTGTCTTTCAGGGTAGCCCCGGTCAGTTGGGATATTGTTAAGGTCCCGAAGTGGCGTGTGGCCTCTTCAATCCAGGCCGCCGTACCTGCAGCGTTCTTCCAGGACTTTGATGGCCGACCATATTTCTTCAACTGTTCCTCGATTTTCATCACTCAGCCGATATTTGTGGGATCATCACTTTGAGAGGGGACAACCGACAAGTATACCGAACTCTTTCGTCCCACCGCTGTTTGGGGGCCAGTTGCCCTGTAAGTCGGCGGGCAGGAGTCCCGGCGGTGGAAACATAGGAATCTTGGGGTAGCATCTTGATGTATCCGGGACTATTAAGAAGAGGAGGAGAACCCTCTTCTGTCTTTGCGGTAAAAGTGCCATCGGAATTGAGACTGATAGTCAAACCATGACTTGCGACTACCCCCGCAGGTCATCAATTTGAGCCTCATGTCGAAGTCTCATTCGTTCTACCAACCTGGATCCAATCTTGGTCTTTCGAGGGATTTTGGAGGACGGAGCAACGTTATCCCCATCATTACCGGCCGATGCGTACATTCAAACCCGGAGTCGGAACAAACGGTGAAGCCGACGATGCGCTTGACTCTTCCCAACTGATCAAACGGTGACCGGTGCCCGAAACCAAGCTTTGTGCGGAGTCTGCGGGGAAAGGACACGAAGGTTCGAGATGTCCGGGAATGGAAGGAGGGTAGGTGTTTGGGCTTTTGGCTCATGCAACATGCGATTATTTGTTCACGTTTACTTAAAACATGTTTTATTAACCTAATCGGTTGGAAAAGATTGCTCTTCTTTTCGCAAACTACTCGATTCCTGGATCAGTGGGCCCCGTCACTACGTCTATAAGCCCCTCGTATTCCACCCGTATTTCGACCTCCCAGGGTGGGACAGCCCGGGCGAGGGTCCTATAGGGCAAGCGGGTCCCACCGACCGAAAGAAAAACGATCCTAAAAGTCTGGCGGGTAATCGAGTCTTAACGAGCATTCGATGTAAATTACGGACAAAGCTGACGTCGAAAGTCAAGATCATGTCCGAGGGCTCGACACAAAGTCGGCATGATTTGGACTGATAAGCGTCCACGATTGATCTTGACTTGTCGTCGGTTAAGCCGTAATTAGGCATGGAATATTCATTAATCCTTGATGACTCGGTGTCAATGCTTTGGGAGTCGTGTATAATTTGTGCCGGTCGGAGCCGAAGTCAAGGCGCCGGTCAATATCGTGGTCGAAGTCTGCGGCGGAAAACCGGCAGAACTTCGGCTGATTAGGGACCCGAAAGATATTGAGTCGGTATGCCGACAAAGGCTTGAAAGGAAAGGTCTATACACGGACAGGGCATGACACAGACCAGACTAAAAACCAACCGGGTCTCGGACAAAGTGTGTCACGGACAAGTGCATGGTCGACACGAGGCTCCATGGGATGTTTGGGTAGTCCTGTGCTCATCCGAGAGGCGTAATAAGACCAAACGGACCGCGACAAGGATTTCCCCGGGTTAAGGACGTAGTGTGCAGTGTACGGTCACGTGCGCGTAGTGTGCAAGCAGTCTATATTCTTTTTCTGAGTAAAATAGAGATTTTTTTATGTATCTTAAAAATATGATGCATGATTTTTTTTTTGAGAATTTTCTTTTTTTTTTGATTTTTTTTTATGAGCACATAAGCACGAAACTTCCGACAGTTAGGGACATTATTCCGACAGTCAAAATTTTGACTTTCTCCGAGGCGGCCAAAACAACATGAAAACTGTGCAAAAAATCAACACACACACAAAAATGATTTTCAAAGCCGGGACGGAAGCTTGACCCTCAAAAGCTTTTTTTTTTTTGAAACGGTGATACCGGTACGTGGGATTGTTAGACCACAATTTATCCCCGACTCGTGTTAGGAGGCGATAACGGGAAATTTAGTGGTTTCCACCAATATACCGAATACCATTTTTTTTTAAAAAAAAAAGGCTTAGTCCCCAGCGGAGTCGCCACTGTGATGAATGTGTATCCGAAAATTTTCCCATTTTTTGTTTAAAAGAAAATCAACGAAAACGGAGTCGCCACGCCATTTTAATTTTGAGGGCCAAAACTTTGAAAAAAGCCCGAGATCAGAGATTTAGGTTCGGAGGTCATGTTACGCGTCGGGAAGGACGTTAGTGTGCACCCGACGCGCCTCGTAAAACGAGTCTTCCAAGCTGAAAATCATTTGTGTGTGTGTGTGTGTGTGTGTGTTTTGGCCAAAATAAGTTGAAACTCAGAAAAGTAAAAATTGGGATATCTTTTTAAGACTTTAAACTGATCCCATGATTTTTTGGAAGATTTTTGGATTGAGATTTGGTACTCAAAAGACCTTTTGAAGTTGAGAGCCATTTCTGCCAGAATGAAAAAGGCAGTGGACCTTTGATATTGAAAGGGATTCAAGGGTCTTAAAACTTCATAATCTGGATAAACTCAGAGAATGAAAGTTGTTTTAGACACCTTAAATAAAGTTTGTGCGAAGGAATTTTCCATTTTGGAGGAGATTTGAGGGGTCAAAACCTTCTGTAAACCTCAGATATGAGATCTGGATTCCCAGAAGCTGATGAACTAGCCTCTGAAAGAAAATTTGAAAAGAGGAGTTTTACTCGCCCAAAAAATAAAGTAAAAATATGTCTGGAAAGCTCTGGATGTTGGATACAAAAAGTATTTTGTAGTCAACACCAAATTCCAAGTTCATCTGTGTCCAAAAATTAAGACCATGGACTGAGGTCTGAGAAAATTGCTACTGGACAGCAACTTCTCAAGAAGGAGAATATGATTTTAAGGGGGGTTTTGCATCCATGCTTGTCCCCATTTCCCTAGGTTTTGGTTAGTGATCACTAGACATTTTAGTGGTGAATCAACTATACCAAACCATCCTTGGGGTACATTAGGACTAAGCATTTCATTTGCTTGGGAAGGGGAATTTTATCCTTTGAAATCAAGATTTTATGCTTGAAAATGGTTTTTAGGGTTTTGAAAATGAGTTTTCTTTGCAAGAAAGTAAGAAAGCTTAAAAATAATGTTGATCTTTGTAGAAGATCATCCATGGAGATGGTCTTCCATGGTGATCTTCTTAGATCTAGAGCAAGAAGATGAAAGAACTACATTTTGTAGTTTGAAGATGCATGCATGGATGAGATTTAGGGTTAGGAAGAGGAGGGTTTACCAATCTTCCTTGTGTTCTTGAGTGTTTGGCTTGAGTGTATGAGTGTTTAGGGCTTTAATATGAGAGTGAGTGGATGAGTATGAGTTGGGAAAGATTGGAGAGAAAATGGTGACAATTCAAGTGAATTCTCACTGTTTTCTCTCTATATTTCGCCAGAGGTTCGGTGCAAAATGTGTTTTTCCTCATTTTTGTGACTGGAGGGCTCAATTTATAGCCCTCCTGGAAATGCAAAGGTATCCGCGCGGATAGGTCCAGTAGGCGTGCACTGTTCATTAAATGCAGCTCCAGCTTTGGACAAGAAGAATATTTCTTTTCAAAATTCAAATTAACAGCCAGTTTTTGTGTTTCCAGCCATTGCCATTTTTGGTTTTCTTCTTTTGTTTTGCTTTTTGAGATTCTTTTTAAGGTTTAACCTTAAATAACAATGCCCATTTTACCCTCACTTTGTTAGGAAAGTTAGGATTGTTAGGAATTGTTAGAAATGTTATAACTTTCGTTAATTTTCTAACGAAAATTCTAACAAGCTCAAATTGGAGCACTTACAGTCATGCGACACATCATGTCTGTTTGCAGGGATCCTTTTTCAGTTGTAATTTGTTTTTGATCTATTGTATTTGGGACGTGGCCTCCATAACCAAATGGCTCACAAGTTGTAAGAGTCTCAATCAATCAATAAAATTCATGTTTACCACACTTCGTTTGTTCATCATTGTTTTGCACACACTTTGAATTATTTGGATATTTAATTAGAAAGACTCGTCTACGGACGAGGCATGTTGGGTGAACTCTCGGTTCTTCCCAACACGTAACCTGACCCCCGGACCCATTTTCTCTTTCAAAGGTTTTTCAAAGTATACCTTAAAACATGGCGTGGCGACTCCCAAAAACGATTTTTTTCCAAAATTTCGGCAAGTGCACATTCAGTGGCGACTCTGCTGGGGACTACACTTTTTGAAAACCTGTTTTTCAAAATAAAGAGGGTCATGCTTTCATTCTTGAACATCCAACATATTCATTTTGTGTGCATCATTGATGACCTTGTGTGGTACATGCGTTTTATTGTATTGTGAGACTTGTGTGCCTTTCATGTGCTTCAAGTTGTTTTTTTTGCTGTGCTCTGTTGTTATGCTTTGTCCCTTGCCATGAGGAGGCAGGGGCTGAATTCCATTTGCAAGTTCAGGTTCAGTGACTAGTCAGGTCGTGCGACAGCTTTGTACCATCTTTGTCTGTGTCACGCAGATTTATTGGTCACCGAGTTTTCGAATGCGGATTTGAGGGCAGTCCCTTGGATCAAATTGCGCAGTTGATTGTTGTACCCCTTTTGTTAACTTGTAGAGTGTGTGTGTGTGTGTTTTTCCTCTTTGTTTTCCTTTTCATAAAATAAAATGAAAATAAAAAAAAACATTTTTCGCAAATAAAGGAATGTTGGTCCCAAAGGTGGCAACAAGGGTGAAAAACAGCTAGAGGGGGGGGGTGAATAGCTATTACAATTTTTTCGCCCTCTTTTAAAACTAAACCTCTAAGCTTACAAAACCTCTTGCAGTGTGTTAGAAACTGCAAGTAGAGTTGTAAAATGCACAGCGAAATAATAGAGTTATAAAGGGTTTTGAAGAGGCGGTTTTGCAAAGCGGTTTTGGTAAGCGGTTTTATGTGCGGTTTATAAAACTGAAATTGAGGTTTTGACAATGTTAACTTCAAACACAATTCACTATTAAGGATAACTACAATAAAAATCAAACAGAGAAAAAGTAGATAATTAATAAGCACAAGAAATAATAAATGCAGAAAGTAAGAACACAATATTTGGAGTGGTTCAATCGATAAACGATCTACGTCCGCTACCAAGATGGTTAGTCTTGGATTTTCTTAGAGTTATATTTTATATTGAGTATGAGAGAGAGATTACAAAATACAAAGTATTAAAACTCAAATCAAAATCTATTCTATGAAGAACAAATCCTAGACTATAACCAGTGTATCTCAAATGAATAATCTATGTAATTAAACAAGTGAGGTGTGTGTGTGTGTGAAAACAAGATCAAGGCTCTTTAAATCTTTGAGATGTAGAGCACAATGATTCTTGATGGTGTTAAGGCTTGATTTCTGAGCTGGGGAATATTTCTTGAAGTAAGAAGATGAAGATTCAAAGGACTGGAAATTTTCTGGGCAGAGCTTCAATCTTTGTATGAACTCACAACAATTTCAAATTCTCAAGCAATCTTCAAATGGTGAAGATTAGTGGTATTTATACCCAAGCATCCAAGATATAGTCGTTGGATACAGCTATTATAAGGACAGTACTTGATGCTTTCCCATTGGTCCACAGTAACCACTTTTGTCCTTAGGAACTGTTGTTGCAGGTAAAGCTGATCAGACCTCAGCTGTAATCAAGGTAGTTAGGACATCTGTCACCTTTTCAATATCCTTGCAGATCTTCTCTGACATCGGGTCACGTGACAAGATATGGTGGTTGACATTTGATATTGCTGACGTGGATTCCAACGGTCAAATGTGGTTCACTTCAAATCTCAATCATTGGAGCGGTTCTGGTGACAAGCGGTTCAGAGTAAGCGGTTTCACCAGGGGAGGATCCTTAAGTGCTGATTCAAAGAAGGAACTGCAATGCAGTTTGCATGGAGCGGTTCAAGGTAGATTGCACTTGGGGAGTTCAGGAGCGGTTTCAGACAGGATTCCACCAAGCGGTTTGCATGAGGCAGTTCTGTGTGGAATTTTTACAAAGTGGTCTGAAACATCTGAACTGCATCCTAAGATCCAATGAGTCTTGTGCCAGTCTTCAAGCCTAATTTAACCTATTATATAAAATGGACGTAGCTAAAAAATTGAAGTCTAAGCTTCATTACATAGGGTTCTAAAGTCCTTAAAATAAGCAGGAGGTTATGGTATCAATCAAATCTAATCTAAAATAGGAGGGTTAAAATATGCATACCCAACAATCTCCCCCTATTTGATTGATGCCATTACCTACTACAGCAAAAGAAAACATTGTACTTGGTAAAAACATGTCCATAAGAGTTAACATGGTAATTCATGTCCCAAGTCAATGCACACACTTAGCTTAAGCCATAGATTTCTATACTATTGAAAGATTTGAAAAACTTGCAATATGAAAAGTATAGAAATGCATTCAGTGCACTTGAAAAATATGAGTTTAAGTTCAAAGTGCGGTTTAAACTGAATGTTTAAACTTCATTTCAAAAATATTATTTTACTTTGAAGAACATTTGAATGAGGTTTAAAACCATAAGCGGTTTCATTGTTCTACAAATAAGCGGTTTGATAAGAACAAAGTTTTAGAACCATGATGCAATTTCCATTAATTCCCAAAGTGATTACAAATACAGGAATAAAGGAAAATTACAAGGTTACAAAAAAAATCAAAACAAGTTGGACAAAGAAAATACAAGGAGAGTGCGGTCCAACTTACAAAAAGGAGTTCAAAAAATTACAAGGGAGGAGCGGTCACTGCTGACGTGGTTTGTTGACTTCTTGCTCAGCTCCATGCGGTCCAGCAGTTGACTGATCTGGGGCCATTGCCTTCCTCATTCTTCTCACTTCTTCTGCGGTTCTGGTGAGGGTGGATTCCAGCTTCTTCAAAGCGTTGACAGAATGGGCAGAAGTAGAGTTTGTGGCACCAACCGCTTTGGTATTTTCCACCAAATTTTCCTTGATAAAATCCAGCTGAACATGAAGGGAGGAGTATAGGGAATTGAAAATTGTGTGTACTTCCTCCTGAACAGCAGCGGTTTGAGCTTGAATGGTTTGCTCCATAGGTTCAAGATCCACAGATACCTTCAAGGAGGATTTGAGTTCATTGACTGTTGAGCCAAGTCTGGAGTTGAATCCTTCCCTGAGGTTGTCCAAGCGGTCGTTGAATTCATCTTGGATTTCATTGAGCTTGGCCTTCACAGCATCTGCCATACAATCCAGATTTACATTTGAATCTACCTTCAATAAATCAATCTGTTCCAGCACTTCTTCACGAAGGGAATCCAGAGCGGTTTGGACAATCTGAGACTGCTGTGGTCTGGAGTCCAGGAAAGTAAGAAATTTCTTGCCCAACTCCCCAAGATCCTTCTCTAAGGAAGTGCAGATCTTCTCTCCAAGTTCCTTCAAAATTTTGTCCAGCTCAGCTACTGTTGCCTTATCTCCCATTGCTTTGATCATACCATCTTCAAGAGACTTTTGGAAAGAATTGAGGCAGGTTTTAACTGCAGAAGCGGTTTGATCAATGGAAGCGGTTGAGGAGGATGGAATTGATGTAGATCTCTCCCCCTTAATGGCATCAAGCAAAGAGGATTTCAGGTTGGAAATCTCAAGGGTTTGAGAATCTACTTTGGCTTGGAGGTAGCGGTTGGATTCAAAGAGAGAGGCATTTGAAGCGGTTAGGGAAATGACATGGCCTTGGTTGATAATGAGTTGTCTTTGGATAAGGTTGAGGGTTTGGAGGATTTGGGAGTATTCAGATGAAGGGGCGGTTGAGGGTGAAGCGGTTTGGAAAGTGGGAGGCGGTTGGAAGTGAGTAGTTTCAGGGGCGGTTTGGGTTTGAGGAGGAATGTTTGTAGGAGGGGATTTGTGTCTAAGTGGAGAGTTTTGTGGGGTAAGGGATTTGGCAGGAGAATGGGATCTGGAGTGGTTTAGGTTAGGGGAATTGGTTGGAGTTGGATCTTCTCTAACTGATCTGGAGGTGGCATGACCAGCAGAGGGTTTGGATTGCCAGGGTTGGTATGCATTGGATTGAGGAGGGGTTTGGTTAGAATGTTGGGAATTTATTGATTGGGAATGTTGGGGGAATGATTTGTGGATTGGGAGGATAAAGGTGAAAGGGATTTTCTGGGGGAAGGTGAGTTCCTTGGAGATGGTGAGGGGGAATTTCTAGGGGTGAGGGAGAAGGAGAAGGTGAGGGTTGAACAGGTTTACCCTTCTTGGAATTCTTCTTGGCTTGCATTTTCCTTCTCTTCATGGGTTTCTCCCCTTGAATAGGTGCATTTTTTAGAGAAGAAGGGGAAGGAGTTTTGGATTTGGATTTTGCAGGAGATTTGGAAGGAGATTTGTTTGGGGATTGGACTGGGGATTGGATAGGAGTGGAGTTTGAGGATTGAGGCGGTTGGGTCTCAGGTTGCGGTTCAGGTTGGGAGGTGGTTTCATCAACAGGTGTTTT
Source organism: Adenophora triphylla var. japonica (assembly GCA_022495995.1). Lineage (NCBI taxonomy): Eukaryota > Viridiplantae > Streptophyta > Magnoliopsida > Asterales > Campanulaceae > Adenophora > Adenophora triphylla. The sequence continues at coordinate 140,785 of JAFEMH010002626.1, forward strand.
ACCCTTGGCATTCCTCATTTCTTCTTGTTCCTTAGCCAATCTTTCAATCTTCTCTTGATAAAATTGCATCTGCTCTTCAACAGTCAATCCTACAACATCATCTCTAGCCTTCTTGGCTCTAGCAACCAAGTCTGGAATATTGGGATCTTCAGCTTCTTCCTCATCATCATCTTCATCCACCAAATTCATTAGTTTCTTCTGCTTCTGTTTCTTGCTTGGACCAGCTCCATCATCAGTTGCAGGCGGTTTAGTAACAGGAGCGGTCTTTGATTTCTTTGCAAGCGGTTCAGCTCTAGGTGGAGGCTTCCTTGACCGCTTGGTTCCTTTCTTGCCAGCTTGAGGAGCGGTTGAGGGGTCTCTCAATTCATAAGCTTCCTTCAAGGGATAAGTGTCAGCATCATAAAGGGATTTGTAGAGAGCATCCCCATTGGCATATCTGAAGGAATGGCAAGCAAGCAGTCCAAGGGATTCTTCAGCACAATTAACCATCAACTCTGGATTCTTCTCCCTAATCTCTTCCAGGTGATCAAAATCCAGTAGGAGAGCAGTCAGGATCCTACAGAAAGGTCTCCATCTTTGTTCTTCACCTTTCCTCTTAGATTGGTAAGTCTCTACACTATCACAAATCTCTCTGAAAAGAATCTTAGGCCAGTGTAGCTTGATCTCCATGAATATTGCAAAGCAATACATCCATTGTTGGGATGTGAAGTTGTTGTGGTTCCCTGTCTTTCCACAAACTGATTTCCCAACCAAATATCCCAGGTGGCTCATCAGTTCACCAAATCCCTTCCTTGGGATCTTCTTAGACTTTCCAACCATAGTCTTTTCCTTTACGGTTTGGAAGGCAGCATTGTCTTGAATCACTTGATCCATATCTTCAGGAGATCCACCAACTTTGAATTTGAACAACCTTCTGATATCAATGTAGTCAATGGATAGCTTGAGGCCTTCAATCACAGCGGTCAGACAAGAAACTTTTGGACCATCTTCAAGCTTGTGTACTCCATGCACAGCAGTAGCATAAAACTGGTCCACAAAAGAGGGAACTATGAAGTTCTGCTGCTTGGTGAAGAGAGGCAGAATCCCTGAGGCTTTCAACTTCCTTAGCAGCTCCCTTCCTAGAGAATCACTTTTCAGCTCAGCCTCATTCACTTCCCATCCTGGTAGGAAGGTATTTGGATCCTATAAAGAAAAACAGTAAGTGTTAGATCCATTTTTAGTATTCACAGTTCACAAGCGGTTTGAGCACCAAGCGGTTGAGCAATGGTGCGGTTTGAAATTTCAAACCCCAAGTGAACTATGAATACTTAAAAGAGAATGAGGATTTGAGATAAGAATTACTTAGTACGTGGCATTGTAATCCAAATTTATTCCACACATGCAAGCAGTGTTTTGTAGGGAAAGGTTATGGTGTCCAGCCTATATACTTAGTAAAATCTCAAAAATTTAAGGAAGGAAGTTTTAAAACAGCATGCGGTTTCAAAATCATTTGAACAAGCGGTTCAGCATGTGGTTTAGCTTTGAAAGGGGAAGCGGTTTTGAAACAAAGTATCCAAGCAGTTCAAATACACGCGGTTTCAAAACATTTGTGAAATCCAAAATTTCATGAAAAAGATAAAAAAAAATTATCTAATTATGGAAAACACTATTCAGGAATCAAGGTATCCAAAACATAAGAATTTTCATGAAAAACGTATGAACTTCATGAAGAACATGAAGAACAGTTCATGAATACCAAGAACAGAGATTTTCAAATCTTAACCAAAATCAACGAAAAGTATATCAAAATGATCCTAACAAGTTGTAGACTAACAATATAACATCAAAATAACAAATTTAAGTCAAAATCACCAAGAAAAATGAAGAACACAGAAATGGGTTTTCAACATACGAAAACTGAGTAAATCAAAATCAGTGCCCAAATAGTTCATATATCATGAAATAAACAACAGAATGAGAATCTAAGTATGATTTCGAGCAAAACCCAACAAATTTCATCAGAAATGGTGAAGAAACAAGAACAAAATCAACAGAACTCATGATCATGGCATACGAACAGTTTTTGTTCTTTCATGGCAAATTGCAGAAATCTTAAAGTTTAAAGGTTAGAAGTTGTTACCATGTCCAAGATTGGTTTCTTGGGAGCCCTTCCTACAGTAGAGGCTCTTTGCCTTTTGGAGGTTGAAGTCATTTTAGATTAAGGTTTGAAAAATGGATTTTTTTTTTTAAGTTTTAGAGAGAGAAAGTGAGTTGGTGAAGAAAGTACAAGTGCAGAGAGTGTGGCAGTGAAAGGTTGAGAATTTCACCAAACCTTGCTTATATAGGTGAAGGGGTGGAGGCAGTTGCTTCAGAAGAAAATGATTGAAATGGCTAACTGTTGTACCCTTTCACCTTCAGCACTTCTCTCTATGACGGCTGACATGAGGGTTTTTAATGCTTATGTCCCCTTTGCATTAAATGCCTTAAAATTTTGAAATAAAAGAGGGAAAACATTTGCAAAAATACCCTTAAAGAAAAATAAAATAAATAAAAGGAATTTGAACAGTTTTTTTTTTAATAAATAAAGATAAGAGATACATAGACAGAAGTTACCCTAATGTTGAAACGCGGTTTGGATCAAGCGGTCAAGCTGCAGCAAGCGGTTTGGAGATGTGCGGTTGGCTGCAGGCAGTCTTGACTGCATGCGGTTTTGTACACGCGGTTTCAACAAGGGAGGTTTGAATCCTCAACAGGAATATCAACCTATACTCAACACACAAGTTAGCAAATAAAAAGTATGGATTCATTTAAGTTCAAGCATTCCCATTTCTCCTCTGAGAAAAGAAAACCTCTTGGAGTCCAGAGCTTTGGTGAGGATATCAGCAATCTGGTTGTCTGTCCCCACATACTCTAAATGGATATTCCTCTTCTCCACATGGTCTTTGAGGAAATGATACTTGATATCTATATGCTTGGTCTTGGAATGCATGACAGGGTTGTTGGAGACTGAAATTGTTGAAGTGTTGTCACATATGATAGGGCAATTCCCTTCAAGGATTTCATAGTCCACCAAGTGCTGCTTCATCCAAAGGATTTGACAGAAACAACTTCCAACAGCAATATACTCAGCCTATGTGGTTGACATTGAAACTGATGCTTGCTTCTTGCTGGCCCAAGCAACTAGTCTATTCCCGAGGAAATGACAAGTATCACTAGTGCTTTTCCTGTCAATTGTACAAGCTGCATAATCTGTATCTGAATAACCTATAAGATCGAAGTTCGAATCTTTGGAGTACCAAAGTCCAAGGTTAGTGGTTTCAGATAAATAGCGGATTATACGCTTGACTGCAATTAAATGTGCTTCTCTAGGATCTGCTTGATAGCGTGCACATACACAGACACTAAACATGATATCTGGCCTACTAGCAGTTAAATAAAGTAATGAGCCAATCATACCTCGATATAGGGTTTGATCAACTTTCTTACCTTTTAGATCTTTATCTAGCTTATTGCCGGTGACCATAGGAGTATCATATGCTTTAGCATTTTCTAATTCAAACTTCTTTATCAACTCCTTGGTGTATTTGGCTTGGCTGAGAAAAATACCTTCTTCGCATTGCTTGATTTGAAGCCCGAGGAAGAATGTTAATTCTCCCATCATGCTCATCTCAAACTTGCTTTTTATTAGCTTTTCGAAACGCTTACAAAGTAACTCATTAGTAGAACCAAAAATAATATCATCGACATATATTTGAACAAGTAAAGTATGCTCATTATATTTGGCAATAAAAAGAGTTGTATCGATTTTACCGCGTTTAAATCCTTTTTCTAGTAAAAATTTAGAAAGAGTCTCATACCATGCCCTTGGAGCTTGCTTAGTCCATACAAAGCTTTCTGGAGTTTGTAGACATGATTTGGAAATTTGGAATCTTCAAATCCAGGCGGTTGAGCAACATATACGGTCTCTTGCAGTTCACCGTTGAGGAAAGCACTCTTCACGTCCATTTGATATAACTTGAAACGCTTGAAAGAGACGTAGGCTAAGAAGATTCTGATAGCTTCCAATCTTGCAACTAGAGCAAAGGTTTCATCATAATTGATTCCTTCTTCTTGCCTATATCCTTGTGCAACCAACCTTGCTTTATTCCTAGTGATGCTTCCATTCTCGTCCATCTTATTCCTAAACACCCACTTAGTTCCTATCACTCCTTGATCCTGAGGTCTAGGCATCAAAGTCCAGACCTTGCATCTTTCAAACTGGTTGAGTTCCTCTTGCATAGCAACGACCCAACTGGAATCTTGCAGTGCTTCATCAATCTTTTTGGGTTCAACTTGAGATAATAGGGAAGTATGCTCATCATAGTTCGATTTCCTTGTTTGAACACCGGAAAACAAATCACTAATCACATTAGTGAGGGGGTGACTGCTGACTTCACGAACCTCTGGGGGTAAGTCTGGTTGGACTGAGGTTTGCTGATGATCTTCAATTGGAACGTCGTTAGATCCTTCAGCGAAGTCATGGAATGTAAGTTCACGAAGAGGTTCAATAAGCTGGATGGGGGAATTTTCAACTTCATCTTCCCTTGGAGTTACATCTGGAGTGGTAACTTCAGGTGCGGTTTCAAATGTGCGGTTTGAGGGAATTTCAGTTGAGGGTGCTGGATTTTGCGGTTGATGTTCAGGTGTGGTTCTAGAAGGTTCACCTGTTTCATTATGCTCAGCAAAATCATCAGCAACATTTGGAGCCAAATGTGGCTCAAGGAGAGAATGCTCATCGAATGTAACATGAACAGACTCAACTATCTTTAAACTAGTTTTATTGAAAACACGAAAAGCTTTTGAATGTTTAGCATACCCAACAAAAATACCTTCATCGGCCTTGGCTCCGAATTTACCTCTATTTTCTCTTTCGTTGTAGAGGATAAAGCATTTGCAGCCAAAGATCTTGAAGAATGCAATGTTGGGGGTTCTTCCTCTCCAAAGCTCATATGGAGTCTTGTTATAGGTTTTGTTGATGAGGGAGCGGTTCTGAGTGAAGCATGCTGTATTGATTGCTTCAGCCCAGAAATACTGAGGTAGCTTCGCTTCAGATATCATTGTCTTTCCAGCCTCAATCAACGTCCTGTTCTTCCTTTCCACAACCCCATTTTGTTGTAAAACACCAGCAGTTGAGAAATTGTGATCAATCTCATGGTCATCACAATACTAAGCAACACCGTTGTTCTTAAATTCTGTTTCATTATCTGATCGAACACTAACAATGTCGTCTTCTTTTTGAGTTTGGAGCCGTTTAAAGAGTGCGGTGAGAATCTCATAGCAATCGTCCTTGGAGATCATCATCTCAACCCACGTATATCTTGAATAATCATCCACCACTACTAAGGTATATCTACTTCCTCCAATGCTGGCAGTGGTAACAGGTCCAAACAGGTCTATGTGAAGCAGTTGTAAGCATCTTGAAGTTGATGGAGCGGTCTTCCTGGTGAAAGACGACGTGGTTTGCTTACCAAGTTGACATGCACTGCAATTCTCTGGATGATGGTCAGCCACTTTGGGTAAACCACGAACGAGGTTTTCCATTCCAATCTTAGCAAGATACTTGAAGTTCAGGTGGCTCAACCTCTTGTGACATAGCCAACTATTTTTGCTCACATTTTTAGCTACAAAACAGAGATTAGTAATACTACATGTAAAATCTAGATCAATAATGTAAATATTACTCTTACGAATCCCTGTGAGTAGGGTGACTCCGAAAATGCTATCTTTGATAAAGCAGTTTGATGACGTGAAGTTGCAAAGCATTCCTTTATCGCAGAATTGAGAAATTGAAAGAAGGTTGTGCTTGAGTCCTTCAACAAGAGAAACCTTCTCAATGGTTAGGTTTCCTCTCCTTATTACACCTTACCCAATGGTCTTGCCTTTGTTGTTGTCACCAAAGGTTATAGACGGACCACTTGCTTCAATGACATCTTCAAGTAATGATCTATCTCCAGTCATATGTCTTGAGCAGCCACTGTCAAGATACCATTCATTATCCTTGGAGTGACCATCCATTAAGCAGAGGACCTGAAAGATAAACATTTAAAATGAGGTCCCCATTATTCTTTTGGGTTCTGAGGTTAGCATCCTTTCACAATCCACACCTGTTTGACAGAAGGAGGTTTACTCTTCCTGGCATTGAGTGTGAACCGCAAAAGGCATTCTACAGCCTTGTGACCTAAACCATCACACACAGAGCATCTATAAAAGCTACAAGCATCATGAGGTTTTACTAACTCCTTACTTTTCTTAGGAGTTGCATGCAGTTTGGGAGCAGCGGTTTTAGCCTTAACAAAGGGAACTGGCTTTGATTTGACCGCGTATTTTCTCGGAATGCTCTTCTTGCTTTTGAAGGCAGGAGGAGCGGTCGAAGAAGAAGGGCGGTCAGCCTTGCAGTTGCCAGCACCACCTGTTCCACCAGAAGCGGTTGGAGCAGGGATGCGGCCAACTCCATAAGCCATTTTCTCTGAAGCTACACTCTCAGAATCCTTTGCTTTCATCTGAGAGTTCTTCCCATATTGTTTCTTTGGGTAGACATAATTAATTTGTTGTCCTTTACCCTTAGAATTTGCATGCTTCCCCTTAGGAATTTCTTTAGTTAGTTTCAAAATTTTCCCATCCTTTTCACAGCAGGATGCACACTTCTCCTCTTCACCAGATCCAAATCCCAGACCATCTTTAATTCCACTGGGTATTTGGGAATCTATAATTTGATCCATGGTGACTTTTGACTTTGTCCACCCATCAATAATCTTTTGGAGATCGTTGATTTGAGTGAACAAGTCATCATTTCGGAGTTGAAGTGCAGCAACCTTAGTTTCAAGGGTGCGGTTTTGATCAGCAAGAGGAGTCATACTTTTTATTTGGTCCTTAAGATTTGAAATTTCAGACCTCATCACAGTTTTCTCCGTCTTGTACTGAGAAATTTCATCATGAGCTAAACTTAAAGCTTTCTTAACATTAGAGAACTTATGGATCATCATTTCTGCTTCCTTGAACATTCTTTCATGTTCCACGGGAGAAACCTCTTCCACCACCTTTTTCAAAATTTTCTTCTTTGGAATTGCTTTAGAAGGTGGAGCATTTGTAGGAGGAAAAATAGGACGTGAATACGAACAATTTCCTATCTTAATGCTAGGAGTTAGTTTGACATTATCATCCAATTTAAAATTTGGATTTTTTGCAAAAACCTCTTCTTCCTTCATATCTAGCAACTCGATTGACTCAGTATCTGACTCATCAGAAGCATCTGCAATTAAGAAGAGATTAACCTCTTCGATTTCTTCATCACTTCCATCATCAGAGTCTGTTTCAATCCAAGTTGCTAATTCCTTGGAATTCTCTTCCTCCTCAGCAACCATTCCCTTGCAATGAGAAAATTTCGCAGGAGAGGTTTTCTTTTTCATGTATTCATATTTAGGTTGTGGACACTCAGATGCAAAGTGACCAGGTTTTCTACAGTTGTAGCAAACTAGATCACTCCTTTTCTTTGTATCTGCAGCCTTAGAAAATGTTGCAGGTGTAGCGTTGTGAGGAAAAAGGAGTTTTTTATCCTTTTCGTTTTTGAGTCGCCACCTATATTATTCGATTGGAGAAAATAGGAAAACCATTTTGAAAGAGATTTGGGTTCGGGGCTTAGGTTATGAAATGGGTAGGTCAAGGAGCATCCATTTCACCCAATCCGGAGATCGGTCTTGCTAAAGAAAAGAGAGGTTTTCAAAAGAAGAGAAAAACGATTTTAAACATTATAAACAAAGGTCCATTTAACGGGGTTAAACGGAATGTAGGATCGATTGCTTCGAGACCGTCTCCATGATTTGGAGAGGCTCTAGGCCGATCCTAGATTCTATGGACTTATACCACTCTAACAATCAATTAGAAAGGGATTTAGGGGTTACCTTGCGTGAGGTGATTTGGGCAGAGTTTCGACTCAAGTTTTAGAATCGACTCTTGACACGGACAGAGCTTCGCCTCGGTCCTTGACTTGAGCTTGATGTTTGTTTATCAACAAGGTTGACAAACAAACTATGAGGTGAGTTTTTAGGGTGATTTTATAGGATTCTTTCAGGGAAAGAAGCCAACAAAATGTGTGTGTGTTGTGAAAATTTGCGGTTTTTCCGAGGGGCTTTCAACCTTGGAAGTCACCAAATATTTATAGGGAATGGATAGGAAGAAGTGGAGAGGTAAAACCCTATCAGATGGTTCTAGACTCCAAATCTTATTGGTTGGCCGGAGAGATAAAGTTTTATCCCGAAAAGAGGTTGAAATCGACGAGGAACCGTCCCGCAATCTGCAGAGGGGGGATATCTCGCGCGAGACACGCCATCTCGCGGCGAGATATTGCTCCTGTGGACTGTTTTGCCCTTTCCTCGTTATCTCGTATGCAGTTTAGTCCCAAACTAACGGTGGTTAGTCAAAACTTAACGAAACATGACAAAATGGTGGATTTCTACTTCTTGACTCAAAGCGAGACTTAGAGTGGTATAAGTATGATCCGATGTGTTCAGAATGGGGTGTCTACAGAGCCCCTCGGCGAAAAGTCTTATGAAAGAAGTCATGTCGACGATAGAAAAGATATCATTCTGAATATCGAGATGGTCGGGCCGCACGGCTTCCTGCGTATTTCTATCGGAGAATCAGACCATGACGTAGTTCGACTCCAAAACACAAAAAGGCTGCTTTAGGTATTTTGAAAATCATTTGAAAATCGCGGAGATTTTGTTTTTGAAAAGGTAAATTCATACTGAGGAATCAAATCAAGACCTAATTCTGAATATACCTGTCTGTTTGAAGATTCGCCTGTCTGGGCTCCGAACCTGCGGGAAATATGTTAGAAAACAAAGGCTTACCTTTCCGGTTCTTTGAGTCCTGTCGGTTTTGTGACGATTTGCCTTTCTGGGCTCCGAATTGGGCTTTTTGTTGTTGGGGATGACGATTCACCTATTTGGGCGTTGAATCGGGCTTTTGGTTCGACGATCCTCCTATCTGGGCGTTGGACTGGGCCTTTTTGGTTCGACGATCCACCTGTCTGGGCGTTGGACCGAGCTTTTCTGATGACGATCCACCTGTTTGGGCGTTGGACCGAGCTTTTCTGATGACGATCCACCTGTTTAGGCGTTGGACCGAGCTTTTGGTTTGACGATCCACCTGTTTGGGCGTTGGACCGAGCTTTTGGTTTGACGATCCACCTGTTTGGGCATTGGACCGGGCTTTTTCTTTGATGATTCACCTTTCTGGGCTCTGAATCATGTGGATTGAGTTGATCTTTGGACCACTCGGCTATCGGGCGACTGGTGCCGTACCGGGCGATCGTGCGCATGTCACGTTTGGTTCGTTCCGTGACTTGCGGTGCCGGTTTTTCCACGTTTCCCTGCTAGTTTATCATTTCCAAGGGTAAATGTGTCAAAATTTTGAATTTTGACGTTGCGTAGACGCTTATTGTCGAGGACAATTTGGTCACTTTCCAGAAGGTATATCTCGCGGCGAGATAAGATATACCGCGCGAGACTTGTACTTTCGGGACATATAAACAGCAGCTCTTGCTCATTTTGAAAACATCCTTCTCAAAATTTCCCTCCCTAGCTCGAGCCAAGGTCGTTTTCTCCGTGATTTTTTGTGGATTCGCTTGGTGTTTCTTCCTCCCAATCACTTTCTAATCCTTCCTCCCTCCATAATCCATGGCTCAAGAACAAAGGAATCCGATTTTGGGGAGCTATTTGCTAGGGAAGGATTACCCTCGCGATGATCTTACCTTCGATAGGCACGCGCACATATCTACCGCTGTTCGGGAGGGCTTGGTAAGAGCTTCTTTCTCAACTCTTTGATCCTTGTATTGCATTGAGTTTGAACTCCCTTTCCCTTGAATTCAAATTCCATCAATGGCTTTTCTTTTTGTCTATGCTTAGAACTAGGTTCCTTCTTGCATGCGTTGATTTTGTGTGTTTCTTTGGATGATTGTTGTTGCATTGCGTGTGTATGAGCCTCCTACATATCATGGATTGTATGAGAGGTTGATTCAGATCACGAATGACATTCTTGGGCAAGCTTTTCTTGTACGCACGCCAAGTGTTTGATGAAATGCCTCAATGAAAATTTTCTTCTATTTCATTAATTTTTTGACATGGAATGATTTCTAATATTGCCCTCTCATTTTTTCCTCTATTTTGCAGTCGTATAAGTCAACGAAGAATTGCCGAGGGAGCCCGAAGATGGCTAAGGAGGTGTGGGACAAGATCAAGGACCTTGATGGCGTTCGGGATAGGGTGGCCCAAATGGGTCTTCTGACTTTTGTTGACAATCTCCGGGGAATAAGGCGGACTCCCCAAGTTCTCCAGGCTATTCGGGAGAGGTGGTGGGACACTACCCACACAGTTCATTTGCGCTTCGGGGAAGCAACGATGACTCTGACTGATTTTCTGGCTATCACGGGATTAGATTTTATTGGCGATCCCCTGCCGAAGTTTTCGGGTTATAAGTCTGCGAGTCCAGCTGCGTGGAGGCAGTTGATTGGTTTCCCCCCTAACAAGGTCAAGGGGTTTCTTTTGAGTTGACACCCTCCCGTCAAATTGAGGAGTATGCCGAGAAGCCAAATGCGATCACCGATCGGCGAGTGAGGGGTGCCCTCTGGTATATTCTTTCTGAGAGCATCTTTGCGAACCACTCTTCTACGGCCCCTCTTTCTCTCGTTACGTTTGTCAGAACCCGGATGAGGTGAGCGGATATGATTGGGGCTCGGCGGGGCCGGCCTTGCTACCACGCCATGGATGAGGCGTGTAGGAACACCAAGGATTCCCTGTCAGGGTATTCTTATGCCTGGGGGTATGCCTTTTGATTCTGTTTCTGCTCTCCGTCTGCATGCTTTGTCCGTGTTTCATACTGAATTTGATCTATTTTCTTTGTGCAGATATGGGGCTATGCTGTCCTCGGGCTGTATAGATTTGAGTTGGAGAGCCGGGCCCCTTTGTTCCCGGATATCAGGAGGTGGAGCCACCCAAATCGGACCGTTGATGAGGAGGAGAACCAGGATTGGACCCTGACGGTGGCGAAGGCGCGGGCTATGTTGGATACCTTCGAGTATGAGAGGCTGGGCCTTTATCCCTGGACCCTGTTGGAGCGGGAGGTGCATCGTGCTTGGGATGCTACTGCGATGCAGAGGATACTGGCGTCTTTGGAGGGAGATACCATGTATCTTGGTGAGCGGGTCTTCCCACAGCATGGCCGGGGTAGCCTGCCATATAGCGTGCCGGCGGATCCGCCGAGGGCGATGTATCCCACCCACTCCATTCCAGAGGATGATTATGCAGGTCTTTTGGTGGGTGATGCGGCGACGGCTTGCGTGATCCCCGGGGCCTCTTATGCGGAGTTTCTGCCTCGGTTGATGGGTCCCCTCCTGGTGGGGGATAGGCGATCACATGCTCGTGGCTCCGCCTCTGCTTCTGCTTCAGGTTCCTCAACCCCTAGCACTTCTTCCCAGTCTGCTGGTTCTCTGCCGTTTGCCCCGGATTTCGGTCCTCTGAGCTATACTTACATCATGGGGAGCATGCCAATGGTGGGGCACATCCCGACTCTTGATCAGATTCCCGAGGGTTACCGCCTCCCGGCTGATGTCTCTTCGGTATGTTTCTGTTTGTATCGTTTCTCGTATTCGTCCATATAAGTGTATATGTCCGACTTCTTCTGAGCATTTTCTTTTTCTTTGGTTGTCAGGTCACTCTGTCCGCGGCCGATTACAACCGTGGAGCGACCAAGATGGCTGGACTGATGGCCTTGGTGTCGGACCTGTCTGAGAGGCTGTTCCACAAGGCTTCTTTGGCGGCCTCGATAGTTTCCTCGGCGGTGACCCTTACTTGCGGAGCCAAGAGATCGAGGAGGGATGGTAGCCCCCGTGGCGGTGATGGCAGAGGTGCCGGCGGCTCGAGCGACTTGATGGCGTGACCCCCTCCTTTTCCCTTTATCTGATTTCTGATGATTTGTACATATTGGCCTGGTGGGCCCAGACAATTTTTCTTTTCTTTTGGTACCTGTTAGGAACAAGTAGGTAGCACAAACAATGGTTTTTCTTAACCCCTAATCCTAGGTCTAATTAGTTAATTAATTAACTTTCTCGACTTTCCATGTTTTTGAAAATGGAATGGAATGGCCGTTAGGCCACAATTTTGAGCCCTCATTTTGGTGTTTTTACTGCATGTTATGAACTGTACACACAGGTTTTTTTCGAGACTTGCTTCGTCAAGTCGGGGCTAGATTGTTGTTTGAGCAGAACTGTTGCTGTTTTGCCGTAGGGATATCTCGCGTGAGATAAGGTGTCTCGCACGAGACACGCTATACAGGCAGAAATCTCCTCTTTTCCGAATAGGATTTTGTCAGTTTTCCCTATAAAATCACCCTGTAGTCCGGCCAGATAACTCATTCTAGCCTTTCAAACTCTAGAGATATTCTTTTAGGGTAAAACTCTTGTCTTTTCCTTCAACCCTATGATCCATGGCTTCCAAGGAGATTGCCTCAACGTCCATGATTGTCGATGATTTTTCTCTGTCGTCTGAAGTGATTGCATCTTTCAAGCAAGCATCAAGGGATTTTGTGAGGTCGTTTCACAACCGATCTCGCAATAAGTTTATTGCAGAATTCGAATTCAGAATCCTTTTTACCTTGAAGAACCTCCAACCGGATTGGAATCTCTTGCAGGGTGCTGCTCGATTTTGGGATCCCTCTATTCATCTTTTCAATTTTTCTTTGAATGAGATGGTGCCTACTGTGGAGGAATTTGCCATTATCTTGGATATGCCTCTGACTGGCGAGATCGCCGTTCCCAAGTACCATAGGAATCATTCGGAGGCTTTGAATGAATTATTAGGGATCCCCCTTGATACTTGCTATGAGTTGGTTCACCGCAAGTGGGTTGATTGTTCTTCTTTTCCAGAACGCTTCAGCGGTGATTCGGATGATGACGTTTTTCATGTCTACAAGCAGAACTTTCTGGCTCTTTTTCTTTTCGGAGATGTTCTGTTTACATGTAGGGACGGCTTGGTCGACTCCGAACTGGTGGAAATTGTTCTGCAGGCTAGAAAACGTTCTAGGAACATTATTCCGCTAATCTTGGGTGAGACCCTGCATGGTCTTGACGAGCTGCATAGGACCGGTGTCATGACTCAAGGGAGTCCTCTTCTGTTGACCATTTGGCTTAGGGAGCATCTCAAGTTGGTAGGTCCCCCCTTGGAATATTCCCCTTTCACATATCATACGCGAAAGTTATTGATCAAGGATCTTTCAAATAATGAACGGGCCGAGCTGATTGCGAAGACCGAAACTCCGACATTCTTTGGTGTCCACCTTATTGGAGGTTGAACAAGTATGTTGCCAATACCGAGGGTTTTGACAGGGTTATTCTTCCGGGTTTGCGAGATTCCTCCTTTTATTTTCCCAAGCGGGTGCTCCGTCAGCTTGGTCAGCAGCAGGACACTTATCTTTTCGAAGGAGCTTCTCGTGAAGTGTCTTATATTGGTGTAGAGTTTGCACAGGCGCTAGCTCAAGCATGGGGTGAAGGAACTAGTCGGGATCGCTAGTCGAACCTTCGGACTTTTAATGCAAGTATCTTCTTATCCGACAAGTACTTGGATTGGTTCCTCCATACCGGTCACCCTAGTGCAGAAAAAGATTGATGATCCGCGGCTTTCACCGCTAGGAGATTCTTTTGTAGCTAGCGGTTTTTGCGAAGGAGCGAGGCTCAGTCTGATCCTGCTAATGTGCGAACTGATCCAACTCAGGATTTTCTCGATGGGGATTGGTACGAGAGGCGAAGCAAGGGGATGCCTGGAAAGACGCAAGCTTTAGATAGGCCCCATGTCTTCAATAGGCTCTCGGGATCTGTTTTTGATCGCCTTGACTCTGTTTTTGATCGCCTCGAGGGATGCTCCTGCTCGCGGGCTCAAAGCGCAAGGAGGATCACGACAACGGTGGAGATCATGTCCGCCGGCCTACCAAGTCAATGAAAGGCTAGATCTTTAGGAGTACCAAGAGATTGCTTTGATAGATCAATTGTTTTGCTTTTATTAGTATTTTTTTTTCGAGTTTGTTAGCTTCGCAAATTAGTCGTTGTGGTTAGGATTTTCCTTTTGTCATTAATGAAAATGCATTTGATTAATAAAGGACAAAAGTAGATTCATTTATTTGATTAGACCGAACCCGAAGGCTGCCTACGTTTCTCTTTTACAGCAATTAAATAAGAGGCTCAGGTCTAACGTAGTTCATTTTTGAGAAAATGACAAAATACGGCTCCGTGCCGAGGGGTAATCTCGCGCGAGATAAGCCTCCCCCTTTTTTTTTTTTTTTCATGCACACCCTTTCTTTTGCCTAGACCGCCCCTTCGGGTTTTCAATCTAGCGGGCTTCTTTTCTTGTGCTAGCTCTAATTTTTGCCTAGGCCGTCCTTTCCGGGATTTTCAACCTAGCGAGCGATTTCTTTTGAGGAGGCCAAGTCACGCGAAGTACTTCTTGAGCTTGTCCATGTTGACCGGCTTTGGTAGTTGATCTCCGTCTAAGTCCACCAGATGAAGGGCTCACCCAGAGAATATCTTTTTCACAATGTAGGGTCCTATCCATCTTGGTCCACACTTGCCTAGCGGGTTGAAAGGTCCAGGACGGTTCTCACGGAGAACCAGGTCACCTACTCTGATGTTCCTCGTCTTGACCTTTTTGTTGAAAGCTCTTGCCATTCTTCTTTGGTAAGCTTGAGTGTGTTCGGCTGCTTTCAACCTCCTTTCGTCCAACAGGGCCAACTCTTCGTATCTGCTTCCTAGCCAGTCGACCTCGTTCACTTGGTTTTCTAGGAGAACCCGTAGTGATGGTATTTCCAATTCTATCGGTAAGACAACCTCCATTCCGAATGTGAGGGCGTAGGGAGTCTCTCCTGTAGCTGTTCGGACTGAAGTGCGGTATCCCCATAGTGCGAATGGTAGCTTTTTGGGCCAATCTTTTCCAGGATCGCCATTTTTCTCGATGATAGTCTCGATCGTTTTGTTCGCGGCTTCAACTGCTCCATTCGTTTGGGGCCTGTAAGGAGACGACTTGTGTCTTGTGATTTTGTATTCGGTTAGTAGGCGATCGGTTTCCTTCTCGAAGTGGGACCCATTATTGGATATCATCTCTTGCGGAACCCCATACCGGCGAGATGATGTCATGGCTTGATGAATTCCCCGTAACCTTTCCGGCATTCGTAACTTTGTAGGAGGCAGCCTCAACCTACTTAGTGAAGTAGTCGATGGCTACTAGGATGAAGCAGCCGTCTGCTTGGCTCCTATGGGTGTGACCTTTCCAATCACGTCTATCCCCCATGTAGAGAACGGCCAAGGAGAAGTCATAGGGTACAGCAAGGAAGGCGGCGCATGTTGAAGATTGGCGTGTATCTGACACTTGTGGCACTTCTTGACCATTTTGGTACAGTCAGCTTCCATGGTCAGCCAAAAGTACCCTTGTCTGATGATCTTTTTGGCGAGCATGTTTCCGCTCATGTGGATTCCACATATGCCCTGATGAACATGGTCCATTATTTCTTGGGCCTCTTCCTCGGTGGCACAAAGGAGGTTTCCTTGGGAATGCTTCTTAAATAGACGGCCAGCGGTGATGACGTAATTAGCAGCCAACCTCTTAAGGGCGATCTGAGTCTTCGGGTGTATCTCAGGTGGGATGGTTCCATCTAGGATGAAATGCCAAATGTCATGGTACCATGGTTTCTCTTCGGAGTTCCCAACAGTGGCACATTCAGATAACCATTTGTCTTTGCAGTCACGGAGATCTATAACGGCGCAGTATGCAGGAGTTGCACGTCGTGTTATTTTGAAGGGTTTGACTGCTTTTCCTTTAGGGATTTCGACCAATGAAGCAAGTGTGGCCAATGCGTCCGCAAACTGATTTTTGTCTCTAGGGAGGTAGTGGAACGAGACATCTTGGAATTGTTGCGCCAACTCTTGGAGATGGGCACTGTATCTTTGAAGGGTTGGATCTTGGACCCTCCACTTCTTCAATGTCTGATTGATGATCAATTGGGAATCCCCGAATACCTCAAGTTCAGTCACGTTGCGTTCTAGAGCTGCCTCAAGTCCCGCTATGCAAGCCTCGTATTCTGTGGTGTTGTTGGTGGCGTCAAAGTCAAGACGTATTGCCGATTGGAGTGTAGATGTCGTTAGGGTCTACTAATAACATTCCAATGCCGAACCCTCTCATGTTGGCTGCGCCATCGAAAAATAATTGCCACTTATTTTCTTCTTCTATACTCATGATGTCCTCATCGTGGAATCGCGGGTCTTCCCCTTCACTTCGTCGCAAGGAAATTCGGCCAACCAGTCTCGCGAATACACTCCCCGACGGATTTCTCGAGTGACGTAAGTGATGTCATATCCCGCGAGCATGAAGTACCATTTGGCCAGTCTCGAAGACAAATTTGATTTGTCTAGGATATATTTCAGTGGATCCATTTTTGCAATGAGACGGACCGGAAAGGCTTCCATATAGTGCTTCAGCCTTTGTGATACCCAAACAAGAGCAAAGATAAGATTTGTCTAGTGGAGAGTAGTTGATTTCTTCGCCGCTTGGAATCTCATGTGCCGACGAAATAGATGGCATTCTCTCGTGTGGGAGGCCGGGTCGTTCTTGAGCGAGCATAGCCCCTAATGCATTGTCTCATAACCGTGAGGTATAACTTCAAGGGCTTCTCCTTGTGCGGTGGAACCAGGATAGGTGGGGAAGTCAAGTAGCGCTTAACTTCCTCGAATGCTTCTTGACATTCTTCGGTCCACTCTTGAGGTGCGTTTTTCTTAAGTAGCTTGAAGATAGGGTCGCACATTGTAGTCAGTTGATTGATGAATCGACTCGATATATTGAAGTCCGCCCATGAATCCCTTTACTTCTTTCTCGTGTTCGGGTGGAGGCATGTCTCGTAATGGCTTTTATCTTGGCGGGATCTGCTTCTATGCCACGCTCTGTGACCATGTACCCTAAGACTTTCCCTTTGACCACTCTGAATGAGCATTTGGCGGGGTTGAGCCTCATCTTGTGCTGTCTCAGTCGATTGAAGAATTTTCTGAGATCTCTGAAGTGTTGACCATCTGTCCCTTTTGAGTGAATAATCATGTCGTCCACATATACCTCTATTTCCTTGTGGATCATGTCATGGAATAGTGTCGTGACTGCTCTTTGGTAAGTAGCCCCAGCGTTCTTGAGACCAAACGGCATGACCGTGTAGCAGAACGTTCCCCAAGGTGTGGTGAATGCTGTTTTGTGCTGATCTTCCTCGGCCATGAGGATTTAGTTATACCCTGCGAAACCGTCGACGAATGAGCGGACTTCATATGTAGCTGTGGCATCGACCAACATGTCTATGTTCGGTAGCGGGAAATCATCTTTAGGGGATGCCTTGTTCAAGTCTCTGAAATCAACACAGACCCGTATTTTCCCATTCGACTTGGCTACTTGCACTGTGTTTGCTAACCATTCAGGATATTCAATCACTTTGATGAACCCTACATTCATGATTTCCTCTTTCACTTGCATTGAACATTCCGGCTTTATTCTGCGTAGTTTCTGCTTGACTGGCTTGGCGTCGGGTAGCAGCGGTATCTTGTGCTCTACAACTGACTGATTCAACCCAGGCATATCTTTGTAGGACCAAGCGAAGACGTCGACATATTCTCTGAGGAGCCGTGTCAAGGTTTCTCTGTCTTCCCCCTTGAAGAAGATGCCGAGCTTTGTTTCTCTGGGGTCTTCCGTTGTCCCAAGATTAACCGTTTGCATTTCCTCGTCGTCAACGGGGCCATTCTTTCCACAACGACCTACTTGCTTAGCTAATTCTTTTAAGATTTGTTCATTTTCTTGATCTATCTCATCGTATGATTCATTATTAACGTGTTCGTTATATTGATTATTATTAGTTAATTCATCATTCACGATGTTAGCAATCTCAGGGTACTAGGAAAGATCAAAGTTTTCATTAAGGAAGTAAGGGAATACATGTTCGGCCACCGCCTCGATTTCCTCTTGAGTGAGTTCATCGGAGGTGGAGCCTCGCTTCTAATGTAAAAGCTACGGGCATATCTTCCTCGCGGGGATGGGGAGTGCAACCAAGCTCTTTGATCATGAAGTCTTCATCAACAATCGGTCCTCCAGTGACGTGCCGCTTAGAATTGGCTCATCACATTTCGTATCGCTTTGTGTAGTCAGTAGTTGGAGCGTCCCCCTTGGATATTGCATGGATCTGGCTGTCTTCTAACTGGCCCAGGTCTTGGAACTGTCGCAGCATGTCTTCTCCCAACACAAAGTCCCATTCTCTTGCCATTTCTGCCTTCGTGACCCACAAATCATTAGGGATTAGTGGGACGGATTCTCGTTTCATCTCGGAGAAGCATCGCAGCCGCCGAAGATTTCAAAGACCGGTTGGCGCTTCCCTTTATCATCAGTCCATGGTTCTGAAAAGATAAAGTAGGGAATACTTTCCCCTTCTCGAACAAAGTAGCCATTGAGTGTCTTTCGATATGGCTTGAGGTTGCCATTCTTGGGCTTTAGGTTGTCGCAGCCTTTGTAGGTGGTTCCTTCCCACTTGATTTGAGTAAAGCCCCACTCTTCTTCGTCATCTTCATCGTGGATGGAGATGATGTATCCTAGGCCATGCTTTGTGTGAAGCGGGGGGACCGGTGGCGGTTCCGTTATCCCTTGTAAGTGCTTTCCAAGCCCCAATCCAGGAAAGTACCCTTTTGCTAGCATCATTCTCCAGACAGGAAGGCTTCCGGAAAACCAAAGTGCCTTGGAGTAGTCATTTTCGTGGCAAGTTTCTATGACATTCACAGTGCCTTCTTTCTCAATCTCAAAGAATTAATCAGAATTGAAAAGGGAAATACTGACTAACTATTATTGAAAAGCAAACTTGATACTCTTGCCCACAAATGAAGTCTTTAGGAAAGTAGTACCCAACTAAGCTAAACTAGACTATTAATTGTTTCTCTTGCAACTAAAAGTAAATAACTGAAAGGAAAAGAGACTCCTCATTTGTTTGAACTCATCCAAACTATTCCACCACTTGGGCAAATTCTGATGGCGTCGTTGTCAATCAAGTCTTGGACTACATTCTTCAGGTTGAAACAATCATTGGTGTGATGGCCATGGCATTGATGGTAGTAACAATAGAGGTGTGGAGATCGACCTTCCCTCTTAGGTTGGTAGCCTTCCATTGGTTTCATCTTTCCATCCTTGTGAAGGCTTCTGAAGAGATGACCGAGAGTGATGTTTCCAATGTCGGAGAAGACTCTACCTTTCCTTCGCTTAGCCATTTGATTGTGGAGGTCTCGAATGTGGTTCTCATAGTGTTGCACGAAGACGTTGTGACGAGACTGGTATTCTTCCTCCATTTGCTCTTTGAGGTCACGGTATAGAGTATTGAGGAAAAACTTGACCCTCTCATCAATGTCATCTTCAATGTGGGCTTCAAGGTTGATGCACTTTTGGGTCATGGTCTCGAGTTCACTCTTGACTTCCTCAAGCTCTTCAATCAGCATCTTTGTCTTTTCAGCTTGGATGGATTCTTCCATGTGATGCCACGAGTCATTGTCGTTAATTTGCTGCAGGGCTTTGGCAAGTTGAGTTTTGATGTCACTTAGATCCTCTTGCACGGACGATCGCCCACTGTCGGAGTCACTCTCCATCTTTCGGAAATCCCTAGCAATGCGGGTAGAAGGCAAATCAAAGGCTTCTCTCCAACCCTCAACATGCTCCATTTCAGCGACAAGGGCCTTGGTCAAGTCTTGCAAAGTGTGTTGTTCAAGGCATTCCTTGGTCATGACGTGCTTTCCGGTAGACATTGTGTTGGGAGTCTTGAAGTTGAGTAGCTTCGGAAAACTGACAGAAGAGGTGCAGATATCAGGATCTAGCCCCAACGAGTCGGAAGCAGGCTCAAACGGCTCAGGCTCAAATTCAGCAAACAGAAGCATTATCCCGCGCGAGATATGTTGTCCCGCGCGAGATAACCACATGGAAAGTCGATTTTTATTTAGACCTAATTTTTGGTCGGAACGGAAAGTCCGTTTTGAGGGGTTTCTAAGGCCTTTATCAGAACCTAACGACTAAGCAATCAATCCGATTTTTGTAAAACAAAGCCATGTAAGATCGTTTTTCGAAGGATTATACATACATGTATTTTTTTTCAAAGGGACATTCGAAAGGGTCATTCCGAAGGGACTTTTTTCCGAAAGGACTTTTCTGAATCCTTCTTTATTGTCAATTTTGCATGGCTTTGTTTTGGTCAAAAACAAGAAAAGATCACCGAGTCAAAACCGACCGGTCACGGAGTGATCCTAAAAAGGTCAATCTACATGAGAATGTGGCGATGCAGGGCTGGAAGGCTAGGCTCCCCGCGATATGACAATCTAAGTGGATTGAATACGCGGAGTGGGATTGTCCAACTTCGGAGAGACCGGCGACTAGGTGGTTACCGTCATCCGTCCTTAGTGTGGGTCCCTGGTTTATAGAGGGTATGCAGTGCAATGACAGTTATAATATGAGTGCGCGTGTGTGATAGTCAATCTAGGTGATAGAGTAAAATAGAGAGTTTTTTTTTTTGAAAAATCAAAAGGAAAACAGATAGTGGCCGCACCAAGTGGTTGCCTACGTTTCTTCCAAATTAGGAAGACTCGTGCCGTCGTAGTTCCACATAAAGAGAGAAAGAGAGATAAATAATTCAATTTACAACTCCCGAATCCCCAATGGACCGGACTTTAATTAAATAAAACCCAATCGCACGCAGTTCATAAATAATAATCAATTATTTAAAGGAAACGAATGTTCGAGTTCTACACCTTAAGGGAGGCCTTAAGATGCGGGAACTCTGCAGATAAGGAATTCTGGGATCCCCCTTGCATGTTCGGCTCTCGTCTTGGACTATGAGACAAACGGGAGAAACCAGAAAACAACCAGATTGCCGAAGCAATATCTCGCGCGAGATATCATATCTCGCCGCGAGACATGCCTCATCTGAGAGCAAAAAATTAGAATTTACAAATCTTTTGAAAACCTCTCTTTTAATTTTGACGCAAAGCCTCTTAATTTTAAATCCCCAGCAAAGTCGCCACTGTAGCGTTGTGAGGAAAAATGAGTTTTTTATTCTTTTCGTTTTTGAGTCGCCACCTATATTATTCGATTGGAGAAAATAGGAAAACCATTTTGAAAGAGATTTGGGTTCGGGGCTTAGGTTATGAAATGGTTAGGTCAAGGAGCATCCATTTCATCCAATCCGGAGATCGGTCTTGCTAAAGAAAAGAGAGGTTTTCAAAAGAAGAGAAAAACAATTTTAAACATTATAAACAAAGGTCCATTTAACGGGGTTAAACGGAATGTAGGATCGATTGCTTCGAGACCGTCTCCATGATTTGGAGAGGCTCTAGGCCGATCCTAGATTCTATGGACTTATACCACTCTAACAATCAATTAGAAAGGGATTTAGGGGTTACCTTGCGTGAGGTGATTTGGGCAGAGTTTCGACTCAAGTTTTAGAATCGACTCTTGACACGGACAGAGCTTCGCCTCGGTCCTTGACTTGAGCTTGATGTTTGTTTATCAACAAGGTTGACAAACAAACTATGAGGTGAGTTTTTAGGGTGATTTTGTAGGATTCTTTCAGGGAAAGAAGCCAACAAAATGTGTGTGTGTTGTGAAAATTCGCGGTTTTTTCGGGGGGCTTTCAACCTTGGAAGTCACCAAGTATTTATAGGGAATGGATAGGAAGAAGTGGAGAGGTAAAACCCTATCAGATGGTTCTAGACTCCAAATCTTATTGGTTGGCCGGAGAGATAAAGTTTTATCCCGAAAAGAGGTTGAAATCGACGAGGGAACTATCGTCTGCAATCTGCAGAGGGGGGATATCTCGCGCGAGACACGCCATCTCGCGGCGAGATATTGCTCCTATGGACTGTTTTACCCTTTCCTCGTTATCTCGTATGCAGTTTAGTCCCAAACTAACGGTGGTTAGTCAAAACTTAACGAAACATGACGAAATGGTGGATTTCTACTTCTTGACTCAAAGCGAGACTTAGAGTGGTATAAGTATGATCCGATGTGTTCAGAATGGGGTGTCTACAGCAGGAGGTTTGCCTTTAGAAAATGTTTTTGTGAAAGGTTTTGAAGATTTCCTAAATTTTTGAAATCTTTTCACAAACATGGCAAAATCATCATCATCCATCTCGATGAGTGATGAGGTTGATATGGAAGGATCTGCGATTTGATTGGATGTGGATGGTTTCTCCTCATGTTCCACTACGGACATGGAAAGCGATTTGGTTTTCCCTTCAATCTCTTCAATATGATTTAACTTAAGCTCATAGACTCTAAGATTTGCATGCAAATTACTTAACGACCAAGTATTCAAAACTTTGGAGTCTTCTAGAGAGGTTGCTTTATTAACCCATCTAGAACCTAAAGCAGCTAGAAAAGTCATATTGATTTCCTTATCAGTTAAAGTTTTGCCAAGAGATCTACAAGCATTAACTACCTCAACATAGCGGTCGTAGGTCTGACGCAAGGTTTCGTTGGATTTTCTGTTGAAGTTATTGTAGGATCTTTCAACAGCATATAATTTGTTTTCCTTGCATTCGTCATCACCTTCGAGGTAGCTCTCTATGGTATCCCACATCTGCTTTGCGGTTTTGAGGTACATCACCTTTTGAAGAGTTGAAACGGGGAGGGTTCCAGAAATGATATGCCTTGCCTTGCTGTCCAAGGCAGCTAATCTCTTCTCTTCATCCGACCACTCATCTTTTGGCTTTTTGACTTCTGGAGTTTTTGTATTGGTGGTTGCATCAGTGTTGGCCTTCATGGGAACAAACGGGTCATTGATCACGCATTCCACCAGCATCTCATCAATGGTTTCCAAATGAATAAGCATTCGGCACTTCCAGATGTCAAAGTGGTCTTCGTCCAAAATTGGAATGTGTGAATAGTTAACAGTTGTCATTGTCTTTGAGTTTGCCATATTGAATCGCACACAAGCTGTTAAGCTTGAAAAACAGTGGTTTTATAAATGTGTTTGCTCTGATACCACTTATTGGTCCCAAAGGTGGCAACAAGGGTGAATAACAGCTAGAGGGGGGTGAATAGCTGTTACAAATTTTTCGCCCTCTTTTAAAACTAAACCTATAAGCTTACAAAACCTCTTGCAGTGTGTTAGAAACTGCAAGTAGAGTTGTAAAATGCACAGCGGAATAACAGAGTTATAAAGCGGTTTTGAAGAGGCGGTTTTGGTAAGCGGTTTTATGTGCGGTTTATAAAACTGAAATTGAGGTTTTGACAATGTTAACTCCAAACACAATTCACTATTAAGGATAACTACAATAAAGATCAAACAGAGAAAAAGAAGATAATTAATAAGCACAAGAAATAATAAATGCAGAAAGGAAGAACACAATATTTGGAGTGGTTCAATCGATAAACGATCCACGTCCACTACCAAGATGGTTAGTTTTGGAATTACTAAGAGTTAGATTTTATATTGAGTATGAGAGAGAGATTAAAAAATACAAAGTATTCAAACTCAAATCAAAATCTATTCTATGAAGAACAAATCCTAGACTATAACCAGTGTATCTCAAATGAATAATCTATGTGATTAAACAAGTGAGGTGTGTGTGTGAAAACAAGATCAAGGCTCTTTAAATCTTTGAGATGTAGAGCACAATGATTCTTGATGGTGTTAAGGCTTGATTTCTGAGTTGGGGAATATTTCTTGAAGTAAGAAGATGAAGATTCAAAGGACTGGAAATTTTCTGGGTAGAGCTTCAATCTTCGTATGAACTCACAGCAATTTCAAATTCTCAAGAAATCTTCAAATGGTGAAGATTAGGGGTATTTATACCCAAGCATCCAAGATATAGCCGTTGGATACAGCTGTTGTAAGGACAGTACTTGATGCTTTCCCATTGGTCCACAGTAACCACTTTTGTTCTTAGAAACTGTTATTGTAGGTAAAGCTGATCAGACCTCAACTGCAATCAAGGTAGTTAGGACATCTGTCACCTTTTTGAAGATCCTTGCAGATCTTCTCTGACATTGGGTCACGTGACAAGATATGGTGGTTGACATTTGATATTGCTGACGTTGATTCCAACGGTCAAAATGTGGTTCACTTCAAGTCTCAATCATTGGAGCGGTTCTGGTGACAAGCGGTTCAGAGTAAGCGGTTTCACCAGTGGAGGATCCTTAAGTGCTGATTCAAAGAAGGAACTGCAATGCAGTTTGCATGGAGTGGTTCAAGGTAGATTGCACTTGGGGAGTTCAGGAGCGGTTTCAGACAGGATTCCACCAAGCGGTTTGCATGAGGCGGTTCTGTGTGGAATTTTTACAAAGTGGTCTGAAACATCTGAACTGCATCCTAAGATCCAATGAGTCTTATGCCAATCTTCAAGCCTAATTTAACCTATTCTATAAAATGGACTTAGCTAAAAAATTGAAGTCTAAGCTTCATTACATAGGGTCCTAAAGTCCTTAAAATAGACAGGAGGTTATGGTATCAATCAAATCTAATATAAAATAGGAGGGTTAAAATATGCATACCCAACAAGGAACATAGTCATCCGCACACTACACCACATAGATTTAGAACCCTCGGGTGCGATTGACGGCATCGCAGACGGCCATGAAATTCGCCTACGCTTGAGCGCCTGAAATCAAACCTATTCCCCTAGCACATCATAGGCAGTATCTCCACCAGACTTGCAAAATGGACTTTCTTCTTAGCAGAGTTTGACATTAAGTATGTGATCCGGAAGGCAATCAAAGGACAGGCTTTGGCAGATCAGTTGGCTGACTCTCCCAGTACAGAAGCCCGGGGGCCAGATCTCCAGTTTCCGGATGAGGGAATCTTTGTCGTGGAAAGCGGCAACCGGTGGCAGCTATTCTTTGACGGTGCAGCGAATAAGAGAGGCAATGGCATCGGGATAGTTTTAGTAGACCCGAATGACATGCATACCCCTATCGCTATCAAGCTAAGCTTCTCAGTTACTAAGAACGCAACCGAATACGAAGATTGCATAGCCGGTCTTGAGGCTTCCCTTGAGCGGAATGTGGATGAGTTGGAAGTGTTTGGTGATTCCCAGTTGATAATTAATCAAGCCGGTAATAGATGGAAGACTACAGATCCGTGTCTCCAGAAGTATCATGCCTATATTGCAGAGCTCGTCGGCTAGCTTAAGGAAGTGTCATTCCAGTTCCTGCCGCGAGATAAGAACAGATTCGCCGATGCACTAGCTACCCTGGCTTCTTTGGTGGAAATACCAGAAGGTAAGTCAATCAAGCCATTCAGGGTCGGAAGGCGAGAGAATCCAGCATATTGTTGTGAAATCGAGCTTGAAACCGTCGATGAGCCGTGGTACAGCCAGATCTTCCAGTATCTCAAGCATGGTGAGGCATCCTTCCCTGTCGATGAAGAGGGTGACCTAAGAGGTATCCGGGCCAAAAGTCTACAAGCTCTAAAAAGGTTGTCAGCACAGTACGTCATACTTGGTGATGAGCTATGGAAGAAAAGGGAAGGTTGACCACTCCTACTCTGCATCAGCAAAGAGAAAGCTCAGAGAGTAATGGAAGACGTTCATAACGGTGCCTGCGGACCGCACATGAATGCTCGATCCCTTATGCACAGCATCATCAGACTGGGTTACTTCTGGATCACCATGGAGACTGATTGCATCCAATTTGTGCGGAAGTGTGATAAATGACAGCGGTTCTCCAACCTAAACCACATCCCTCCTCATGATTTGTACTGTATGACAACTCCTTGGCCCTTTGTAACGTGGGGTATTGATGTCATCGGGAAGATAACTCCGTCCGGGAGCAACGGACATTTATTTGTGTTGGTCGCAGTAGATTACTTCACAAAGTGGGTGAAAGCTGCGTCCTACAAGGTATTTACAGCTAAGAAAGTTGCTCGTTTTATAAAGGAACACATCTTTTGCCGCTATGGAGTCCCGAATGAGATCATCTCTGACAACGGATCCCATTTTGAAGGAGAAACCGATCGGCTGCTCACCGAGTACAGGGTTAAGCGCCATAAGTCGTCACCATACAGACCGCAGACAAACGGTGCTGTAGAAGCCGCCAACTAGAATCTTGAGCGAACCATAAAGAAGATGGCTGAGCGAGGCCGGGATTGGCCGGAGAAGCTGCATCTAGCATTGTGGGGCTACCGCACTTCAATTCAGACTGCTACCGGTGCAACTCCCTATGCCTTAACTTACAAAATGGAGGCTGTCATGCCAATTGAGCTAGAGATTCCATCCCTCAAGGTATTGCTCGAGAACGAAGTCAATGAGATTGACTGGCTCCAAAATAGATACAATGAGTTGGCATTGTTGGATGAACGCAGATTAAAGGCCATGGAGCATAACCGAGCTTATCAGAAGAGAATGGCCCGCGCTTTCGATAAAAAGGTGAAGCCAAGAGATATCAAGGTTGGTGATCTGGTCCTCAAGATGAAGCCATCAAATCAGAGCAGTGCATTGGGAAAATGGACACCCGTCTGGGTCGGGCCATTCTTAGTAAAGAAAATATTCTCCGGAGGAGCTATGCAGCTATCAGATTTGGACGGCAACCCGTTCCTTCACCCCGTCAATGGGGACAAGTTGCGGCGATATTATATTTGATCGAGTCTTCCCCTCTATAAAATAAATAAAAAGAAAGAATAAAAAAAAGAGAAATAGAAAAAAAGGCGCAATAAAATTGTCCCAGATGAGACCGAAAACCTCTCAAAAGGCAGTCCATGCAAAAATAAGGGACGCGCCCGGTGCTAAAAGAATATACCCAACTAGACTAAAAACCCTAAAAATGGGCGGTCTAGGTAAAAAACAGGGTTGCACTATGTCCCCCTTCTATCTCCCCTTTCTTAAAACACAAAAGTTAATTGAGTCGATCTACGGAGACCTGAGCCCCTTAGTTCTCTTTGTAAAAGGGGAACGTAGGCAACCACTTGTGGTTCGGTCTAAAATGCTGCAAAATACCAGATCTTGTCAATTAAAATGGTGCTTTCAATTTGCTGAAATGTGTTTTGATTACAGCTCCAAAGCTTTTCAAAGGTTCACTATAAGTCAATATTCTTTTTGATGAGTTCAAGCACGGTCTACTTTCGACTCATATAACCTGCTGCGAATAAGGGCAATAAATTTTCAAAATTCTAACATCTATTTTGTCTGCAATAAGTAATCAAGGGATACTCATGTTCCATATAATAAATCTCTTCTTCAAAATACAAACAAAAATGTCTCCTATCTCTCAGATAAAGTGTCTAGGAGCTCGTTCCCGCTCCCGAACTTGCATCTCTGCTCTTCCTTTTCCTCGGTCCCCGGGAGGTCCTTGGCCTAGGAATGTCAAATAAGTCAGTTCGAGCTCGCCCTAGCTCGGGAATAATGTGAGCCGGTGGATCGATCAGACCAGTCTCCCTCAAAGCTGCCCTAGCAATCCTTTCTTGCCTCAAGGTCTCTCTGCGAACTATCACCTCTGGATCATCTCTCATAGCAGCTCTCCGGATCTCTTGCCTTCAATAGTCCTCCGCAACATCACCAGTGACGTTATCTGGGTTCCCTTGGGCCTCTGCATCTCTGAAAAAGCGACTGGTCGGGTAATCTGCTCCAAGATATTCTCGACGGCGAGCCTCTATCAACAACTGTACAGGACCCCGTTGCTCCTCATACCAAATAAGATATTCGGTGGTCAAGAATGTAAACCCTCTGGCCTGTCGAAGGAGTGTCCGTGTGGGAAGGAAGCCCTCCAAAAAGGATCTACTGAAAAACTGCACAGTCTGGGGCTCGGTCATTATCATCGGAATAGCATCAGTCACCAGTCTCTCTCTCAAATCCCGGACAATCTGCTGCGGGTACCGGTATTGCCTACTCACCAGTGACGGGTTGCAGAATGAAGATACATGAAATCCTGGCAGTCTGACTACCACTGACCCATCCTGAATATCTCTTATGGTCTGTAGCCCCCACGCTGGAATCCAAAAGCTCAGATCAGCAGTCCCGTACCGCGTCAATATCATCTGCCAGGTGTCGGCGGCCGCATCTCTCAGAATCCTGCGTGGCCTAGTCACCCAAGGCATCGCTGTCCGACCCTCTGGTAATGGCCCAATCAAGCGCAACCTTTCAGAAAACCACAAGGACAACAAAATGGGGCTGCCTGCACCCATGAAATCAGATCCTCCTGCTAGCCTATCAATGCCATGGTAGGTCTCGGCCAACAGCAGCGGTACAATGTCCATATCCCCTTGGACAGACCGGATTTGACGAAGGTCTACACCTCGGTCACCCCTGAGCTGTCTGACAATCTCCAGCAACGCACCCGAACAGACTCCGGTATATCTACAGAAATAGTAAGCCGACAGGGTGAGCAGCATGAATATGTCCAAAGATGTAGAAAGATCTAACAACTCAGGGCTGGAAAGGCGCAATCTGGCCATCCGGGTCAAATCCACAGTCCCATCATCAAGAATCATGGGTACTACCTGGTCTGCTGGTAAACTCAGAAAAGCTGATAATTGCTCCGCAGTTGACCGTCCGTCCCGGGGAAATGCTACAGTGGTTGCCTCACTCAGACCTATCAACGCTCTGAAATCCTCCATGGTTGGAATCAAATCGTTGTATGACAAAGTGAATACATGCCGCTCCGAGTCCCAAAAGCAGGATGCAGCCCGGAGCAAGTCCCAGTCAATCCTCCAGTCTTTCAAAGGCCAAATGCATGGCATGCTATATCTCCTATCAATGATTGTCCTATGGTGTTTTTGATGAAATCGTGAGATTTCAACAAAGTCTTGACGAAATTGATGTTCCCGAGAAGCTAATTCTCTGTTATAATGTTCCATTGTGATTGAAAGTTCCAATCTTTGGCAAAGAAATCGCTTGTCTGTCAAGCTGGAGCTGCTGGTGTTCTCCTACTAAAAGGGCAGTGTCTGCAAATGAATCCTGAAATGATTTAAAAGGTCCTGTTACGAGCTTCCTCCAGTCGTGCGACACGACTTGCCCAGCAGGCATGGCATGTCGAGCGACACATCTTGTCAACATCAGACATCATCAAGGCTTCTGCAAGTCTACCTTCCCAAGACGCTCTCCGACTCGCCATCGCTGCAATACACCTCCCATCCTCACACATATTCACATATATGCACGGGAGAGGGTTCACTCCACCATATGTATCGCTATACACACTCACCCTATACAGTTTCATCATCTCATGTACAAACCGGCAAAGCCGATCATTTCAATACAAATCATCATATTTCCTTCATTCAATCACCATCCCGTTCCCAGAGCGAATAGACTCGTGCAAACAAGCTAACATAGTTTAATCTTTGCTAACAGAGTAGCATAGTCAGATATAGTGCTTGGAGTGTTGCTTCCCCCTGTAGGTACAACAATCAACTGAGCATCATCAAATCTCGAGGACTGTCCCTCAACCAATATCGAGACCAAGAGTCCAAATCTATCAGTCTCCCCAGCAAAGTGCATCAAGATCATCGGCCCCACCGCCAAAGCATCAGAAAATCCGTTTTCCATGATAATTCAGCAAAACAAAATTCATGTCCTATCAAGCAAAGTTCATGACTCCAAAGTCAACCAGTCTTCATCAACAGTGGTCTAAGTCCCTTCGGCAGCCACCTTTCATCAACATCAAGTAGCCTAAGTCCCTTGGCAGCTACCAGTCTCCATCAACAGTGGTCTAAGTCCCTTCGACAGCCACCTTTCATCAACAGTAGCCTAAGTCCCTTGGCAGCTACCAGTCTTCATCAACAGTGGTCTAAGTCCCTTCGGCAGCCACCTTTCATCAACATCAAGTAGCCTAAGTCCCTTGGCAGCTACCAGTCTCCATCAACAGTGGTCTAAGTCCCTTCGACGGCCACCTTTCATCAACAGCCTAAGTCCCTTGGCAGCTACCAGTCTTCATCAACAGTGGTCTAAGTCCCTTCGGCAGCCACCTTTCATCAACATCAAGTAGCCTAAGTCCCTTGGCAGCTACCAGTCTCCATCAACAGTGGTCTAAGTCCCTTCGGCAGCCACCTTTCATCAACAGTAGCCTAAGTCCCTTGGCAGCTACTCTTCATCATCAACAGTGGTCTAAGTCCCTCCGACAGCCACGATCTTCATCAACAGTGGTCTAAGTCCCTCCGGTAGCCACGATAATCATCAAGTAGCCTAAGTCCCTTGGCAGCTACCAGTCTTCATCAACAGTGGTCTAAGTCCCTTCGGCAGCCACCTTTCATCATCAAGTAGCCTAAGTCCATTGGCAGCTACTCTCCATCAGCAAGTGGTCTAAGATCCTCTGGCAGCCACAGTCATCATCAACAGTAGCTTAAGTCCCTTAGAAGCTACTCTCCATCAACAGCGGTCTAAGTCCCTCCGGCAGCCACAGCGATCATCAGCAATTGTAGCCTAAGTCCCTTGGCAGCTACTCCCCATCAGCAAGTGGTCTAAGTCCCCCTGGCAGCCACGATCACCAACAACAGTAGCCTAAGTCCCTTGGCAGCTACCGTTACTCTTCACCATCAACAGTGGTCTAAGTCCCTCCGGCAGCCACCATCACCAGCAATCATAGCCTAAGACCCTCCGGCAGCTACAGGTAAGCACAGCAAAGGTATAAAAACATATCTCTACCGTCTTTTTGCTCCTTGCTAGCACTTTCGAACCACGACTGGCTTGATTCCCTCCAGGGATACGTAGGAATCATTTCTCCAAAGGTCCAGCCATCCGATCTCACCAGATCATCGTCCAGCCATCCGATCTCACCAGATCATAGTCCAGCCATCCACCTTATCCCCAGCCGCTCATTGGGATTTGGTCTTGTTTTATCGACAACCTCACTTCTTCCATAAGTGACGTTGCCGAGGGGCTCTGTAAGTATGCCAATCCAATTCGCGACCTTTTTAGATGCATTTTAATATGATAAAATTGCATTAAGGGGCATTTTGGTAAATTCCCGATCTATTTCGAGCTTCCGGAAATGTTTCATAAGTTTCTTGCGAAGGAAGTACTTTTCAGTACTTTGCTCGTGCTAAAAGACCTACAGGGAATAAATCAGTTTTGGACCTTTTGGGTATTAACCTAGAATGTTCCAGAACCAGTTTTGGCGCCAGAAACGGTTGGTGACTTATTGTGTCACGCGACAACTCGAAGCCATGGAAAGTGGTTACAGAACGTCGTACGACAACTTAAGACCATCATCTGCAGCTATAAATAAGACCCTACCCCTCTCATATTTGGATCCCTTTTTGGCCTATTGTTACTCTGCCAGTTTCTCTACATACCACACACACACCAAAACACCCACAAAACCTCCTCCCTCTCATACCAATTCCTTCCTTCTCTCCTTCAACCCAATTCAACACACATACCACCTTTGGATCTCCCATCCACCATCACTTCCGAGCTAAAGTCATTCCAGAAGCTATGTTGAAAGGTTCTATACCAGACTTGGTATAGAATTCGTGGAGACTACAAGGGTAACCCCTTAATCCCTCTTCTCTATCTCATACTACTTTGTCAATTTCATAATCCATGCTATTTGTCTTGATCTGATTCAATAATTACACTCCACCTGTTCTTAATTATCGAATCACAATCGCCATATCTCTGTTTAAGTGATCTGAGTTGCTCAATTGTTTGTTGATAACTTGTTTTTGTTGAAATTGGTGTTTGATTCCCAAGGGGGTGTGGATCTCCCCATATCCACACTCCTTTGGTTGAATTATTATTGAATTATGCATTTCCGAAGTCGAATCAATTGTTTACTTAGATCTGTTTTGATTGCTGTTCATTTGGTGTTCAAGTTGTTAGGTCTCTGCAGATAGACATCTTGTGTCACGCGACACGTCGTGCTTGGGGGATCCTGTGTCACGCGACACATCAGGTCAAGCATGTTCTGTGGCATGCAACACATCATGTCTGTTTGCAGGGATCCCTTTTCAGTTGTAATCTATTTTTGATCTATTGTATTTGGGACGTGGCCTCCCTAACCAAATGGCTCACAAGTTGTAAGAGTCTCAATCAATCAATAAAATTCATGTTTACCACACTTCGTTTGTTCATCATTGTTTTGCACACACTTTGAATTATTTGGATGTTTAATTAGAAAGACTCGTCTACGGACGAGGCGTGTTAGGTGAGCTCTCGATTCTTCCCAACACGTAACCTGACCCCCGGACCCATTTTCTCTTTCAAAGGTTTTTCAAAGTGTACCTTAAAACATGTCGTGGCGACTCCCAAAAATGACTTTTTTCCAAAATTTCGGCGAGCGCACATTCAGTGTAGCATGGAAAATTGATGAATATATTGAAGCATATATATATTCCACCAACTAGTCCTATTTAACCAAATGAGATCAATAATAAATAGACATAAAACAATCAAAATGAAAGTACAACACAAACTCCCACTACATTTAATGTTATCAAAAGTTGTTACACCCATATGAGCGGTATGCTCGTGAAACGCTGAAGGAGATAACGCTTTAGTAAATGGATCCGCTAACATGGAGTTTGTTCCAATAAGTTGTATTTCTATTTGTCCATTTTGTACTCTTTCTCTAACAAAGAGATACTTGATATCTATATGCTTAGATCTAGATGAACTCTTGTTGTTGTTAGAATACAGCACTGCAGCCCGATTGTCACAATATAACTTGAGTGGTTTTTCAACACCATTGACAATTCGCAATCCCTCATGAATTTATGCAGCCATATAGCTTGTTTGGATTCCTCGTAACAAGCAACAAACTCGGCTTCCATGGTAGAGGAAGTTACAAGTGTTTGCTTGGCACTTCTCCAAGATATTGCCCCACCAGCTAATGTGAAGACATAATCGGACGTCGATTTTTGATTATCTTGACATCCAACAAAATCGGAATCAAAATACCCAATAATCTCAAGTTGATCCGATTTTGTATATGTAAGCATGTAGTCCTTAGTGTTTTGTAGGTATCTCATCACTCTTTTGGCTGCAACCTAATTTTCTCTTCCCGGATTGCTTTGGTATCGACCAAGCATCCCAACGACAAATGCAAGGTCTGGACGAGTGCAGACTTGTGCATAAATTAAGCTTCCTACTGCTGATGCATAAGAGATATTTTCCATAAACTTGGATTCTATATCATTTTTAGGACATTGCTTTAAACTGAATTTATCTCCTTTAGAAATAGGAGTGTCGTGTGGCTTACAATTTTGCATGCTAAACCTTTGCAATACATTCTCTATATATCTCTTTTGTGATAATCCTAAAATACCCCGTGAACGATCATGGTGAATTTGGATTCCTAATACAAAAGATGCTTCACCAAGATCTTTCATTTCAAATTTGTTTGAAAGAAATTTCTTAGTTTACTTAAGAAGGTCCTTATCATTGCTAGCAAGTAAAATGTCATTCACATATAAGACCAAAAATATAAATCTACTCCCACTGAACTTATGGTACACACAATCTTCAGCAAGATTCGTTTCAAAACCAAATGAAAGAATTACTTGATTGAACTTTAAGTACCATTGACGAGAAGCTTGCTTGAGCCCATAAATGGATTTCTTAAGTTTACAAACTAATTGATTAGTTTGATCTATATCAGTCACCATTTCTGATTTCTTCATATAGATGGTTTCCTCAATGTCTCCATTGAGAAAAGCCGTCTTTACATCCATTTGATGAAGCTCAAGATCAAAATGTGCTACTAGTGTCATAATGATCCTAAAAGAAGTTTTAGAGGATACCGGTGAAAATATTTCTTTATAATTAATGCCCTCCTTTTGAGTGAATCCCTTAGCAACAAGACGAGATTTATATCTTTCCACATTACCTTGTGAATCCCTTTTGGTCTTAAAGATTCATTTACATCCGATGGGCTTCACATTTTTAGGTAATGGAACAAGATCCCAAACGTCATTGTCTTTCATAGATTTCAACTCTTCATTTATGGCATCAATCCACTTATGAGAATTTGGACTATTAATGGCTTCATGGAAGGTGAATGGTTCATCTCCCACTAAGTCTAAATGTTTCTCATTCTCGGCAAGATACACATCATAATCAGCCGAAATTGCACTTCTTCTTACTCTATTAGACCTTCTTAAGGGCACCGGTTCTTCTTGATTTTGAGGTTGTTGAATTTGATCCTCATTAACAACATTTTCATGTTGTTCTATATTTATAGGAGGTTCTATATTGTTTTGAATTGTATGTTCTTGTTGAATTTCAGGTACAAATACTTGATTTTCAATAGGAACTATGGGAAGAGGTATAGAAATGTATTCCTCTTCCTCTTCAAATTCAAAACTATTCCTAATTTCCCCTCCAAATTCAACATCCTCAAAGAACCTAGCATTTCCCGTTTAAAAAAAAGGTTCTAGTTTTCGGGTCATAAAATTTATATCCCCTAGATCTTTTAGCATACCCTACAAAGTAACTACTAACGGTCTTAGCGTCCTGTTTGCCTTCATTAGGCCTATAAGGCCTAGCTTCTGCTGGACAACTCCATACATGAAAATGATTTAGGGACGATTTCTTATTCATCCATAATTCATAAGGAGATTTGTCGGTAGCCTTTGAGGAGCTCTGTTGAGAATATAAGCTGCGGTTTTTAATGCATCTCACCATAACGAGTGAGGTAAAGAAGTACAAGAAATCATACTCCTTACCATATCCTTAAGGGTTCTATTACGTCTCTCCGCTACACCATTCATGCTAGGTTTGCCCGACATGGTGTAGTGAGGGACAATCCCACACTCTTCGAGGAAACGAGCAAAAGGACCCAGAAGTTGTTCACCCGAACCGTCATTCCGACCGTAATATTCACCACCACGATTTGATCTAACATTCTTAATAGTCTTTCCAAGTTGATTTTCAACTTCTGCCTTGAAAGACTTGAAAACGTCCAATGATTGAGACTTTTCATGAAGCAAATAAATGTATCCATAACGAGAGTAATCATCTATGAACGTAATGAAATATTGTTGACCATTCCATGAAGGGGTAGTGAATGGTCCACAAATATCCGTATGAATCAGTTCTAAGAAATTTGATGCTCTCAAGGATTTTGTTTCTTTGGTGTTTGTAAAATTTCCTTTAAGGCATTCAATACAAAAGTTCTTATCCGGAATATCAATTTTATTTAAGATTCCTTCTGACACAAGCTTATCAATTCTCCTTTTGGAGATATGACCCAAACGCCTATGCCATAAGGTATATGATTTTTCACTTGATAACTTTCGTTTTGTGCCTTTAGTTTTGGTTTCATTAACATGGGACTCATTAAATGACTTGACTGTGTCAAAGAAGTAAAGATTATCACTATATGATAAAGTACTAGTACCAACAACTTTGGAATTGAAATAAATATCACATTTATTATTACCAAACGAACAAGAATAACCTTCCTTGTCCAAAACTGTGATTGATATCAAATTTCGCCTAAAGGACGGTACAATGAATGTATTATTTAATACAAAATAATAGCCAGTACTTAGTAATAACCTAAAGGTCCCTATGCCTATTACTTCAACCGGATTCCCAGCTCCCATATAGATGTATTTCTCATCTTCGCTAGGGCTTTCGCAATTAAGGCAACCCTGCATAGACACACTTATGTGAGTTGGTGCACCAGAATCCAACCACCATATATATGTCGGAATTGAAACCAAATTTGCCTCAGTACAAATAAGGCCAAATGACATACCTTTCTTAACATGCCAAGCATGATAATTAGGGCAGTCGCTCTTCATGTGAGCAGGGTCCTTGCAAAAGAAGCACTTCTTAACCTTTTGATCATTGTATGATCCCTTATGCCTCTTATTTGCAACCAAAATTTTCTTCCCTTTTCTCTTGGTCCCACGAGAAGAGGTATATGCTAAGTGAGCACTTTCGGGTTTAAGTTGTTTCATCCTATCTTCCTCTTGTGTCACATGTGAAATTAATTCATTAATATTCCACTTGTCTTTTTGACAATTATAGGTCACTTCAAAGTGACCAAACTGAGGAGGAAGAGAGATCAAAACTAAGTGCACAAGTAAATCTTCCGAAATCTCTAACTTAAGTGCCCTTAGTTTTGTCGAGAGATGAAACATTTCAAGGATGTACTCCCTTAAATTTCCGTTACCCTTGTACCTCATGGAAACAAGTTTCCTTAAGGAAGCACTTGTTTCCGATTTCTCGCTTTTTGCAAAGCGTTCTTCGAGGGTATCCAGAAAACCCTTAGCATTGACGTCCTCAGAAATGCTATTTAAGAATGTTTCTGGGACGGCAATTTTCATGATCATTAGGCTCACGCGATTGAAACGATTCCATCTCTCAACACTCAAGCGATCTTCTTGAGTGCTTTTATCAGTGAGAGGAGCTGGACTTGGTTCCCTTAATGCGAGATCAATGTCCATACAGCCCAAGTACATCGTAATTTTGTTTTTCCAAGTTTTAAAATTAGTCCCATTAAGCATTGGAACATTGTTCATTGCAGCAGTCAAAGATGAAGCATTTATTAAATCTGTTGGGTCAAGAACAAGAATGAAATACAAAACATGTATAAGTAACTACATAATGAGTGATTAATCATATCAACATGAAATCCATCTATAAGACAATTAATTTGACATCAAAACTAATCTTTGGATTGCGATTTGACTCAAATATAATTATCTTTAGGTAACCAAGAAATCAAACGATGTTTTAATCAAGCACTTAATCTTCATTTGGGCCGATTCAAGTACTCAATAAAACAAACTGATGTTTTCTTAGTTGTTACCCTATGAATGTATAAATTTAGTCAAATAAATGATCTTCTTTGGAAAATTCATTTTATTCACATATTAAAGTATACATTCATCACTTAAACAACTTCGGATCTAAATAACGTAAATCACTTTGGTGACAATATTATTTAGAGAATTTATGAAGTTGTTTAAGCATATAATTAATCACAATGAAATAAAGGTTTGAAAATGTATGTTTTTGCTTTAAAAATAAAGGGAAAAGCTGAATCTGCAAGTGCACGGCCGTGCCTTATAACTTGCACGGCCGTGCAAGGCCTAATCCAGAAACACAACATTCTGACCAAAGGTGCTCGGCCGAGGCAATAAAGTGCTTTCCCGAGCAAAGAAGTGGTGCTCGGCCGAGCATAAGCAATGCCTCGGCCGAGCAAGTTTTTCCAGAAACATTCATCATTCTGTACTACGATGCTCGGCCGAGTCAAGGAGGTGCTCGGCCGAGCAGACCCTTTTTCCAGAAACATTCAACAGTCTGTTCCAAAAGTGCTCAGCGGAGATTTTGCCTTGTTTGGTCAAGCAAAGTAGTCCGTATGGACATGGATTTCACAAGTAGATCTAGAACGGTCGTGCAACATACACCGCTCTGTTGTGCATATGGGATAATCTCGCAATATTCATTGTCCCCTTTGATGAACTTTATGTATTTTAAGCAAAGCATTCAATCCTTTTAGATTTTAAACTGATTAAATTATTAACACTCTATGAATGAATTAGAGTGATTAAACAATACCAAGACATAATGAATTCAACATAAAGTAAAGCAAAACATGCTTTAATGAACTCAAAACTTAATCAAGAACATGAGTAGGCTCTGATACCAATTGTTGGAACATTTATATTCCATTATGAACAAGTTGTACTCAAGTCTTGACTAAGTGAGAGAAAAGAAAAGTTGGCTGAAGCGTATGTCTGAGGAATCCATATTATGACTTGATGTTCTTTGAAGTCTTGAAGAAGAAGAAATAATCAGTAGGGAGACGGAGTCTTTTAAATGATTAATGTCTTCACTTTATCTCAGATTATGTATAGGGAGTATATGAATTTATGTGTGTCTCCTAGGCTGATGAAAAACCTTTATTTATAGAAAACCAAGGGACATTTCATTTAGGGACCACACCCTTTCATATGAAGTAGCAAAAAAGTTACCGTTTGTCCATCATAAATAGGTAATCTTTGAGCCCGGGAATTCTATACACTGATTAGATTTCTATACTTTTTACAACATTATATTTATGATTTATACATGTACGTCTACATGTTTACGTATATTTACTAAGTATACACATTTTGCAATCCATGTTCTTACAAACAAATGACTCTTATATCTAGATATAAGAATAATTTCAGTCTTATAACCTTAAGTATAAGAGTGTATTTTATTATTTTTAAGAAAATATGAAAAATTGTGAAAAAAATACTCTTATACCTTTAGGTATATGTAGGTATAGGAGAAGATTCTTTAATAAACTATCAATCTTTTATTATTATTTTTAATAAAAGATAAAAAAATGTGAAAAAAAAATCTTATACCTAGGTTTAAAAGTATTTTTAGCCTTATACTCTTGGGTATAAGAGTGACGGGGGAAGGGTATATATGAGCAGGGGTTTATGTAAAATTTTGCATCTCGCTTAGGGCTGTTACACGAACCGAGTTGCTCGAACTCGACTCGGGCTCGACTCGAATGAGCTCGAGTTGAAGTTCGAGCTCGAGCTCGAACGAGAATTTTAACTCGTGAAATTTTCGAGTCGAACATGCTCGACTCGTGAGCTCGAGAAAGGTCGTTTCGAACTCGACTCGACTCGAGTTCGACTCTTTAAACTCGATAAAAACTCGAATTTTTAATTATTTATTTTCATTTACTCATATGTGATATGGCATTTATAAGTTTCATTTTTGTCCACAGCCCAAAAATCCATAGAAAAGCTTACCTTGAGCCTCATTATATAGAGGCTAAAAAATGGAAGTTTCATTTTAGTTTTAATGTGGGATAAACTACCCATGGCCATGGCCGACCAATCCCAAGGCCAAGGCCGAGCCATGGCCGGCCAATTCCAACGCCAAGGCCATCCGAATCACAAGCCTTTGAAAACTTTACTTTGCTTTCGATGTGAGATAAATACTTTCTAGGCTACGGCCAAGGCCAAGGCCGGCCAAGCCCGAGCCAAGGCAGCC
Source organism: Adenophora triphylla var. japonica (assembly GCA_022495995.1). Lineage (NCBI taxonomy): Eukaryota > Viridiplantae > Streptophyta > Magnoliopsida > Asterales > Campanulaceae > Adenophora > Adenophora triphylla. The sequence goes on from JAFEMH010002626.1 coordinate 179,774, forward strand.
AAGGCCAAGGCCAAGGGCCAAGGCAGCCAAAGCCAAGGGCCAAGGCCGGCCAAAGCAGCCAAGGCCAAGGCCAAGCCTAATGTTTATTTTTTTTTTGAAAAATAAATATTTCATAAATTTATATTATATATATATATATTTTGAATATATATATATATATATATATATATATATATATATATATATATATATATATATATATATATATATATATATATATATAAATTTATGAAATATATTTAAATTTTGTCTAATAATAATTTTTTATTTTTTATTAAGATCATTATTTTTTATTTAAATTATGATTTATTTATTTTTTAAAAATAAATAAATCATAAATTAAAATAAAATAAAAATATAGCTAATTCACTACTACCACTACTACTATTACTACTACCACCACTACCACCATCACCACTACCACAACCACCACTACTACTACCATCAATAATTCTCTACTACCACTACTACCCCAACTACCACCACCACTATCACTACCCCCACCACTACTACCACCACTACTACTATTACTACTACCACCACTACTACCACTACTACCACCATCACCACCACCACAACCACCACTACTACTACCATCACTAATTCACTACTATCATTACTATCACTACTACTACTACTACCCCTACTACCACCACCACTATCACTACCCCCACCACTACTACCACCACTACTACCACTACTACTATTACTACTACAACCACTACTACCACTGCTACCACCACTACCACCATCACCACCACCACCAAAACCACCACTACTACTACCATCGCTAATTCACTAATACCATTACTATCACTACCACTACTACCACCACTACCACCATCACAACCACCACCAAAACCACCACTACTACTACCATCACTAATTCACTACTACCATTACTATCACTACTACTACTACCCCTACTACCACCACCACTATCACTACCCCCACCACTACTACCACCACTACTACCACTACTACTATTACTACTACAACCACTACTACCACTACTACCACCACTACCACCATCACCAAAACCACCACTACTACTACCATCACTAATTCACTACTACCATTACTATCACTAAACCCTAATTGCTATGCCCTAAACCCTAAATGCTATATCCTAAACCCTAAATGCTAAATCATATATTCCATACCCAAAACCCAAAACCCTAATGGCTATACCCTAAACCCTAAATCATATATTCCATACTCAAACCCTAAACCTTAATTGCTATACCCTAAACCCTAACTCCTAAATCATATATTCCATACCCTAAACCCTAAATCTACATTTAAGATTTAGGGTTTAGAGTATAGGATATATATGATATTTTAGTAAATGATTTAGCATTTAGGGTATGGAATACATGATTTAGGATATGTAGTATATGAGTTAAATCATTTACTAAAATGTCATATATATATCCTAAATATTTTTTATATGATATTTTAACAAAATTATCTTAATATTTATTTTGGAAAGGAGAGTATAATAATTTTAAATTAGTAACAAAATATTTATTTTGGATAGGAGGGTATATCAATTTTAAATTAGATATAATTTTGATCAATAATTTAAATAAAAAATAATGATCTTAATAATTATATTTCATAAATTTATATATATATCTAAAAAATATTGCCACTTATTTTTATTATTTGTCAAAAATAAATAATATTTTTTTATACAAAATAAAAAATATAATATTTAAGTTGCTATTTATTTGTCAAAAAATAAAATAAAATTAGAAATTGGCCTTGGCCTTGGCCTGCCGTGGCCTTGCCTTGGCTGGCCGTGGCCTTGGCCTTGGCTCGGCCGTGGCGTTGCCTTGGCTGACCGTGGCCTTGAGGATAATATCCCACATCGTAAGCAAAGTCAAGTTTTCAAAGGCATGTGGCTTGGCTTGGGATCGCTTCGCCATGGCCTCGCCGCGGAGGTTATCCTATTACTGAAAGATCAACAAAAAAAATCAAAGGCTGTGGCTATATAAAAGGCTGGGCTGGGTAAGGAAGGGCCATTATAATTCGGCCTTGGCCGGCCCTTGACATGGGAGGTTATCCCACATTAAAAGATCAACAAAAAAATCAAAGGCTGTGGCTATATAAAAGGCTGGGCTGGGTAAGGAAGGGCCATTATAATTCGGCCTTGGCCGGCCCTTGACATGGCCTTGGCCTCGCCCACGGCCACATTGAGGCAGTAAATTGCTTCCCAAAAAAGCTTAAGACTCGAACTCGAATCGTTTAAGCTCGAAATCGAGATCGACTCGAGAAGCTCGCGAGTAGCTCGCGAACAATTTAAACTTTATCGAGCTCGAGTTCGAACCACCAATTTTTCTCAAACTCGAACTAGAGAAAAACTCGAACTCGATAACTATAAAACGAGTTCGAGTTTAAACCTAAAAAACTCGTTCGAACTCGGCTCATTTACCGCCCTAATCTCGCTTTTATATCTCACTCAGGGGCCTACTGTCCTGCCTTTTAAAATCCAAAAAAGAAATACAAAAACAAAAAAGCTAAATAAAATGTGGGACCAAGTCACTTATAATCCCGGCTGCACGTCACATGGTTTTTCAAAACCGCTAAAATCTAAACCCGGTTCAATCGGACCCACCGTATGTAGTTCCAAATGGTAGGTTAAATTCTGACTCGTTTACTCTCCCTCTTTCACCCAACAAATTTTCAGCTGCTCAACAATGGCAATGAAATCTGTCGTTTCAAGCACTCTTCTTCGCCGTTTAATGGACCGATCATCACCATCATCAGTTCGAGGCATTCGCTACTTCAGCAACAGCTCCGGTGTTCTCTGTGCGGCGGAGCTCGCCGACCGGATAGTCTACTTCAAGGTGTGTGTAATTGTGTGTGCCTATTGTTGTCTTCGTATGATTGTTAATGGATATATAGGTTTTATTGATTTTTTATTTTGTAATGGAAGAAAATGGAGAAGGAGAGGTTGGAGAAGCAGAAGCTGAAGGCGGAAAAAGAGAAAGCTGAAAAGGAAAAAGCTGACAAGGTATATGATTATGTTTTTGTAAATTTTTGTATTAGTTTGTTAATTTGATGCATATTCCTGTATATTTATGTAGAAATTGTTCAAAAACATGTAGAAATTAAAATACTTTGCTGATATAGATATTTTGTTCTTCGAGAAAGATTATGTTGCAATTAGACCTTTTTAGAATTAGTAATACTTAACATCTGAGCAGTATGATTGTAGATGTTAATTAGGTCTGCAGTGTGTCTGTGTGTGTGCTGGTTTACGTGATTTTGGGTGTAAGGACTAGGGAGTGTGGAAAAGGGAGACATACCTTGGCATCAGTCCGATATATTGACTCTTTCGACTAGTGGTCTAACTGATAGAAGTTTGACCAAAGTATCTTAGAATTTCACTTGCTCTAGTGAAATTCTAGCAGGTGTTAATGATAGTATTTGTAATATTCTATTGGTAATTGGAGTTTTACATCATATAACATACTGTGTATGTTAGATAGTAATCCTTTCCTTTATTAGTGTCCATTTTTTTTTTTAAATTGTCCACAAATGAGTGTTTATTTTTTAGTGAAGTCACTATTTCCACTTTTGTCAGCTATTATGTTCTAATTTGAATTGCAATTGTAACTTGTAAGGTGTGATTGTCAAAGGCCTTTTCGTCTTTAAGAGAGTGCTTAAAAGTCAGCCTCCTTAAGTTGATTGAAAAACTAAAAGTGGACATTCATATATGGATGGAAGGAGTGGGTTGATATTGTCCTACTCCTAGATTGACTTTCCACGGAAGAATAGTCGTTTACCAGTATACACATGATTTGTGTCTGCAATATGTATGTGTGTGCTTGTTTGCTAGTAAGTGTTTTTGCTGCTATGCGCTCTGTATGTACTTGGGTGTTTTTGTGGGTAGAGAGAGGGACTTTACATGCTTTTGACACATAAGGGATAGATAAAAAGGGGTTTAGGTGAAGGCTTTGGTATTCTTTTGTCAGAAGAGGAGAAGAGGACCAGAGAGCCATAGCATAATGTGTGGTACATACCCCCTCCGTCCCAAATTGAATGTCCAGTTTTGTCCCAATATGAATGGCCTTTTGAAACTTTACCTTCAAACAACTTTGTCCCTAAAATCATTTTTTTTTTCATAGTTCATTATATTTTTGCAAAACTAAAATTTTAGAATTGAGTAGCAAGAATGTTTATGATTTTTTCCTATTGAAAATCAATCTTTTCAAAATGACCCTTAAATCCCAAATGGACACTCATGTTGGGACGGAGGGAGTAGATTAAAATTTTCCTCTGATTGGTTTATCTCTGTGATACAATCTTAGTTCATCCCTGTATTTTGGGGGTTGCTCTTATTCCTTATTGATTTTTGTATCTAATGGGAAACTATTTATGTGGTAATTTACGGAGCTGTGGAAAACATGATGTTAACTAGTGCTGCATGTGTGGCTGGGGTTTTATTGTATTGCTGTGTGGCTTGAGAAGTGTGGGGGTATTCCATTTGGTTTGTTCATAATGGGTAAGGTGATAGTGAATTCAATTGAAACCTCTGTTTCTGTTGGCCAAGGGTCTCTATAAGCAGATAACAGTAGATATTTGTGACTATATCCTTGTCCTTGACTGGAGCCTGTGGTAGAAAGCAACTTGAGAGATCTCAAAGGCGGGGAACTTTTAGTGAATCTTGTTTGTTTTTTTTTTTTTGATTAACTATCTCTTTCCCAGATGCTGTCAATACTACTAAAATTTTTCTTGGGAGCGACATGTACATACTTTTGAGGGCCTCCCTAGTCCTTTCACATAGTGTGGGTAGGGTCTCTGGCATTGTTGTGCACTCCTGGTGTATATCGAATTATCGCCTTACAATGTTTTGGAAAATTGCTAACAAGTCTCTCAACTCTTAAAAGATTCCAAAATTTGTCCTTAATTCTTTCGTTTTTTGCAACCTTGTTTGTTAACCTCCCACCTGAGGCAGTTATAGGTCAAATGTAAAAGCATCATGTGCTTTTATAGGATTTTTAAAGGGTAAAGAGGAGTACGATTTTCCTTTCATGAACTGTGAGGAAATAGTCATATTTGCGTTTGGATCTGCTTCTTCCCATTTGAAGTGCCCCTTTCTCTCCCGTTTACCCTTTGATGCGTGATCAAGTAACTTGAAGTGTCCTTCTTAAGCATCATTCCACTTCTTTACAGTTTCTTCCTTGATATATCCTGATCCACTATGGTTGTAAACTTTTTTGCAGGATCTACAGCATTGCTAACACTTTATTATCACATTGAAATTAGACTATAGTCAAATGAACATCCTTATTCATGAATTGTCTTAAGAAATATTAAAACCGTAAAAGGATAGGTCATCATCTTGAATTAAGCCTTCACCCATAGTTTCTCCTTGCCTCGTATTATAGCATCCAAATAAATCCACTATTATTTTACATTAATCTCTCTTGAAGTTTATTGAACATGAAGAGGGAATAGTTTCTATTTGGTGATAGTTTGATGAAATATAGTTTTTCTTTCGGTAATTTACAATTTTTCAAACTTTTAAATTTTTTCCAAGGTCTTCACCAACTTTGATTTTCCAATAGATCTTATTCGTGATTGTCCGACAATTCATGTTAGCCGACCCCATACATTTTGGGACTATTGATTTGTTGTTGGTGGTGGTGTTGTGTTACTCGCTTTTAGTCCTCTTCATAAAAGGGAGTAAAATTTAACTAGTCAAACTTCTTTGTCAAACTTCTTTATATCATACTTTTGCATCTATATAATTACTTTAAACTGCACTAAGGTTGTATACTTTAATTAATTTATGACAGTAGATATAATCATATCTTCAATAAGAAAGAAAAGAGCTGAATTTATTATTATTTTTTTTTTAAATAAAAGTGACTATTTGGGACATAAAACTGGGCACATGCTGTATTTGTGAAGGGAGTACAAGAATAACATATAGCTCTGCTGAGCAGCCACTAATGGAGCCTCTGATGGTACGCTATAAATTTTTGGCATCATTTTTCGTTGTACTTAAATTATGTACACCAACCAAAAGAGAGTGTGGGCCGAGGTCATGAGATGAGGAGGGCGGTGTTTTCTGTGTGTACATGGGTATTTCCTTTTCTCTTGTTTATTTATACTTCTTTGTATATGTTGCTTGCTTTCCCTTTCCGCTGTTAACATAGCCCGTGTCATATACAAAATTAATTTTGTTTCTTTCGCAAAGGAAATGTACACTTTAGCTTATCGACAAACTATTGAAATGGTTGATGATTCATCCTCTCGCTAAACGTTTAGCCTCAGTCTCAATTTGACTTGGTTGTTTTTGACCTTGTTGTCTTCATCCACAAACTTGTATGTTGTTAACTAATTATTCTAAAGAAAACTCAAAAGGAAGCCGATTTGTTTTGGGGCGAACTCAGAAGGAAAGCATACCTTTCCTTTTTAGATAGACCATTATATTTTCCCTTGAAATTTATGCCACACATTTGGCATTTTTTACTAAAGTAGATGGTATGAGATAATTGAGCCGGACAATTGCATGTAAAAACATGATTGTCAACGAAAAGATGGATCAAGTTTGAACTTTACGAGGAGTTCAGGTTTCCCTTTTAGTACTCCTTCCATCCCATAAGGATAGTCCCACTTTTATGGGGATTTCTTTGGTCGAATTTTGACTAAAGAGTAAGAAAAAAACTACTTATCCGAATGAGATTCTAAAACTTGTTATTGATACACCATTAAAAGTACAAGTGTACAACCAATAACATTTTTTAAATTTTCATTTGGATATTTAGTTTTTTTCTAAATATTTAGTCGAAGTTAAATAAAATCAATCCCTAAAAAGTCAGGACTATAACGGAGGAGTATATTTTTTTTACTTACCAAAAACTGTTGGTACTTCCTTCCTCTGCAAAATATACTTTGTGTGATGATTGCGTGTGCGCACAATTGAGGAGTTACTCTCCATGAGAATGAACAATAGCAGTTGTTTTATGAAAGAAGCCTTGTCTTATGCATGTGTGTGTATTGTAGTTTTACAGTTGCAGTTTGGTACGTTCAGTATGGTTAATTGTTCTTAGTTTTCAATTTAAAGACTCCTTTGGTAGTGAATGTTACTTTTTAGAGTGTGTTTTTGTAGAACTAAGACACAACCGTTAGAAGTGAATATGTCAACCTTGCTAATCTGGTTTTTGAATTTCCACTATGTTCAAGGATAGCAGCAGTAGTGGCTCATTATTTATTAGATCAATGAATGGTGATTTTTGTTAGGATTGTCTCAGCAATTTTTAGTTTTCTCCATGTTCGGTTTATCTGCAAGAATATAATGTTTCGGGAACTGATTATTGTGGACGATTAAGATGCTAGTAGCAAGGGGTTAAATTCAGTGTCCACCCCTAAGGTTTGGACAAATGCCAGTGCCTACCCATTTCTAATTATAGTTTAAAAAATGAAAAATGTGAAGGAAAAGGGTGGACACTGATATTTGTCCAAACCTCCGCAAACTTCTGTACGCATGCCTTTTCATTCTTCAACCTTTCTCTAACTTTTTGTCAAACTGTATTCTTTACCAGAAGGCAGAAGGAGGGAGTCACTCTGGCTGAGTCAGGCTACCTCAACTGACTGATGAAAGGTTTGGGAGAAAGTACGCATTAGAAAATAAATGTAGAGTGTGTGTGGAACTCTTAATTACGCATGGTCCTTGTACAGTGTGTGACTGCACTTGTTGATACGTAATGGTAATTTCCTTGGCATCTTGTTTACCAATGTACTTCTGGTGCTAAGCTCATGAAATTCACGGTTACACTAACTGCCTATATTCTTTTCGAATGTGGTTTTGCTTGCCTGTGAATCTTCATATTTATCGATGAAGATCACAACACATTGTGAGAAATTTCTGCGGTATAAAACAATGTGAATTTGATATTCTCAATCATTGCTTAGTGTTGTTTATGAAATTGCAGATATGGTTGAATTCATTCATTATAACATGCTACTGGCCTACTATACAATGTATTTCATGTTGGGCCTGGACATTTTCACATACGTCTCGTTCGATCGTGTGGTGTGGCCCAATTCATCGACGTTATGCAGTCGGACTGCCTCTTTCTCAGATCAGGTTGTCCAGCACTCCAGCTATGGAGTTCACCAAATGTTTCTCCTTGTTCTTTACCATTTGGTTGAAACCCAATCAAAGTACAGACTAGAATAACAAGAAAAACAATCCACAGTGAGGACTCCTAAATCTTAATATTGTACTAACCTATGCAAATTCTGTCCTCTAACCCTTGTCTGAAGCTCATCCTAAATCAGGATAGTGTACTTACCTATGCAGGTGTCTTGTAACCTTTGTCTGAATTCTCAACCAAATTTCTATATATTCATGACAAATCTCCAAATTCAACATCAACCAAAACAATTCCATTTCATTAAACCATCTCCCACATAGAACCATGGCTATGAAACTAGAACTCCTAATCACACTAGCACTAGCATGTGCCACTCTCCAACTATCAATCTCCGGTGATCCCGACATTCTTACCGACTTCGTAGTACCAGCCGACCTCCGGGGACCCATCGACGGAAACTTTTTCACGTTCACCGGAATGCGGGTCCTAGTAGGAGGAGAGATCCCACCAACTTTCAAGGTTCTCAAAGCAACCATGGCCGAATTCCCCGCTCTAAACGGCCAAAGTGTTTCTTACGCAGTTCTCGAGTTCCCTGCCGGCACCGTCAACCCACCTCACACCCACCCTCGTGCATCCGAGCTCCTTTTTCTCATTGACGGTTCTTTGCAAGTCGGGTTTGTTGATACGACTAATAAGTTGTTCACTCAAACCCTACAAGTTGGTGATATTTTCGTGTTTCCCAAGGGACTTGTACATTTCCAGTACAATAGTGACGCGAAAATTCCCGCCTTGGCTATATCGTCGTTTGGAAGTGCGAGTGCCGGTACGGTTTCGGTTCCCGGTACGCTTTTTAACACGAGTATTAGCGATGGGATCTTGGCTAAGTCTTTTAAGACAGATGTGGCTACCATTCAGAAGCTCAAGGCTGGATTTGCAGCATAGGGTTGAGCCAGAGAGACTGAATGTTGAAGATGTGTGCCTAAGTTTTCATTTTTCTTCTGCTACTGTAATTGTTCTCTTCGCAAATAAAATCTTAAATGTATTTTTATCAGTAAACCATGCAAGGATATGAACATTTCATCAATAAATGACATTCATGTTTATTTGATTTTGCCGCCATTGCCACCATCACAACCACCGCCTTACTACCCCTATCACCGCCACTACGATTCTGCCCTATCCGCCCCTCCAACACCAACACCATCACCATCACCGCCACTCAGGGGCGGAGCCAGGAATTGCCCGAGGGGGGGGGGCAAGATTACAAGGGGCGAAAAAAAAAATTCGGGTCGGACAAGTAAAAAATGGGTCGGATCCATGAAATACAATGTATTTTAGTTAAAAATGTAAAGAATTAAGAAAGTTAACAAAAATGATAAAAGTAAGTAATTCAAAGAACGATTGAAATAATGTTGAAGTATTTAACGCAAACAATTTATTAAAATATATTACTCGTACAAAAAAGAAATTCAAATTTGCTAATTAAACTTGGGATAATAGGAAGAAAGACCAAAAACAAAAAAAATGGAAAAAGCCTAACTAATTAATTAAGATTGAAAAAATGTGAGGAAATTAGGAGAAAGAGAAAAACAAAATTGTTAAGAGAAAGAAATGGAGAGAGAGAGAGAGAATAGCAAAGATGGAGGACAAATAAAATTAATTGGAAATGTAGGTAGCAGGGCTCGAACATGGATTTGAAAGGAAACAACAAAGGCTTTAACTTCACCACTTCTACATCTGAACCGCACCACTCATTGGTGTTAATTTTGAAGTTAATTATATATAGCAAAAAAATATGGGGGGGGGGGGCAAAAAAAAAAAAAATTTCCACTGCACTTCCGCCGCTGGTGGGGGGAGGGCAAGTGCCCCCTGGCTCCGCCCCTGCCGCCACTGCCACCGCCACTGCCACCGCCACTGCCACTGCTACCCCACCCCACCCCAATCATTGTATGTTAGACAACAAATACTATTACCTCCAACTCAAAATGAATGTACATTACAATAAATAAAAGACATTCATTTTGGACGGAGGGATCCGTCTCCACTTACATTCCTTACGGAAAGGTAAAACGGATACCACTAGATCTGAAAGAGCTTAATCATAAGTGGCATTCGGTATTTCTTTCTGTATGAAAGGTAAGGGGTTGAAATTCCACCAAACACACTTTCAAGTGTCACTCTTGTAATAGTTTAATGCATTCATTAATAAAAAAAACCTTATTAAAAAAAAAAAAGAGTTTTATGACAACTTGCAAAATACATTGTTTTTTCCTTGACACAGTTTGTCTTTGTCTGAGCAAGGACATTGATCAACAAAATCATTAATCTTATACTCGAAAAACCAGAGGCTTCCAAGGTCGTGCAGACCACAAACTGTTTAACTCAGAATCTTAAAAAAAAAAAAATTTCTTTTTTTTAGTAAGTTTGTATCATTTATTTTTAAGGCAATTGCCATCGTATTACAAATTCCTATGGAATCTATTACCGATCTATTGCCCTACCCCTATGGAGTTTCACCACTATTAGAGTTTATTACAGAATATAATACTACCTGGATCTATTACAAACAAACTAAAATACTACATAGTCAGTCTATTACAAAATAGATCTAAAATACTACGTAGTCAGTCTATTACAAAATAGATCAGGGATACAACTTGGCCCATATAAGCACTAGAAACAAAGGTTCTCCATATTCCTCCCAGAGGGAGTCAAACCTAAAACCGCCACCATATGTGAAAGCCCTCAACACACACCCACACCCAGTTATCGCTCGGCCAAGAGGCTTTTGGTAAACATTTGATTTCTGCAATCAATATTTACTCATAAAATGGAGCAAGTAGCGATAGTAGTCCCAATTGCACCGATCTTGATTGCTGCATCAAGTGCTCCAAGTGCAATCTTCCATTTTTGCTGCAAACACAGAAACATAGATTATGTTTCTTAGCATAATCAAGAAAACTAACAAACGATCGCTAATTCCAGAAAGCGAAAAGGTGAGAAACCTCGAGTTTTCTAACAAATGAAGCTAAAAAAATTGAAAAATGAATCATCATATTCATTTTCATGGTACGTGCCAAATTACACAATTTATGAAACTTTCGTGTAGCTAGGAAGCTTTAATCACGCAACAGACAATGGATGTGAGTACAGATGTGTCTCACAACTGTCCACACATCCACAAACAATGCAGCGGAATAAAACAAATTAAAAACAATAACGCAAGAGATATATACGCTCACTGATCTTGAGATCAGCAAACTAGGCTTACGCCCAAAAACTTTTCACTATAAAAACTTTTGTTGCTTACAAAAACAAATAAGTGAAAAACTAAAAGACTAAAATACTAAACGAGTTCTAATCACCTTCTACGACAAGAACACTTCCCTTTTCCCAAGTAGGACCTATTCTAGTCAGAAGTAAAACAAAGAACTCTATGAAAACCTAGATGTGAGTTACGGACGTAAGGCACAACCTTCACTCACAACCTAAAACACAATGTTGAAAAACTGTGAAGAACAAGTAATTTTCTCTCTTAAAATTCCGTAGCTTCTCTTGTGCTGCTAGCCTTGTATTTATATGCACCATGGAGAAGGTCTTCACGCAATCAACATCTTCCTTTGTGAGATCTCTTTACCTATAAGGAAATACAAATCACACTCACAAAGAAGTAGATTGTTAGTAGGTTAGTCCTAATATAAAATTATGTACATAAATAAAAGATATTTACTTTATTTACAAACTCCTAGTCAAAGTAGATCTTTTCATGAAAGTCCCAAAATCTTCTTACCTTTTTGAAGTATTTCGAAATAAGGAAACAAGAATTTGTTCCCAAAAAGCTCACGCTTTCAATCTCCCCCTATTTTGGACTTTCTGGTCAAAACCAAAGATTTATAATAATCACATTTTGTGACTACAAAATTCAGACATAAGCATAACTCCCCCTGAATGGATGTGTGTGCAAATGTGTTTACACATCCACACAAACTGCATAAACCAAGATTAGTACTAAAAACTGCAGTTTATCAAATATAATAAAACCAAATCATTCAGCACCTGTTTTAAGTATTACAGACCATTGTTTAAAACTAAAATTTAAAACAGAAATTAAAATTGTTTTAAAACCATCAAAGCATCAAAACAAACAAAAACTTCAAGTATTCTCCCCCTTAATCAAAGTTCCCGATTGCTCCAACAAGAAGAAGAATGACAAAGATCCCACACTTTGTTTCCAGCAGCAGGTTCAGGCCTATCTCCCCCTTTTTGAGCAGAAAGATTAGCATGCCATTTGAGGAGTCTATCCTTAAGAGCTTTAAGATTGTTGGCATGGGCAATGGAAGCTTTCGCTGATCACCAATGCGAGGTATGAGATTCAAGAATGCTATTTCAAAGATCTCGTGTCCTTCATTTGAGCAAAGAAATGGATCTTCAGATGTGGGTTCAGATGTGCCCACATCTGGCATAGAGATTTCAGGAACAATACCCAAAGGAAGATCAACAAATCTTTGCTTATAATCTAAGAGGGTTTTGGTCTCCTTAAACAGATCAAACTTTTCAATCCTATCCTCACCTTTATCAGGCTTAACACCTTGAGCAACCAAAATTTGAGAAATGAGAGAGGGATAGGGTAAAGACCATTTCTTAGAAGGGGATTCTCCATAGCCACAAATTTTCCTAAAAATAAAATCTCCAAAATTGATATTCATTTTAGCACCCAACCTATACAGCAAGTCAGCTTGCACCCTAGTGACAGAGGTTTTATTGTTTGAGGGGCAAAGGTTGGCAGCAAGAATTGTATGGAGAAAACAGTAAAAAGAGGAGAGAGAACCACTTCCCAAATCTTTTGACTTAACTGGCCAAGAAGTTACTTTGCCATGGGAGATAATAGAGACTAATTCTTCCTCAGTAACATCACAGACATGATCTGAAGAATTTTCTAACCCAAGAAAGTCATTGATCACAGATGGGGAAAAGGGGACAAATTTTCCTCTAACATAGATAGTGTAGGGAGAGGAGTATCTATCTAGCCCTTTGGTCAAGTTGGCATAGAACTCATAAACCATTTTAGGATAGAATGGGAGAGGGTGATCCACAGTAAAAAATAAGCCTCTTTCTTCAAAAAACTTATCCACTCCTATTTTAGAGAAGGTGTCTCTATCCCTTTTCATCTCAACAATGAAGGCCTTGTTAGCAATCAGGCCAAACCTATCAGAGACATCCTTTGATAAAAACTTTTTAGAAAAGGGTTTAAAGGCAGGAGTAATGGAGAAAGATGCATAAATACCCTTATCAGCCTTCTTTCTGGTGGATGTGCGCCTGGATGTGTGCACATCTGCAGGTACATCCTTTGCAGGAGATGGCACTTTGACAGATTCAACTTCTGTCTCATCACCAGAAGAAGCATCATTGTCTTGATCCTCTTTTTCTTGTTCAATCTCATCCCTTCCCAGCTTGAAATTTGCATCTGAAGCAGTATCATCACTGTCATAGCTGGATTCAGAGTCACCAGCAGCTTCATCAATTGGCTCTAGGACTGTAGCAGCCATCTTCTTCTTACTTCTCAGTTCCATGAGGATATTAGCCAATGGTTCCTCATCACTTATCACAGAAGGCTCAGGAACAGTATGGGCAGCCTCAGGGGTAGGAACAGGAGGATCAGCTGGAGTGGAATTTTCAGGAGTAGGGACAATGGGATCAGTAGGATCAATGGAAGGGATACCAGCAACAGAGGGAGTTGGATCAACAGAATCAGAAGGAGGAACAACTTCAGTGGGAGCCATAACAGGGGCAACAACTGAAGGAGGAGGATTGGGAGGTAGAGCCTTGGTTCTTACAAGAGGTTGAATTTCCTCTTCTTCTTCTTCTTCATCACAAGCTATGGCAGTAAAGGGTTTACCTCCAGGTTTCTTCAAATTTTTAGCTTTGTCAGCTTCTGACAACTTTCGAACCCTGTGCGATCGACGGAGGTTTCGTTGGGGAACTAGATTAGCAGCATGGCCCAAGGGTTTTGCAGGGGTTAGCTTCCTCTTTTTGGTTGAAGGGGGTTCAACAGAGGGCAAAATAGAGGATACAACCAATGGTTGTAAAACCGGAGAGGTTGGAGGATTAGGGTTTTCAGGAGCCACTGGAACATTCAAGGGTTCAAATGTAGGTGATTTAGCAGGTGAAGCTGCCATGGATGACCCAGATGAGGACGAGGGAGGAGGAATTTCATCAAAGAATTTTGCTATTACAGGATTGGCGACAATGGGGGCTTCTCCTTTAGCTACAGAAATTGGTTCGACGTCAAGAACATCTTCTTCACGAATGTGGGTATGATCGGCCATTTAAACTGCAAAAAGGTGTTAGGTTGAACAGTGCAAAAGAATTAATGGCAATGTGTGTGTGATTGTGTGCAATAACGATGGAAGAACAAAAGGTTTAGCAAGGGTTTATGGGGGATGGGACGGATGTGAGACCTAATTAATACCCACAGCTCCCCCTTTCCAACTGAAACTTGGAATCCTTCTCCAAAAAGGTTTCACACAACCTAAATTCCTTAGAAGTCCTCCAACGGCTAGAACCCTTTGAGATTACCACACACAACAACCTTCGAAGAAATAGGGGATTAAAATAAGACAAGATTTTGATAGATTTTTATGGAAACAAAAATAATTCAGCCATATCTTTTTAAACCAGAATCCCATTCAAAATTGTCCAACCTTTTTAAATAAGGATTGATACACACATTTCCTCTTCACATGAGATTTTGGAAAACACAACTTGTTAAATCAAGGAGTAAATTAAGAATGAAATTAAATTGACTAGCATATTTACAAAGCTTCCTATATGACCTAAAAATGCAGTATGCCTAGCATGATGCAAACACACAGGTGAAGGAAAAATCTCAGCTTATGGATGTGGCATAGAATGTGAGTCACATTTGGGGGACACATTTAGATCACAAAAAGTCAATGAGCAATAATCCAATCTGCACAGCCTATAGGATGCATCCACCAATTTTTTTGTTGTGGATTTTTGCATTGTGAGTAGCTTTCACTTTACTTGAATCCCAAAGATAGCCCTTTTTCCCAATGATCTTATCAAGTTTGATTTCAAGATTTCTTATGAGAATCACTTGATCACAATGGTATGGCTTCATACTAAGGGTGAAGCAGCTGTTTCTCACATATTTTTTTTTTCTTTTTATAGCACCCACTGTGAGATACCTAGAAAGGTTATATCAAGTCACCAAAAGATTACATGAACAGGAAGTGCTCATAATTAAGTGATAAAAAACAATGTCAAGATGAAGACTCACAAGTGACCACACTGAGAAATTTCGTGCTAATGCATATTTTTTTTTTGTTAATCTAATATACAGATGTGTTAGAGGATGTGAGACACATTTGTGCTCACAACCTTAGATATCACACAAACAAAGAGACTTCCTCAAGGAGGAAAATCTCTCCAAATCTAATGCCTTTGTAAATATATCAGTCAATTGATTTTCAGTCCCAACAAATTCCAGACACACAGTTTTTTGTTCTACAAGATCCCTTATGAAATGATGTCTAATATCAATGTGTTTTGTTCTAGAATGTTGGACAGGATTTTTAGATATGTCCAAGGCACTTTTGCTATCACAAAAAGCAGTCAAAATTTTGCTATTTAATCCATAATCTTTCAACATTTGATTCATTCAAAGCAGTTGTGTGCAGAACATCCAAGGGTAACATACTCAGCCTCAGCAGTGGATAAAGACACACAATTCTGCTTCCTACTATACCAAGACAAAAGGTTATTTCCTAGGTAGAAACACCCACCTGTGGTACTCTTTCTATCATCACTATTTCCAGCCCAATCAGAATCTGTATAACCAACCAAATTGGTGTTTGTCTCTTTAGAATAATGCAACCCTAGGTTCATAGTCCCACTCACATATCTAATGATTCTTTTCAAGGCTTTCAGATGGGACATCTTAGGGTTGGCTTGGTATCTTGCACAGAGACACACACTGTACATAATGTCAGGTCTACTTGCAGTGAGGTAAAGCAGACTTCCAATCATGCTTTTGTACAGGGTTTGATCAACGCTTTCACCATCTGAATCATGACTCAGCTTTTGGGAAGATCCCATTGGTGTTCTTTGATGTGAAGAGTGTTCAAGTTTAAATTTTTTTTACAAGATTCTTGGCATACTTAGACTGAGAGATGAACATGCCATCTTTGAATTGTTTTATCTGTAAGCCCAAGAAATAATTCAACTCACCTACCATACTCATCTCAAATGTGAAAGTCATGCTATCCACAAACTCAGTTAGCATAGGGTCAGAGTTTTACCCAAACACAATGTCATCCACATAGATTTGTGCCACAAGAATCTCCTTTTTATTTTTTCTCACAAACAATATTTTGTCAACCTCACCTCTCTTGAATCCTAGGTGAAGCAAATGTTCAGTCAACCTACCATACCAAGCTCTAGGGGCTTGCTTTAGCCCATACATAGCTTTCTTCAGCTTATACACATGGTTAGGATACTTGGAATCCACAAAGCCTTTAGGTTGTTCAACATAGGTGTAAGTTCTCCAATTTGAGTTGTTAGTATTCTCGTTAGAAAATTAACGAAAGTCCTAACATTACTAACATTTCTAACAATTCCTAACCTTTCTAACAAAGTGAGGGTAGATTAGGGATTGCCATTTAAAGTTAAACCAAGAAAAGAATCTCAAAAAGCAAAAGAAATTGGAAAAATCCGAATTGGGCAAGTTGAAAAACACAAACTGCTGGAATTTTTGAATATTATTCTTCCTGTTCAAAGCCTGGAGCAGCATTTAATGCACCAGGCATGTTTACATAACCCTCCGCGCGGATCCTATTGAAGTTCACAGGGGCCTATAAATTGAACCCTCCTCTCTCAGTCTACACAACACAAATCACTCACAGCAACAGCACCTTGGCGAAAAATAGGGAGAAAACAGTGGGAATTCACTTGAATTGCCACCATTTTCTCTTCAATCTTTCCCAAACCCCACTCACTCAAAATACTTTCAAAACACTCTCATACATAATCTCATACATACACCAATCCAAGCTCAAATCACCCCTTAGGAGGAGGATTAGAGAGAAAACATAGAGGACTTCATTGTTATCTACTTGTTTTCTCTTTAACCAACTCAAATCATCAACCCTAAACACTTTCAAGCCCTAAACACATTCAAGCCTTTGAATCCATTCAAACACAAAACACAAGGAAGATAGGTATAACCTCCCTCTCCTTACCCTAAAATTCATCCATGCATGCATTTTCAAACTCCAAAATGTAGTTTGTTTATCTTCTTATCTTAGATCCAAGAAGATCACCATGGAAGTTCATCTCCATGGATGATCTTCTACAAGGATCAACATTATTTTCAAAATGTTCTTACTTAATTGCAAAGAAAACACATTTTCAAAACCCTAAAAATCATTTTCATACATCAAATCTCTTTTTCAAAGGATAAAATTCCCCTTCCCAAGCAAATGAAGTGCTTAGTCCTAATGTACCCCAAGGATGGTTTGATATAGTTGATTCACCACTAAAATGTCAAGTGATCACTAATCAAAACCTAGGGAAATGGGGACAAGCATGGATGCAAAACCCCCTTTAAAGTCATGTTTTCCTTCTTGAGAAGTTGCTGTCCAGTAGCAATTTTCTAAGACCCCAGTCCATGGTCTAATTTTTTAGACACAGATAAACTTGGAATTTGGTGTTGACTAAAAAACACTTTTTGTAGCCAACATCCAGAGATTTCCATAAATATTTTTACTTTATTTTTTTGCTTGAGTAAAACTCCATTTTTCAAATTTTCTTTTAAAGGTCAGTTCATCAGTCTCTGGAAGTCCAGATTTCACATCTGAGATTTCCAGAAGGTTTTGGGTCCTCAAATCATCTCCAAAATGAAAAGTTCCTTTACATAAACCTTATTTAAGGTGTTTTGAACATTTTTCATTCTCGGACTTTTCCCAGATTCTGTAGTTTTCAAGCCCTAAAGTCCATTTCAAAATTAAGTGTCCACTGCCTTTTTCATTCTGGCAGAAATGGTTTCCAACTTCCAAAAATCTTTTGAGTACCAAAACTCAACCCAAAAATCACACCAAAAATCATGGGATCTGTCCAAAGTCTAATAAAGAATTCCCAATTTTTACTTTCCTCAGTTTCAACTTATTTTGGCCAAAGTAACACACACACACACACACACAAACAAATGATTTTGAATGTTTGGAAGACTCGTTTTACGAGGCATTCCGGGTGCACACTAACGTCCTTCCCGGCGTGTAACGTGACCTCCGAACCCAAATCTCTTATTTCGGGCATTTTTCAAAGTTTTGGCCCTTAAAACAAAAATGGCGTGGCGACTCCGTTTGATTTCAAAAATTGGCACATCATCACAGTGGCGACTCTGCTGGGGAATAATAAGCTTTAAAAAAAACGATATTTGGTATATTGGTGGAAACCATTAAACTTCCCGTTATCGCCTCCTAACACGAGTCGGGGATAAATTGTGGTTTAACAATCCCACGTACCGGTATCATTGTTTTAAAAAAAAAAGCTTTTGAGGGTCAAGCTTCCGTCTCGCCATTAAAAATCATTTGTTGTGTGTGTTGATTTTTGCACATTTTCGTGTTGTTTTGGCCGCCTCGGAAAAAGTCAAAATTTTGACTGTCGGAATCATGTCCCTAACTGTTGGAGTTTTTGTGTTTATGTGCTTATGTGTGCATTTACTTTCAAAAAAAATTTTCAAAAAA
Source organism: Adenophora triphylla var. japonica (assembly GCA_022495995.1). Taxonomy (NCBI): domain Eukaryota; kingdom Viridiplantae; phylum Streptophyta; class Magnoliopsida; order Asterales; family Campanulaceae; genus Adenophora; species Adenophora triphylla. Next base: position 198,657 of record JAFEMH010002626.1, read on the forward strand.
AAAAGAATTTAAAAAAAAAAGGAGTTTCAAAAAAAAAAGAAAATTTTCAAAAAAAAAAATCATGCGTCATTCTTTTTAAGACACATGAAAAATTTCTATTTTACTCAGGAAAAGAAGATAGACTGCTTGCACACTACGCGCACGTGACCTTACACTGCATACTACGTCCCTAATCCGGGGAAATCCTTGTCGCTGCCCGTTTGGTCTTATTACGCCTCTCGGTGCAAGCACAGGACTACCCAAACATCCCATGGAGCCTCGTGTCGACCATGCACTTGTCCGTGACACACTTTTGTCCGAGACCCGGTTGGTTTTCAAAAAAAAATCTTGACCAAGATATTGACCGGCGCCTTGACTTCGGCTCTGACTGGCACAAATTATACACAGACTCCCAGCATGACACTGAGTCATCAAGGATTAATGATTATTCCATGCCTAATTACGGCCTAATTGACGACAAGTCAAGATCAATCGTGGACATTTATCAGTCCAAATCATGCCGACTTTTCGTCGAGCCCTCGGACATGATCTTGACTTTTGACGTCAGTTTTGTCCGTAATTTACATCGAATGCTCGTTAAGACTCGATTACCCGCCAGACTTTTAGGATCGTTTTTCTTTCGGTCGGTGGGACCCGCTTGCCCTATAGGACCCTCGCCCGGGCCGCCCACCCCGGGAGGTCGAAATACAGGTGGAATACGAGGGGCTTATAGACGTAGTGACGGGGCCCACTGATCCAGGATCCAGAGTAGTTTGCGAAAAAGAAGAGCAATCTTTTCCAACCGATTAGGTTAATAAAACATGTTTTAAGTAAATTTAAACGAATAATCGCATGTTGCATGAGCCCTAAGCCTAAACACCAACCTGTTCCGCTTTCCCGAGTCTGAACCACACCCTTTTGTGCCTCCCACGCAGCAAAGTTTGGATCAAGACCCCGGGTCATCATTTGCTCGGCTACTCATTCCGGAGTCGGATACTTCATCGCTTCCTCCTTCATTTCAGCTCAAAGTTTCAGAATGGCCAACTCAGAGGAGAACTGTGGGGGACATACAACTCCGCACCCCGAAAATCCGCAAAGTGCCGAGCAGTGGAATCAGATGTTGGAACAGATAAGACAACATCAAGAGGCTCGCATCGTCGCTATTGGAAGGTATCGTAACCTGTGGGCTAACAATTGTTCGCAACCCTAATGGAACCTTTACGGTTGATGCGAAGATTGGAACTAATTACCCTCCCTGCATGCCGACTACCATCAAATGCCCGGTTCCCTTTCGTGTGGAACTACTAATGGGCCAAGCATCCCCCAGCCTATCACTCAGCCTGCCTCTCGGCCTCATTGTATCGATACTCCTCAACAGCCCGATCTAGGTCAACTTCCCCGCGCCTCTCGGTTTTCACCTTTGGGTTTCAACCGCCCGTTTCGCCCGCAGCCTTGGAATGGGTCCGTTGCTACTCCAAAACCTCGCCCGGCCCGGCCATCACCGGAATTGGTCGCTTTAGTACATCTCGGCCCCTACGGCTCGATACTCCTCAACGATCCGATCTAGGTCAACCCGCCCCTGGTGCCTCTCGATCTCACCACCAGATTGAATCGGTTGGCTTTCGCCCCACGCTTGGAAGGGGTCCGGTTACTACTTCACAACATCACCCGGTTCGGGTCATCATCTCGGAATGGGTCCGGGTTCACGACTTCTCAAGCCCAGCAGTTTGACATGGCTCCGCAAGCCATTTTGGGACAGTTCGCTTCTCAGGATCCATGGTTCAGAGGGGACCAGCTTGCTTCCTCCAATTCTCGAAGCACACTTGCCCCTATGATACTGCAAGATCACATGGGCCACCAGGCTCTTATCACCACTTCATCAGGTTTACCGTATTCGCAACATCCTCCAAGCTCTACCTTGCCCCTCCGATTGGGAAGTCCGACAAGGTCAAATGCTCATCAAATTCTCCACCCGGCTGTTACGCAAGTTGCTCCTGCTCATCAAGTACAGTATGCACATTACCCTTGTAGTCACGTTCCTCAGTGTGGTCAAGACACGTTCAGTCCTACTGCTACGATGCCTCAAACCTCATGTCTTTAGCAGCCTTTTGGATCCGCACTCACTGCTCCCTGGTATCCACCCATTACGAGCCATATATCCTCGTCTTCGGCAACTGCCAGGCCTTATGAGGAGGGTTACGGTCACGCTTTTAATGCTCAGACTGTCATCCCTCCCATCAGAGTACTTCCTACTGTGGTTTCACTTACTGATGCCAATCTTGTGGCGGTGTCGTGCAGTCCTAGTGTTCCTATTGACTCGTCCAATGGATTATTGGTGGAACCAATTAAGGAGGTACAAGAAAAGCCTAGCAACGAGAGTATCGACGATCGCTCGACTCGGGCCATCTCACCATACCAATCTTGTGTATCTGACACGAATGAGGTTTACAAAAGGTCAAATCTCGACGATTACATCGATGATTACATCAAAAGGGTTCGTGCACGGGGAAGCACTACGGGTTGGAACATGTCTCACCGCTATAAACCTTATCCTTCCAACACGGCTGCAAAATCCATTAAAGGAAAGAGGGCATTGTGTACAATTGACGGCATCCAAAAGCAACCAAGAAATGGTGGTCCTCTAAGGCGACGAGAACATTTTGATGATTTTGGAATGCCCATGGGCTTAATTTTCAAGGGTTTAGTAAAGGAAGGCCTTTTGGAGCCCCTCAGGCACTACCATCCAAGGAGCTCAAATGCACTCCTCGACATGAGTAAGCACTGCGCCTTCCATGATCATTATGGCCACACGACCGACGACTGCACAGTATTGAAGAGAGCGGTTCAAGGATTAATCGAAACAGGCAAGCTTGAGCGCCCCAATGGACCAAAACCGGTAAACCCTGTTCAGAATGGTGACCAAGTCAATGACCAAATCTCAAATCAAAGAGCACTAAGAGTTCATTCTCCCCCAAAGGAGAAACCACATCCCGAGGGTTTGGGTGTTCCCTTAAGTAAAGTTTTAAATAGCTTGCTAAAGCAGGGTCTCCTCGAACCCATGAGAAACTATCAGCCCAAGGATCCCAAAATCCCTTTGGACACCACCAAGCATTGTGCTTTCCACCAGTATCACGGTCATGTAACCGATAACTGTACAGCTTTGAGAAAGGCAATTCAGGGGTTAATTAAGAAGGGCAAACTCGAGCGCCTCAGTGATCTCAACCCTGCCAATGATCATTTCCCAAACAACACAAATGTAAACATGATTGAGTTTTATGATTCAAGCTCTGTGAATTCAATAGACTTTGGTAAGCCAGATGATTTAGTCGCAACAAATGTTGAGAATGGCTGGTTTGACTGCCACAAGCATGTGACCATGGCAAAGCTGGATTTGGTGAAATGCTTTGAACTCTCGCCCTCCGATAAGTTCACGACTGACGCCAAGATGATAATGATCTGATGACAGATAAGGTAACCGTCAGGGCCGGTAAGCGAGGAATTCCTTGAAGTTACCAAAGGCAAGCATAGTCTACTAAAGGATAGAGACGTGGTCCAACAACAAAGAGTAGCTAGACTAGGGGCTATCCATCCTTTAATATTAAAACAGTCTTTTTGTCAACCTTCGTAGGTTCTAGTACTTTCTTCGTTCAATCAAGTCCTCCTTGGACATTGTAGTTAATCTTAAACTTTCTATAAAAGAGTCTTTTTCTTTTCTTGCTAGACTTGAGACATTATTTGCACACCTACATTACATTTAATGAAATGGTTTTATGTTAAATGATCACTCGCATTGCCCAACAAATAATCTCTGGAAATGATTAAGATTTTAATTAATTGGTGCGAGAAAGTCAACTAATGCCCTCCCTATACACTTTCCTTACCTCACAAAGGCCTCCATCAAGCCATACACTTTCCAAAACATGTCCCCATCATCACCTTGACCAAGTCAACAACGGCGGCAGCATCAAAGAACAACAAAAGGTCACTCAGCAGCGGAAGATTGACCCCATGTCGATAAAAAAAAAACAGGGGCTTGCCTTCGCCTCACGTGCATCAAGAAAGTTCGAGCAGAGGCTCCCCTTCAAAAAAAAAAAGAGCTCAAGCAAAAGCTTCAAAAAAAAACAAGAGAGCAAAAGCAAACGCTTCAAAAAAAAAAAAAATGAGGCCAAGGACCCAGCACTGCCGATCAGAGGCTTGACATGTGGGCAAAATTAAAGTTCCGAAGAACGAAAGTTGTCGACAACAAGGGAGCAGTTAAAGCAACGGCAAAAACACATCATAAGCCCTTAAGATGAATTCAAAATCTTTCCTCCCCAATGAAGGATGATGATCAAGAAGCAATGAAATCACGGAAGAAGCCGTCAAAAAACGATTTGTCAAGGAACATCTCAAGGCCCGTACCTTATCACTTAAGCTTCCCATCCGACCCTTTTTCACCAAATGGACCACAAATGTTCATACCCTTTCCCAAAGCCAAACACAGTTCAAGCCCGAACTACGGCGACCTGAGCTCCTTATATTAAGGGGAACGTAGGCAACCAGAAATGGTCCGGTCATAAACACATTCAAATCCCAGAAAATTCGGTCTCATCAATGGCCTCTCATGTGCACAATCTTCCTTCGCAATTCGCCAACTTTACCCCTGGTATTGGTCGACTTTCTCCTCATGATTAGTCAAAATATTTGTTCATATCGAGATTAGGGGTTTGAGTAACCCGAACATTAATAAAGGGTTTTAAGCAATCTTGTGATCATTTTGAATGAAACATGTTTTCAGATATCTCGACAAGTCTTCTTTTTCTACATTATAGGAAAAATAGAGCTAAACACTAATTTTCTGTCAGCAGGGGCTTCCATACACTTTTACAAACCTTTCTACACGTGTGCTCTCTCAAAAGAGTCAAACCCAAAGCGAGTTCTTTTGTGCCTTCATCAAATGAGGCCATCAAATAATACAAGTCGGGGATTCGTCCCCACTTTTCGAAAATATGCCCCTGCAGGTATACATTTCTAAATCGTTTTTCTTTTACATTTTCTTCCGGTTGACTAATTGACTAAAGAAAATAATAAAGTAAATATAGAAGGATGGGTTGCCTCTTTTGCTACATGACAATTCAATTCGCATTAGAGCTGCACTGTACTCTTTGAGGGAGGACTTTCGTCAAGCCATTTGTTTAGAGTGGGGCTTCTCTGGTCACGTCGGTTCTTCACTTTGCTACAAGATGGGCTGGGTCTTTTTTTTTAGACTCATCTCAGTATCAGTCTGCAATGCCTACCAGGTTTGTGTCAGATTCACAATCATAAGACAAAGGCTCTACCAAGTCACTTCTTCAAAATCAAGACTTCGCCAACACATCTCTTCGGACCAAGGCTACGCCGAGCAAGTGAGATTTGATCGCCATGATGGTCATGGGTTTGTCAAATACAGTTCTTTGATGTCCAAGGATGAGGACGGAATTTTAACCAGGACCAGGAATTCATGGTTAATGTTGGAATCCGAGTCCATAAAACTCCTTGTGCCAATCAGAATGAGGTTTCGATTATCAATTTTGGAAGGTGTCGGGAATTTTGGTTTGACGATTGCCCTCAACCCCGATGGGACTTTCACGATAGAAGAGGAAGAGGATCCCCATCCCTATCTCGGCCAGACAGACTACCGCCAAATGCCACCACCTTCCTTACATGGAACCTCCACCGGGCCACACTCTTCTCAACCTGTGGATCAGTCATCCTTTCAGCCTCGGTCTGGTATACATTCACAGTTCAGTCTGGGACAGTCGTTTGGGGAAACAAATTGAATTCAGTCCGATTTGGGCCAATATGGTGTGCCTCAATACAGATGGGGTCAGCTCGGTATGTCGCAGCAATCTGGTATGCCTCAGCAGCTCGGTACAGATCAGTCAGGGGCTTCTCAGTTACATCAGCTTGGTATGACTTCTCAGTTGGATTTGGGACGGCGGTTTGGAATGCCTCGACAAAGAACCCAGGCTCAAGACAATCCCCCGCACCGCACAGGTCTCACAAGATCCCTTCATGACCGCCTTAACGGGACAAAGAAACCCCAATCCCACTCTCGGTCGCTCGTACTACTCCAGGATGCCACCGCTGACCTCCTATGGTACTATCTCCTCGATCTTTGGGTCGCCAGCCTCCCAACTACGTACCACTGGATCCATGCAGTGACGGGACGAATCGCAATTCTCGCAGGAACAAAATCAGTACGAAATGTCTTCTCATGATTGGGGGTACCTTGGAATGCCACAGCAAATTGGGATCCCGTCTCAGTTCAGAAACGATCAATCCGAACCTTCACAACAACAGTTTAGAGTGCCGCAAAGAACAGCTTGGGATGCCACCACGGTGTGGTTCGTGACAACAGAATGATGCTAGTTCAGTCACTGCCTCACTGTGGATCAATGGGCCACCAAGCCCCTAATCCCTGTCTCATCGGTCACCGACCACAATCCTCCCGGGTATACACCATCACCCCAGCCAAGCGTGCATGCAGTTCAACGAACAAGGTCACAACCCGTATTTAAGTTTCATGGAAGCTCTAGCTACCCGGCCACCTCAGGTCTACCACCACCCTTTTTTCCAATTGGAAGTTAACAAGAAGCCACCGGGTTCTATCCCTTTGACCAGGCTCCTACTCACACTCCCTGTGGTAATTCGGGCCAAGGACAGGTTTTCACCTACATCCCCGGATCGGCCGTTCCCTCCACCCGCTCGCCGCCCAATGGTAGCTCCTCTCTAGCTCGAGCCGGCTTGAACACTCTGGTTCCACCACCGGACCCTCATCCGGGTTTTGGTTCATGGAACAGCATAAGGAATTGAAAGCGCAGATTGCTGAATTGACCGCTAAGAAGTCTGCCTTCCGGCCTACGAACCCGGACTCCATTGTTCCCCTGCCCCACAAATTCGTGATGCCTAAATCTGGACCTCTCTGACGGGACTGCATGCCCGAAGACTCATCTCGGACACATATGCCTTGGCAATGGAGGCCAAAGGGTGCACCAATCGCCAGCTTGGCCGACTATTTCGCCTCTCCTTGAAATCCAAAGGCTTTAAAATGGTTCTTCCGCTTAAAACCCGAGGCCAGGCTACATGGGACCAGATCACCGGTGCCTTTACGTAGAAGCATAAAGCTAATTTGGAGTGGGAAACAAATAGAGTTGACCTGCATAACAAAGGCGTTTCGAGGAGAATATCGGTGACTTTTACAAGCATTGAAACCTCAAGTTGAGTAAAATGACCAACCCTCCTTCTAATGAGGAACAATTGGACATCTTTCAATCATGCCTGGAAGCCTCATTTGAGAAAGCCCTCGCAACTTCCCTATCCAGATCTGCATGCGACGGTCGGCCTGGGGCTAAAGTTTGACCAACAAAGCAAGCCACCGCTCCTACTTATCGGTACCAAGCTTCGCCCTAACTCAGCTCCTGTCCTACCCCAAAAGGCAAGGAAGCAATTAATTATGCGGGCCAGGATCGCAACAATGCCACTCCTCTCATGCCAAGGAAAGGTGATGTGCCCAAGCCGCGGAGCCTTAAGCTCGAAGATTTCAGAATACCTCTGAGCAAAGTCTTTCAAGGACTTGTGAAGGAAGGTCTGACCAGACCTTTGGACAACCATCGGCCCATGGATCCCGATAGACACAACTAAACTCTGTGCTTCCCACTAGTATCATGGGCACGAAGAAGGGCGGTGTGAGAACTGATCGAAAAGGATACCCCAAGGGCCCGACACAGTCAACAATCCATTCCCTAAGAAAAACCATAGGGTGAATATGATTGAAGCCATGAACAAGCCAAGTGCCACTATGGCTAACAGTTCCCATATGGAAGACACCCTTCGAAGGGAGGATTCTAGTTGCATAGTTGTCATCAAAGATGGATTTCTCACTCCATGACATAATGCCGCAACGAGTCTGGGGTCACATCAACTTCACCTCGAGGTCTCTCACGTTGATCGATCGGCTTGATACTTCATCAGTATGTCAGTCAAACCTTTAAACTGGACCTCTATAGTGATGCTTTGTCGAACCTGGGGCTTCATCAAATCATTCACAGAAAGCTTCTGTGGCTTTCGCCATGTCTCTTCCACGGAATGGGGCTTTATCAAGTCATACCTATCTTCAGAAGAAAGGCCTAGTCACCTCAACAACTATCTTGGAGTTTCAGCTTCAGAACTTGGCATATGACAACTCCCGGCATCATCAAAGGTTGAGAACTGGGAATCTCCTCATATCAGCATTTCGCCAAGTCATTCTCCAAATTTATGTCAAGTCACAACTAACCCAAGCGAAAAAGGGTTCATTCATATCAACATACTTTGATGCTAGAGCCTGTCAACGTCAGCTTCAAATGTCCGAGACTGAAATGAAATTTCAATCGAGACCCGGGGTTCAAATCCAACTTCATCCCAAAATCAAAACTGACCTCATCAATGACATATAATTCAGTCCGCGACCAAAGGATATCACCCCACCAGCTCAAAGCTTGTCCCAAATAGTCCACAACACATGCAAACCCTCTCACCACATGCATCCCCACAAAAATTTCCCCAGGGCTCATGTAGCATGCAAAACATGAATCAATAAAAAAAAAACCTAAGCGATCGCGAATCATTTTAGTCCTATGCATGCATCCATCATCATAAATGTCATATGTGCATTTGTCCCTCTATTAACAAATGTAGCAATTCAAGCACGAAAGACCAGTTTTCCATCACTGCCCGAAGCCACCCCGCAGCAAAGATGGTCTCCACCGAAGCGTAATTCCAATAACTTCAACAAATGACTGATACCTCAGACACATTAGGACAACACCACCTTGGCTCCAGGTCTACAGTGCATCAAGTCCGTGAAGACACCTTCCGACATCTCCAGTTCGGCAAAGGCGACCTCCAATGTCCACAAATGGATGAAGACAGCCTCCAGCATCTACAATTTTGCAAAGATAGTCCCCAAAGACAAGCTCCGGCGTCTGCAACTTACTAAAGACGACCTCCAATGTCCACAAATGGATGAAGACAACCTCCAGCATCTACAGTTTGGCAAAGATAGTCCCCAAAGACAAGCTCCGCTTCGCAACTTACTAAAGACGACTCTCCAATGTCCACAAGTGGATGAAGACAAATTCCAAAGATCTACAGTTTGGCAAAGATAGTCCGTGAAGACATCTTCCGACATCTCCAGTTAAGCAAAGGCGACCTCCAATGTCCACAAATGGATGAAGACAGCCTTCAACATCTACAGTTTGGCAAAGATAGTCCCCAAAGACAAGCTCCGGCGTCTGCAACTTACTAAAGACGACCTCCAATGTCCACAAATGGATGAAGACAACCTCCAGCATCTACAGTTTGGCAAAGATAGTCCCCAAAGACAAGCTCCGGCGTCTGCAACTTACTAAAAAGATGACCTCCAATGGATGAAGACAACCCCCAACATCCACAAATATATGAAGACCGCCTCCAGTGTCTACAATTCGGTCAGAGATGCCAAGTTCTCAAATGCAAATCGGTCAGGGACGCCAAGTTCTCAAAATGCAAATTGGTCAGGGATGCCAAGTTCTCAAATGCAAATCGGTCAGAGACGCCAAGTTCTCAAATGCAAATGGGTCAAAGACGCCAAGTTCTCAAATGCAAATGGGTCAGAGACGCCAAGTTCTCAAATGCAAATCGGTCAGAGATGCCAAGTTCTCAAATGCAAATCGGTCAGGGACGCCAAGTTCTAAAAATACAAATCGGTCAGGGACGCCAAGTTCTCAAAATGCAAATTGGTCAGGGACGCCAAGTTCTCAAAATACAAATCGGTCAGGGACGCCAAGTTCTCAAAATGCAAGTCGGTCAGGGACGCCAAGTTTTCAAATGCAAATGGGTCAGAGACGCCAAGTTCTCAAAATGCAAATCGGTCAGGGGCGCCAAGTTCTCAAAATGCAAATCGGTCAGGGACGCCAAGGTCTCAAATGCAATTCGATCAGAGACACCAAGTTCTCAAAGGCACGTAGGTCAGGGATGCCAAGTTTCCAAACGCCAATCGGTCAGAGGTACCTCACGCCCCTAAATGTTTCAACATCTCGATCAGATACATCAAGACTCTCAACACTACACAGCCCCCGCAACTTGCTCTCCCGCAGTAAGCACAAAGAAAGGTACGTTAGTCCCTCAACATATCTCAAAAATATGCATACAAATGTTGCATGATTACCCATAGCTTTAGCTATCTCCATCTCCGCACATAGCGACGGAAGCTTTAGCTCCTTAAGGTGACAGCCTCCGAAGTATCAAAAGGCCCAGGATCCTAGACCTATTCCTAACTGCCCAATGGATTTCGAACTACGTCCAGGCTTGATTCCCACTCGGGATACGTAGGCAGCCTACCATAGGTCCAGCCGCTTGACCAACACGGTCACCCTTTCCCCGATAATCATCGTAAGCTCTAATCTTCCCCTGCAAGAATGCCCTCAAATAGTCTCCCTCAACCTCGATTTAGGTTCATACTCCTGAACTGAGCCCTCATTTAGGTTCATACAATAGAACTAAACCTCAACTTAGGCTCATCCCTGACGAAAGCCAACGGAATTCCGTCTCTTTCATCTCCGGCAGCAAACGTAAGACCGATCCCTTCAAATGAAGTCCACCAAAAGACTGACTATCCCCTCGAAGTCTGTCCCCAATGAAAGGATACGAACATCGAAGGAAATCGTTTCAAAACAAGTTGATACCTCCAAGACCACGCCATCATCAAGGTTTGAGGCACCTAAGACGCCATCATCAAGGTTCGAGGTACCTAAGACGCCATCACCAAGGTTCGAGGCACCTAAGACACCATCATCAAGGATCGAGGCACCTAAGACGCCGCCATCATCAAGGTTCGAGGCACCTAAGATGCCCTCATCAAGGTTCGAGGCACCTAAGACGCCATCACCAAGGTTCGAGGCACCTAAGACGCCATCACCAAGGTTCGAGGCACCTAAGACGCCATCACCAAGATTCGAGGCACCTAAGACGCCATCATCAAGGTTCGAGGCACCTAAGACGCCATCACCAAGGTTCGAGGCACCTAAGACGCCATCACCAAGGTTCGAGGCACCTAAGACGCCATCACCAAGGTTCGAGGCACCTAAGACGCCATCATCAAGGTTCGAGGCACCTAAGACGCCATCATCAAGGTTCGAGGCACCTAAGACGCCATCATCAAGGTTCGAGGCACCTAAGATGCCATCATCAAGGTTCGAGGCACCTAAGACGCCATCATTAAGGTTTGAGGCACCTAAAACGCTATCACACACAACACTAGGAAAGCAATAAATCGCAATCATCCCTTAGTTCGACAAACCGAAACCATTACCAGGGCGACTTCCCAAAAATAGTCAAACCATAGGGCGACTTCCCAAAAATAGTCAAACTTTAGGGCGACTTCCCAAAAATAGTCAAACCTTAGGGCGACTTCCCAAAAATAGTCAAACCGTAGGGCGACTTCCCAAAAATAGTCAAACCTTAGGGCGACTTCCCAAAAATAGTCAAACCGTAGGGCGACTTCCCAAAAATAGTCAAACCGTTGGGCGAATTCCCAAAAATAGTCAAACCGTAGGGCGACTTCCCAAAAATAGTCAAACCTAAGGGCGACTTCCCAAAAATAGTCAAACCTTAAGGCGACTTCCCAAAAATAGTCAGATCTTAGGGCGACTTCCCAAAAATAGTCAAATCTTAGGTTGACACCCTAAAACAGTCACTCTAGGGTCAAAGACCCGAACTACGACCGGCTTGATTCCTCTTAAGGATACGTAGGTAGCCTATCATTAGGTTCAGCCATCAGACCGAAAATGGTCATTCCTATCCCCAGCAGAGCCAATGTACGACTCTAGCCACCTGACCAAAAATGGTCGTCTCCCCCCCAGCAGAGTTTTCTTCCAAGCAATCGACTACAGAACTCGCTCACCAGGTTGACATCCTAAAACAGTCACTCTAGGGTCGATGTCTGAAGATAGTCGAAAGACCCGAACTACGACCGACTTGATTCCCCAATCGGGATACGTAGGTAGCCTATCGCTAGGTTCAGCCACTCGATCACTTGATCATCCTGTAAAATTTGGAGCCTTACTCTTATCGACGACCCCGCTTCCTTCGAAAGCGCCGTCACCGAGGGGCTACTGTAAGTGCTCCAATTTGAGTTGTTAGTATTCTCGATAGAAAATTAACGAAAGTCCTAACATTACTAACATTTCTAACAATTCCTAACCTTTCTAACAAAGTGAGGGTAGATTAGGGATTGCCATTTAAAGTTAAACCAAGAAAAGAATCTCAAAAAGCAAAAGAAATTGGAAAAATCCGAATTGGGCAAGTTGAAAAACACAAACTGCTGGAATTTTTGAATATTATTCTTCCTGTTCAAAGCCTGGAGCAGCATTTAATGCGCCAGGCACGTTTACATAACCCTCCGCGCGGATCCTATTGAAGTTCACAGGGGCCTATAAATTGAACCCTCCTCTCTCAGTCTACACAACACAAATCACTCACAGCAACAGCACCTTGGCGAAAAATAGGAGAAAACAGTGGGAATTCACTTGAATTGCCACCATTTTCTCTTCAATCTTTCCCAAACCCCACTCACTCAAAATACTTTCAAAACACTCTCATACATACTCTCATACATACACCAATCCAAGCTCAAATCACCCCTTAGGAGGAGGATTAGAGAGAAAACATAGAGAACTTCATTGTTATCTACTTGTTTTCTCTTTAACCAACTCAAATCATCAACCCTAAACACTTTCAAGTCCTAAACACATTCAAGCCTTTGAATCCATTCAAACACAAAACACAAAGAAGATAGGTATAACCTCCCTCTCCTTACCCTAAAATTCATCCATGCATGCATTTTCAAACTCCAAAATGTAGTTTGTTCATCTTCTTGTCTTAGATCCAAGAAGATCACCATGGAAGTTCATCTCCATGGATGATCTTCTACAAGGATCAACATTATTTTCAAAATGTTCTTACTTACTTGCAAATAAAACACATTTTCAAAACCCTAAAAATCATTTTCATACATCAAATCTCTTTTTCAAAGGATAAAATTCCCCTTCCCAAGCAAATGAAGTGCTTAGTCCTAATGTACCCCAAGGATGGTTTGATATAGTTGATTCACCACTAAAATGTCAAGTGATCACTAATCAAAACCTAGGGAAATGGGGACAAGCATGGATGCAAAACCCCCTTTAAAGTCATGTTTTCCTTCTTGAGAAGTTGCTGTCCAGTAGCAATTTTCTAAGACCCCAGTCCATGGTCTAATTATTTGGATACAGATAAACTTGGAATTTGGTGTTGACTACAAAACACTTTTTGTAACCAACATTCAGAGATTTCTAAACATATTTTTACTTTATTTTTTTGCGTGAGTAAAACTCCATTTTTCAAATTTTCTTTTAAAGGTCAGTTCATCAGTCTCTGGAAGTCCAGATTTCACATCTGAGATTTCCAGAAGGTTTTGGGTCCTCAAATCATCTCCAAAATGAAAATTTCCTTTACATAAACCTTATTTAAGGTGTTTTGAACATTTTTAATTCTCGGACTTTTCCCAGATTCTGGAGTTTTCAAGCCCTAAAGTCCATTTCAAAATTAAGTGTCCACTGCCTTTTTCATTCTGGCAGAAATGGTTTCCAACTTCCAAAAATCTTTTGAGTACCAAAACTCAACCCAAAAATCACACCAAAAATCATGGGATCTGTCCAAAGTCTAATAAAGAATTCCCAATTTTTACTTTCCTTAGTTTCAACTTATTTTGGCCAAAGTAACACACACACACACACACAAAAACAAATGATTTTGAATGTTTGGAAGACTCATTTTACGAGGCATTCCGGGTGCACACTAACGTCCTTCCCGGCGTGTAACGTGACCTCCGAACCCAAATCTCTTATTTCGGGCATTTTTCAAAGTTTTGGCCCTTAAAACAAAAATGGCGTGACGACTCCGTTTGATTTCAAAAATTGGCACATCATCACAATAGGCTTCCTCATTTAATATCCCATTTAGAAAGGCATTATTAACATCCATTTGATGAAGAGTAATCTTGAGATAACTAGCAATGGCTAACAAAAGCCTAATGAACTCAATCCTTGTAACAGGGGCAATTGTCTCCTCAAAATCAATTCCCTCAATTTGAGTGTACCCTTGAGCAACTAACCTAGATTTATTTCTAATGATCACACCTTGCTCATCAGTTTTGTTCTTGAAAATTCATTTGGTTCCTATGACATTTCCATGAGAGGGTCTAGGGACAAGAGTCTAAACCTCATTATTTTCAAATTGAATCAACTCATCTTGCATAGCAAGAATCCAGTCAGAATCCTTCAATTCTTCAATAACATTCTTAGGTTCAATCTTTGAAACAAAACAACAAAAGCTTACCTGGGAGTATGCTGAGGAGCAACTCCATAAACCAGCCATCTTTCTATAATCAACTTTTTCCTTTTGTCTAGTTCTCACTTGAGCATGAACATCTCCCATAACTTGTGAAGTGGGGTGGTTTTTCTGGATTTTAGAAGGAATATCCTTTGATCTATCCACACACCCATCCACATTATCTTCTGAAGCATCATCCTGATCAGATTCAGAGGAACTGTCCTCAGTTTCAGGATTTTGAGTGGATGTGGGAGCAGATGTGGGTTCAGATGTGGAAGCAGATGTGTCCACATCCTTGGTTACATCCTTAGCAGGTTCAACAGGTTTTTCTGCACTGGTAGTTTCTGTTGGTTCTCCAGCACCTGTTTCTGTATCTTTCCAGTCCTGTAAGCAACCTGAAACATCATCCTCAGCAGTCTTGAGGTTAAGATCAAGTGAGTCATCAAAAATAACATTAGCAGATTCCATAATGGTCTTAGTTTTGAGATTAAAAACTCTGTAAGCTCTACTGTTAGTGGAATAGCCCATGAAAATTTCTTTGTCACTCTTTGAATCAAATTTGGACAAGTATTCTCTATCATTGAGAATGTAACAGATGCACCTAAACATATGCAAGTACTTTACTGTGGGTTTCTTTCCAAGAAGGATTTGATATGGAGTGACAGTGCTACCAATCCTAAGAAACACTCTATTGCCAATGTGACAAGCAGTGTTTAAAGCTTCTGCCCAAAATTTCTTGGACAGTTTTTTAGAACTTAACATAACCCTAGCCATTTCTTGCAAAGTTCTATTCTTTCTTTCAGCAATTCCATTTTGCTGTGGAGTGATTGGTGCAGAAAACTCATGTGTGATTCTCTTAGAATTACAAAAATTAGTAAACATTTGGTTCTCATATTCAGTGCCATGGTCAGACCTAATCCTCACAGTCTTAAGACCATAAAGATTTCTAACCCTTTTGTACCAATTCTTGAATTCTCCAATTGTCTCAGATTTTTCTCTTAAGAACATTACCCAAGTGTACCTAGAATAATCATCCACACACACAAAGGCATACTTTTTCCCACCAAAGCTTTCTACTTCAATAGGTCCCATTAAATCAGTGTGAATTGGCTCCAAACACCTAGATGTGGAGCATTGTTGGACCTTTTTATGTGATGCTTTTGTTTACTTTCCCTTTTGACATGAACCACATACATCAGGGTTTTTGAAGTTCATTTTAGGGAGGTCTTTAATAGCTTCAAACCTTTGAAGTTCTTCCAGAGTTCTACAGCTAGCATGCCCTAATTTTTGATGCCACAGATTGACATCATTAGCTTTTGAGCTTAGGCAAGACAGATTGTCACCAAATTGGTAACAATTGTCAGCAGATCTAGGACCAGTAAACACACATTTATTGTCTTTATCAAACACTTCACACAAGTGTTTATCAAACTTCACATAAAGGTCATCATCATATAGTTGACTGATGCTTATCAGGTTGGCTTTTAAGTCTTCCACATGGTACACATTGTGCAATTTTGGGAGACCCTTGACATCTAGGGTTCCTTTCCCAACAATCTTTCCCTAAGCACCTCCACCAAAGTTTACTTTTCCCCCACTAATAGACTCATAGTCAAGGAGAACATCTTGATTCCCAGTCATGTGCCTAGAGCACCCACTATCAAAATACCAAGAGCCAGACACAGTACTCTTGAGGGAAGAGTAAACAACATTGCTGGTGGCACTTGGTTTGGCCACCCACTGTTTTACAGCTTTCTTTTTGGGTTGCAGAGGTCTCAGATTACCAGAATGTGTGTTCGGATGTGCATACATCTTTTCACACATCTGAGGCTGATTGAAGTAACCAGACTTTTTGTCAGCCTTGAGTTTGTAACACAAGGGTCTAATGTGACCAGGAGCAAGGCAATAGTGGCAGATGTAGTGCCTCTTCCTTGGTCTTTTCTCACTCAAAAGGACTTTTTCTCTAAAAATTGGTTTTTCCACACCTTTTGAAGTAGAAGCCTCACATCCCTCCTTTACAAAATTACCTTTTACAAAGCCCAAACCAGTTTTGTTAAGCTGACCAATAGAAATAGCTTCATCAAGTTTCATTTTACTTTTGTTTAACTTGGTAAAAGTACTTTCAGCTTTTTCACACTCACTTTTGAATTTTTCAAGCTCAACTTCTCTTTTGGTTACAAGGACTTCAAGTTTGACAATGGTATCTTTTTGAACATCATTTTCCTTTGAAAGTATAGCTTTTTCATCTTCACAAGCAGCCCACTCTGTACTGGGCTTGGGCTAGGGTCTCTTCATCTTCAAGCCAGGCTTCCTCATCATCATCAGAAGAGGACGAAGGCTCCTTGGTAGCTTTGAAGTTCGGGTCCGAACCTTCCTCAGATGACACATTCAAAGAAGAGCTTGAATTATCTTCAACTTCAACGGGGTCATCAGCTGTATTTGACAGAATTTTAGACCTAAATAAAGTCTTAATCCTCTCTGATTGTCGATGACCCCCATCTTCATCATCGGACCTAGATACATACCCTTATCTTTCCTCATCATCATCCTCCACATCTTCAGACTCGATTTCATTGAAAGTTACTTTCTCCCCTAGTGGACGGGTGTTTTCGGTCATTAATGCTTCATCCTCGACATCATCATTCACGGAAATAATCGGAGGTATAGGCATTTCCTCTTCCTGATAACAATCATTTAACGATGAATCAATATTTGAACTAGAAGTTTTTGCACGCAATGGTATATCAAAAGTCCTTCTTGCTTTGGTTTTTCATACGGCCCACCATCCGCTAGACTCTCTTCGTCGACGGGGGTAGGGGTCATATACACCTGTTGTGGTTGAGATGCAAGAATGAACACATTAACACCATTATGTCTAGAAGAATGCATTAAGTCAATGAGGTCAAAAGTGCCATCTATGACAATGCCTCGCTTAGCGTCCCACCACTCACAATTGAAAAGAACTACAGAATTTCCAAGAAAGTACTCCAATTTATTAACTTCTTTCAATACGCCATAATAATCGAGATTTCCTTTTAGATTGACCCCGCTATTCCAAGTTGATTTCGTTTGGCCATATTATTCGGTGTGGAATACGTAACCATTGACAAAATATCCCTTATATACATTCACTTTTAAGAGCGGACCGTGTGCTAATACTTCTAATCTCCAAGCTTTTGCATCTCCACGGTTGTTCAAAATCTAAATAAAAACACATAGATAGTAAAAAGCTCATACTTCAAATTCTATTAAAAACATTGAATTAATGAATTGGCATTTACATATTTTTTAAACCAGGAGGGAAATTCGTTGTCTGTCCTTATTGAAATCAATTCAGGCGCAATGTCTCCAGCCTGTTCTTCGAACATACTGCAATCAAGGAGAACATAAAGTGCTTAGTTCATATTAAAGTTATTAGGATTTACATTACTTAATAAAAAATGAAGAATGCTTACTTCAAGCAGTCCTCGACCTCAGCACAGTTAAGTAGAATATAGAGTTTAGCCGCTTCTAATTCTTTTGGGCTTAGCATGCGCGTGCACTTTCTATTGCCAAGGAATCGATCAGGTGAAGAAAAAACTGAATTTTTTCCATCGGGATCAGTGACTCCCCCATCATAATTGCGTCCCACTTTAGTGAACCTTGTGTCAATGTCAGGGTGAAAATATGTTGAAACAAACGACACAATTTCATCGATAATCACTGATTAAGACATAGATGCCTCAACTTTTGCTCTATTACTCATCTTATTTTTCAAATTCCCCAAAAATTGTTCAAATGGATACATCCATCTGTACTGAACAGGTCCACCAACTCTAGCTTCATAAGCTAGGTGAATTGGTAAATGCTCCATTGAATCAAAGAAAGATGGCGGAAATATCTTTTCAAGCTTGTATATTGTCACCACAATGCTCTCTTCGAGTCTTTTCATATCCTCAACACGAAGTGTGTTGGAAGTCAATGCTCTGAAGAATTCACTCAATTCTGTTAGGTCAACCCATATTTCATTAGGGAGAATGTCCCTAAATGCAATGGGAAACAACCTATCCAATAATACATGACAATCATGACTTTTCAACCCATATACTGATCCTTCTTCCATATTCAAACAATTGCCAATATTAGATGCAAACCCATCAGGAAGTTTCAAATCTTTCAACCACTGTAGAACATGTTGCTTATCCTCTCTTGACAGAACAAAGGGAGCAACTGGTTTGAAATCTTTTCCATTAACTTTAACAATGTTGAGATCTTTACGATTGCAAATCGCTTCAAGGTCTAGCCGACCCTATCCTGTGTCCTTCGTTGAGGCCTTAAAATCCATCACTATATTAAAAATTTTGTCAAACACATTTTTTTTTTAATATGCATGACATCAAGGTTATGTCTTATCAAGTTCGTCTTCTAATAAGGTAACTCCCAAAATATACTCTTTTTGATCCAGTTATGGTCTTTACCAAATCCGTCTGGTTTATCCTTCGAAAACAACTTTCCCCACCCGACAACAGACACCTCAGACACCTGCTAAAAATATCCTCACCACTCAGACGAGGAGGGGGGACCCCGACACTCAACTCCATTTTTGGTAAAAGCATTCTTCTGTTTATGAAATTGATGGCCACTAGGAAGAAACCGTCTATGGCAATTAAACCAACACTGATTCTTGTAATTCTGAAGTGTGAATGCATCTGTATTTTCCATACAATACGGACAGGCCAATCTCCCATGTGTGCTCCATCTCGACATCATACCATAAGTAGGAAAGTCATTAATTGTCCACATCACTGTAGCCCTCATGTTAAAATTTTGCAACTTGAAAGCATCCCATGTTTGGACACCATCATTCCACAGCTGTTTGAGTTCATCCATCAGAGGTCGAAAATACACATCAATGTTTTTGCCTGGATTCGAAGGCCCGGGAATGAATAAACTCAAATACATATAATGATCAGTCATACATAACCATGAGGGAATATTATACACTGTGACTATAACAGGCCATCATGAATAAGATTTTTCCCCTGGTCCAAATGGAGAAAAACCATCCGTAGATATCCCCAACCTTATATTTCTAGGACCCGCAACAAAATTAGGGTAAGTGGCATCAAAATGTTTTCATGCTTCACCGTCAGAAGGATGAGTCATCACACCCTCTTCACGAGGACACTCTTTGTGCCAACGCATGGCTTCTGAGCTTTCTTTCAATGCAAAAATTCGTTGCAACCTGGGAATTAGTGGCATATAACGCAACTACGCCCGAGGCACGTTTTTCTTGTGCTGGGCACTACCACGACGTGGTAGCTTATACCTACTAAGTCCACATATTGAACATGAATTGAGACCCTCATTTTCCTTATAAAAAGCATGCACTGATTCTTGCAAGCATCAATTTTTTCATAACCAAGACCGATATGCCCCAACAACTTTTTTGTTTCATAAAAATTGTTAACCATATTATTTTCTTTGGGTAGCATCCGTTGTCCCCATGACATGATACGATCGTAAATATGTTGGCTCATATTTGTATCAACCTTGATAGTTAGAAGCTCAGTCACATACTCTAATATGGTATCAGAGCATAGATCCATAGAAGAACTTCTCCGCGAAACCATTGTTGATTGAGTATTTTTTTTTCTTAAATTTTTCTCCCCTTCAAATTATTTTTCCTTTTCTTAAATTTTTTCTCTTACCTCAATATAACGTTGAGTATTTTTTTCTCCTCTTCACTCAACCTCCCTTGGAAAAACCCAAACTAAAGTCGTCCTTGAGACGTAAAACTCATAACCCAAACCAAAGTCGTCCGTGTGACGTAAAACTCATAACCCAAACCAAAATTTCTCGTCGTTACGACGTAAAATAAACCTTCAAACCCAATTCTTTGTCGATACATAAAATCGTCGTTGAGACACAAAATTCCTCAAAAAAAAATCAACAATGGTCGCACGACCGTGCGTGCAAATTGGCACGGCCGTGCAAACTGGGCCGTAGCTTCAGCAACAACAACTCTTCAGCAACATCGTCTTCGGCAACAACAAGTCTTCATATAATTATGTCCAAGATTGGACTCTCCTATCGGCCGTCCATCTTGCGGGAGCATATTAGGAATATAATATCATTATATTATATTAAAGTATATATTGTAATAAATAGATTAGGAAACATAATTCTTGTATTAAATTAGGAAACACAATCTTAGAAACCTTCTCCTTCTAGGAGATTAATTCTTGTATCGTATTAGAATCCTTTTCCATCTAGGAGATTACCTCCCATTGTAACCGTATAAATATGTACCTCTATTATCATAATCAATTGAGTCATTCAATACAATTCTTCTCTTCCATGTTTTGATTGATTCCGTCTAACCCTCCTTATTCTAATAGATAGTCCCACTTTTATGGGGATTTCTTTGGTCGAACTTTGACTATATATCCGAATGAAATTCAAAAACTTATTATTGATACACCATTAAAAATACAACCAATAACATTTTTTAAATTTTCATTTGGATATTTAGTTTTTTTCTAAATATTTAGTCAAAGTTAAATAAAATCAATCCCTAAAAAGTCAGGACTATAACAGAGGGAGTTTCTTTCTTTTACTTACCAAAAAACAGATGGTACTTCCTTCCTCTGCAAAATATACTTTGTGTGATGATTGCGTGTGCGCACAAATGAAATGAGAAGTTACTATCCATGAGAATGAACAATAGCAGTTGTTTTACGAAAGAAGCCTTGTCTTATGCATGTGTGTGTATTGTAGTTTTACAGTTGCAGTTTGGTACGTTCAGTATGGTTAGTTGTTCTTAGTTTTCAATTTAAAGACTCCTTTGGTAGTGAATGTTACTTTTTAGAGTGTGTTTTTGCAGAACTAAGACACAACCGTTAGAAGTGAATATGTTAACCTTGCTAATCTGGTTTTTGAATTTCCACTATGTTCAAGGATAGCAGCAGTAATGACTCATTATTTATTAGATCAATGAATGGTGATTTTTGTTAGGATTGTCTCAGCACTTTTAAGTTTTCTCCATGTTTGGTTTATCTTCAAGAATAAAATGTTTCGGGAACTGATTATTGTGGACGATTAAGATGCTAGTAGCAAGGGGTTAAATTCAGTGTCCACCCCTAAGGTTTGGACAATTGCCAGTGCCTACCCATTTCTAGTTATAGTTAAAAAAATGAAAAATGTGAAGGAAAAGGGTGGACACTGATATTTGTCCAAACCTATGCAAACCTTTTCATTCTTCAACCTTTCTCTAACTTTTTGTCAAACTGTATTCTTTACCAGAAGGCAAAAGGAGGGAGTCACTCTGCCTGAGTCAGGCTACCTCAACTGACTGATGAAAGGTTTGGGAGAAAGTACACATTAGAAAATAAACGTAGAGTGTGTGTGGAACTCTTAATTACGCTTGGTCCCTGTACAGTGTGTGACTGCACTTGTTGATATGTAATGGTAATTTCCTTGGCTTCTTGTTTACCAATGTACTTCTGGTGCTAAGTGTTGGAATATTTTATGGACTTTACATATACTAGTATAATAAATAAAGTCTTTGGGCACATAGACGTATGTGCACTATAATTAATTGTATATGTCACATTAAATATTAAAGTATTTGGGCCTAATAAAGTGATCTACTAAAGTTAAAGGGGGCCCAAGTAATCTTTTATAAGTATGGGATCTATAATTAATATGTGTAGATACCTAAGGGGCCTAGTTGTTAATCTATGATGGGCTGGCTAACATACTAGGTCAATATAAATATAGGGTTATGGTCCCCAATTGACCTACCTAGGTTTTATTCTTTTGATCCCCATTATCATCTGAATTCTAAGAACCCTAAGGATCAATTGGAAGACAATAATCGTTCATCAAGTCTTCATCAAGTATTCTCCGAATATTGCTATGAATTCAGGTTTGTCTATCGTTCCATAATCTTTGATAACTTAAAGCATGATTGTCCTAGAATAAATATTCCGCATCATTCTAGGGTTTATGTATAATTAATTCCATCAAGTGGTATCAGAGCCGTAATCTTGCTTTGTTATTGGGATTATTTGGATCGAAAAGTTTTTGCTGTTTATGATTTAATTCTACTGCATATTTTTTTGTTGTCGCCTAATGGAAGGACCACCGCCCGCGATCTCCTGTGAGGTTTTCTTCCACATGCTCCCCGTCTGTGTGTGCGTCCATTGTTTTGGGTGTTGTGCTGATATAATGTTGTTCATATTTGCTTTGATTTACCGGGTTCACATCACTTGTGTGTACGTATGCATACACATAATTTGATTAGGTAAGTTGTTAGGCTTCGTAGATTATTGATTGATGTGCCCAATTAATTGTTTGATCCTTGGTTGAAGTTTGAGTTATTTTTTTATTGAATAAAAGATTTTGTCTTTGCGGTAAATTGTGGTCTTTTTTTTGTGTTTGATTCTTATGACTTTGGATCCAGTTAATTATTCTTCTTGTTCGACGAAGAGTCCGTTTGATCCAGTTTCGGTCTTAGATTAATTGGTTGTTTCGCCGATTCCAGCTACTTACTGTTTTGGTATGACTAAGAATCTGTTTGTTGTGTTGGAATATGCCTATGTATTGTGTTTTGTTTTGTTTTGTTTGTAACAATTATGTGTTATTTGGATTAAGAAAATATTATTTATTGAAATTAATATTATGGACTTAATAATTTTAAATTTCAACAATAATGTTTAAGTTATGCCCATGTTTGAAATTACTTTGGATTCGTTTATTCAAACACATCTTGTATTTTATGTTATTAAATTTACGTAGCATATTACCAAAGTAACCTCTTCTATGAAATTTTTTAATTTAAAATACATGATTATTTGAAGTTTTTAGCGTGTTTGTTTTTCATGCGGGTAATGGTCGGCCCAAAGGAAGGCTATTATTTGGCAGAAATTCAAATTCGTTTGTGGAGATAAATATGTAACAGTTATTAAGTGTCCATGTGAATATTGAGTCGGTTCAAAGAAAAGCTTGGTATTTGACAGGATTTTACTGTTAATATTTGATTTCTACTTCAAGAAAATCACTTGCAAGTTAATTTTCTATCCAAAGATTAAAATTAATGTTGCGTCGATTTTCTTGTAATGGGATAATTTTAATTTCAAACATTTATCTGCTTAAAGTTATATGTGAGCTTATTTGTCTTATTTTTTGTTCTCTATTCGCCATTTCATCGCCTTCTAATGTATCTCGCTAGCAAGAACTCGATTCCCATGCCGAATGGGATGAATTTTAAGAGCCGGAAAGAAAATGTGCCGATTGTTAAGGAGTTATGGATCTAGACCTTGCACTCGGGGAGCCAAAACCCGCCGACTGATTAGCACGAGTACATCTCAAGCTAAGAAGGATATGGAAAAGTGGGAACGCTCAAATCGCATGTGTCTTATGATCATGAAGAAAAGCATCCCGAGAATCATTCGTAGACGATATAGATGATGAGAAAGTTGCAATGACGTTCCTTACAGAGCTTGAAAAGCGTTTTGCTAAGAATGAAAGGGCGTAAACAAGCACGCTTTTGCGTAATCTTGTTGCCATGAGGTATAAAGGTAAAGGGAACGTGCGTGAGTACATTATGGAGATGGCCAATTTGGCATCTAAACTTAAGGCTCTCAAGTTCGAGCCTTCGGATAACATGCTTGTTCATATGGTTATGATCTCTCTTCCACCACGCTTGGGCAATTTGAAGTAACATTCAATTGCCAGAAGGAAAAGTGGACTCTTAATGAGTTCATTTCATTGTGTGTGCAAGAGGAATTAAGGTTAAAGTCTGAAAAGACTGAGAGTGCTCACTTTGCGGCTTCCTCTTCGGGCTATAACAAGAAAAGGAAGGCTAAAGAAACTGCGGTCAATGAGCCAAAGAAAAAGCAACATAAAGTATCAAAGGGACAAGCTAAGGATTTAGCAACGTCAACGTCCAAGGGACAAGATAAGGATCCAGTTGCTTTTCTGTAAGGAAATGGATCATATGAAGAGAGATTGCCCTAAATATCACACATGGCGTGTAAAGAAAGGTATATCTCTTGCTTTTGTTTGTTCTGAGGTTAATTTGGTTTCAGTGCCTAGACACACTTGGTGGTTAGATTCTGGTTCTTCTACTCACATCAGTGTGTCTATGCAGGGTTGCCTGAACTGTCGAAAGCCAAGTGATGCTGAAAGATTCATCTATGTGGGTAACGGCAATTCTATTGAAGTTGAAGCAATCAGAACTTTTAGATTATTATTAAAGTCTGGATTTTATTTAGATTTGTATGAGACACATGTGGTACCGTCTTTTAGACGAAATTTGGTTTCCATTTCAGTTTTGGACAAAGAAGGATTTACTTGTTCATTTGCAAATGGTGAATGTCGTTTCTCGTACAATTCTAAGTAGGGATGTCAAAAAACCCGAACCCGCCCCGAACCCGAAAAGACCCGCCCCTAATAGGCCAGGTTTGGGATCCAAAATTGAAAACCCGACGGGTTTTTGTAGGGTTCGGGTTTACCCCGCCCCGCCCCGAACCCGCCCCGATTAACTAGGAAAATACTAAAATACCCTTGCTGTAAGAACTACATGAAGGTTAATATGTTGTGCCTTTCCTGGCAAGCTTGGCACACAAAGCTAGTCGATGTATGGTCTTCAAAGATTTTCGTTATGGGTCAAGGCTTATCCATTGATACACTTTGTGGTCCTGTAAGAATTACAGGAAGGTTAATATGAAATCAAAAAGAAACTAGAAAAAGAACCATTACTACTAAGTTGCAATCACAAAAATAGCTTCTTTAATTCAAGTAACAAGCAATTTTTTCTAGTTAAACGGGCGGGGCTCGGGTTCGGGCAAGGCATCAAACGGGGTGGGGCGGGTTCGGGTAATAGTATCTCACTGTAGGGGCGGGTTTGGGAAATGAAAAACCCGTCCCGAACCCGCCCCGTTGCCATCCCTAATTCTAAGTTTATTGGATCTAGTACTTTATCGGTTTATGATAATCTTTATATGTTGGATACTGTTGCTTCATATCATGAAAACCTGCATGTGGAAACACGTGGTACTAAACGCAAATTTACTAACAATAATTCCATGTCATTATGGCACAGGCGATTAAGACATATATCAAAACAGAGAATGCAAAGGCTTGTGTCAGACGGAATTATTGAAACACTTGACAAATCAGATTATGAAATATGTGTTGAGTGTATTAAGGGAAAACAAACAGACAAAAGCAAATTAAAAGCTGAGAGAGCTATGAATGTTTTGGAATTAATTCATACGGATATATGTGAACCATTTCCTACACCCTTGTGGAATGGTCAAGAATATTTCATTACATTCATAGTCGATTACTCTCGTTATGGTTACCTATATTTGATCCATGAAAAATTACAGGCATTGGATATGTTCAAAAAGTTTAAGGCCGAGGTTGAAAATCAACATGGCAAAACAATAAAGAAAGTCAAATCTGATCGTGGTGGTGAATACTATGGCAGAAATGACGGATCAGGTGAACAACGTCCTGGGCCTTTTGCTAAATACCCAGAGGAGTGCGGTATCGTCCCTCAGTACACCATGCCAGGCAAACCTAGCATGAATGGTGTTGCTGAAAGACAAAATTGAACTTTACAGGAAATGGTGAGAAGTATGGTTAGTCATACTACTTTACCAGACTCACTCAGGGGAGAGGCATTAAAGACTGCAGTTTATCTCCTTAACAGGGTACCCACAAAGGCTGCTAACAAAACCCCTTATGAACTATGGACAGGCAAGAAACCTGTATTAAGGCATTTACACATCTGGGATGTCCGGCTCGGCTAGGCCTTACAGGCCTAATGAAAAGAAGTTGGACTCAAGGACTGTTAGTAGTTACTTTGTTGGTTACTCTGAAAGGTCAAGGGGCTTTAACTTTTACGATTCCAAATCCAGAAACTTTTTTTGACACGGGAAATGCTCAATTCTTTGAGGATGTTGAGCTTGTGGGGGGACAAGTTAGAGATGATTTTGTCTTTGAAGAGGTTCCGGTTACGATTCCTCTTCCTACTATTGTCCTTGACCATGATTTGGATCTCAATCCTGATGTAGCTCAAGAACAAAATTTGGATCAAGAAGACATTGTCAATATCCCTCTAGTTGTACATGAGGAACAAGCTCAACAACCTCAAGAACAAGTGCCTTTAAGAAGATCCACTAGAGAGAGACGAAGTGCCATTTCGGATGATTACTTGGTATTTCTAAATGAACAAGAGGTAGACATTGGTCAATTGGAAGATGATCCAATCAACTTTCATGAGGCCATTGGTAGTTCTAACTCTCAAAAGTGGATAGACGCTATGGATGATGAGATTAAATCAATGAAAGACAATGATGTATGGGATCTTGTCCCATTGCCAGAAGGAGTGAAACCTATTGGTTGCAAATGGATATTTAAAACCAAAAGGGATTCACAGGGCAATGCGGAAAGACATAAGACACGTCTTGTCGCTAAGGGATTTACTCAGAAAGAAGGAATAGATTACAAAGAGACTTTCTCTCCGGTTTCTTCGAAAGACTCTTTTAGAATCATTATGGCATTAGTGGCACATTATGACCTAGAATTACATCAGATGAATGTTAAGACTGCGTTTCTTAATGGAGACATTGAAGAAACAATTTATATGGTGCAACCAGAAACCTTGGTTTCAAAAGATTCAAAGGATATGGTATGCAAACTCAAGAAATCCATCTATGGACTCAAACAAGCATCCCGTCAGTGGTATTACAAATTTCATCAAGTTGTATTGTCATTTGGTTTCACGACAAATACAGTTGATGATTGTGTCTACCACAATTTCAGTGGGAGTAAATATATTTTTCTGGTTTTATATATGGATGACATCCTACTAGCCACAAATGATACAAACTTACTGCATGAAACTAAGAGATTTCTCTCGAAGAAATATGAGATGAAAGATCTGGGAGATGCATCTTTTGTATTAGGAATTCAAATACACAGAGATCGTTATTGAGGTATTCTTGGATTGTCACAAAAGAGTTACATCGATAAGGTACTTAAGAGATTTGGCATGCAGGATTGTAAAATGGGTGACACCCCAGTGGCTAAAGGTGACAAATTCAATCTTTCTCAATGCCCCAAGAATGAGATTGAATCTAGGGAAATGAATAGCATCCCTTATGCTTCGGCCATGTGAGCTTGATGTATGCTCAGTTTGCACTCGCCTGCACCTAACATTCATAGTTGGTGTTTTAGGCAAGATACCTTAGCAATCCCGGAAAGGATCATTGGATAGCAAACAAGAGGGTCATGCTGTTATTTACAGAGAACAAAGGATTATATGCTCACTTACGTAAAGTCGATAGACTTGAGATCATTGGGTATTCGGATTCCGACTTTGCGGGATGCCAAGATAGTCGTAAGTCTACTGGCTACGTTTATCTACTTTGTGGAGGAGCAGCTTCTTGGAAGAGTGTTAGCGTACACTTGTTGCTACTTCTACGATGGAGGCAGAGTTTGTGGCGTGTTATGAGGCATCAAATCACGCAATTTGGTTGCGAAATTTTATCACCGGGCTGCGCATATTAGGTGGCGTTGAAAGGCCATTAAAGTTATTTTGTGATAATAAGTCGGCATATGTATTCTAATAACAACAAGAGCTCGTCTAAGTCTAAGCACATAGACATTAAGTATCTTGTCAGTTAAGGAATAGATTCAGAGTGGACAGATTTGTATTGAGCATATTGGGACTAACTCCATGGTCGCGGATCCGCTTACTAAGGGTGTAACACCGAAGGTTTTTCACGAGCACACTGCTTGTATGGGTGTTGTATCACTAGAGTATGCTTAGATTGAGTGGGAGTTTTGTATTTTGCTCTTACATTTATTGTTATAAGTATATTTGATTTTTCAGTTTTGGTTAATAAAGTTATTTTGCATTCTGAATATTTGGTTGATCTCAAAATAAAGTTGGACCAGTTGAGAATAGACATGTGAAGATCACATTACATGTTATTCCATGCTACACATCCATACTTGATCCATGTCATTTAGTTGAGTTAATATATGTGACCACTGATGGGTCTAGTTGCGCTAATAGTGACGAAAACCTCTTTGATCTTTATGTTGATTTGACTAATGGATCGGATTGGTTTAAGATGACACAATTTGGTAAAGCATTGCTGTTAAGGTTTATAATGTGATATGCAATTAAACTAAGGTATTATACTATGTACATGTGTAAGTCCAAGTGGGAGATTGTTGAAATATTTTATGGACTTTACATATACTAGTATAATAAATAAAGTCTTTGGGCACATAGACGTATGTGCACTTTAATTAATTGTATATGTCACATTAAATATTAAAATATTTGGGCCTAATAAAGTGATCTACTAAAGTTAAAGGGGGCCCAAGTCATCTTTTATAAGTATGGGATCTATAATTAATATGTGTAGATACCTAAGGGGCCTAGTTGTTAATCTATGATGGGCTGACTAACATACTAGGTCAATATAAATATAGGGTTATGGTCCCCAATTGACCTACCTAGGTTTTATTCTTTTGATCCCCATTATCATCTGAATTCTAAGAACCCTAAGGATCAATTGGAAGACAATAATCGTTCATCAAGTCTTCATCAAGTATTCTCCGAATATTGCTATGGATTCAGGTTTGTCTATCGTTCCATAATCTTTGATAACTTAAAGCATGATTGTCCTAGAATAAATATTCCGCATCATTCTAGGGTTTATGTATAATTAATTCCATCACTAAGCTCATGAAATTCACTGTTACACTAACTGCCTATATTCTTTTCGAATGTGCTTTTGCTTGCCTGTGAATCTTCATATTTATCGATGAAGATCACAACACATTGTGAGAAATTTCTGCGGTATAAACAATGTGAAATTGATATTCTCAATCATTGCTTAGTGTTGTTTATGAAATTGCAGATATGGTTGAATTCATTCATTATAACATGCTACTGGCCTACTATACAATGTATTTCATGTTGGGCCTGGACATTTTCACATACGTCTCGTTCGATCGTGTGGTGTGGCCCAATTCATCGACGTTATGCAGTCGGACTGCCTCTTTCTCAGATCAGGTTGTCCAGCACTCCAGCTATGGAGTTCACCAAATGTTTCTCCTTGTTCTTTACCATTTGGTTGAAACCCAATCAAAGTACAGACTAGAATAACAAGAAAAACAATCCACAGTGAGGACTCCTAAATCTTAATATTGTACTAACCTATGCAAATTCTGTCCTCTAACCCTTGTCTGAAGCTCATCCTAAATCAGGATAGTGTACTTACCTATGCAGGTGTCTTGTAACCTTTGTCAGAATTCTCAACCAAATTTCTATATATTCATGACAAATCTCCAAATTCAACATCAACCAAAACAATTCCATTTCATTAAACCATCTCCCACATAGAACCATGGCTATGAAACTAGAACTCCTAATCACACTAGCACTAGCATGTGCCACTCTCCAACTATCAATCTCCGGTGATCCCGACATTCTTACCGACTTCGTAGTACCAGCCGACCTCCGGGGACCCATCGACGGAAACTTTTTCACGTTCACCGGAATGCGGGTCCTAGTAGGAGAAGAGATCCCAACAACTTTCAAGGTTCTCAAAGCAACCATGGCCGAATTCCCCGCTCTAAACGGCCAAAGTGTTTCTTACGCAGTTCTCGAGTTCCCTGCCGGCACCGTCAACCCACCTCACACCCACCCTCGTGCATCCGAGCTCCTTTTTCTCATTGGCGGTTCTTTGCAAGTCGGGTTTGTTGATACGACTAATAAGTTGTTCACTCAAACCCTACAAGTTGGTGATATTTTCGTGTTTCCTAAGGGACTTGTACATTTCCAGTACAATAGTGACGCGAAAAATCTCGCCTTGGCTATATCGTCGTTTGGAAGTGCGAGTGCCGGAACGGTTTCGGTTCCCGGTACGCTTTTTAACACGAGTATTAGTGATGGGATCTTGGCTAAGTCTTTTAAGACAGATGTGGCTACTATTCAGAAGCTCAAGGCTGGATTTGCAGCATAGGGTTGAGCCAGAGAGTCTGAATGATTACACCTAGTTGAAGATGTGTGCCTAAGTTTTCATTTTTCCTCTGCTACTGTTATTGTTCTCTTCACAAATAAAATCTTAAATGTATTTTTATCAGTAAACCATGCAAGGATATGAACATTTCATCAATAAATGACATTCATGTTTATTTGGGTTTGCCACCATAGCCACCATCACAACCACCGCCTTACTACCCCTATCACCGCCACTACGATTCTGCCCTACCCGCCCCTCTAACACCATCACCGCCACCTCCACTGCTACCCCACCCCCACCCCAATCATTGTATGTTAGACAACAAATACTACTACCTCCATCCCAAAATGAATGTACATTACAATAAATAAAAGACATTCATTTTGGACGGAGGGATCGGTCTCCACTTACATTCCTTACAGAAAGGTAAAACTAATGCCACTAGATCTGAAAGAGCTTAATCATAAGCGGCATCCGGTATTTCTTTCTGTATGAAAGGTAAGGGGTTCAAACCCAACCAAATACACTTTCAAGTGTCACTGTAATCGTAATAGCTAAAGCATTCATTAATAAAAAAAACTTATTAAAAAAAAAAAGAGTTTTATGACAACTTGCAAAATACATTGTTTTTTCCTTGACACATTTTGTCTGAGCAAGGACATTGGCCAACAAAATCATTAATCTTATACTCGAAAAACCAGAGGCTTCCAAGGTCGTGCAAACCACAAACTGTTTGAAAACTCAGAATCTAAAAAAAAAAACATTTGATTTCTGCAATCAATATTTACTCATAAAATGGAGCACGTAGCGATAGTAGTCCCTATTGCACCGATCTTGATTGCTGCATCAAGTGCTCCAAGCGCAATCTTCCAATTTTGCTGCAAACACATAAGTATAATCAAGAAAACTAACACACGATCGCTAATTCCAGAAAGCGAAAAGGTGAGAAACCTCGAGTTTTCTAACAAATGAAGCTAAAAATTTGAAAAATGAATCATCATATTCATTTCATGGTACGTGCCAAATTACACAATTTATTTGGCACGTTCTTAACAGAGATCAGTACGCACCCGTTCTGGAATGAATGGATTGGAGATAGCACCAGGGTAGTGAGTTGGAGCGGACGGCGGATATGGATAGTAATTATTAATCCAATGGTTGTGTACAATAGGGCCTGTATTATCATTAGTAGCTGGAACCATTGCAGTATTATTTGAGTAGGAAACTATTGCAGAACTTGAGGACTGATGCATTGATGTTGATGGCCGAGATTTCACCTCTAAGCTCCTTGACTGCATCAAAAAAGATTGATCATAATCAATTAAAGAAAACCCAAAAACAAAAAATAAAAAATGGAGCGGAACAAATCTACGTCTGACAAAGGGAGTTCATACCTGATGGTCCTGATTGGTAGCTGATCTTATTTTTGCCTCTAACAAAGAATAATTGTCCAAAAACTTTGAGACGCCTTCGTGATCATGATGACTTATAGGATTAAGATAACAATCAAGGCAGAGATGAAAACTGCCTCCAATAGGACCTTCGAGACATCCTACACAAGTAAAATAAGTTCCCGGAATGAAATGTTTGCAATGGTCACAAAATGGCCGTCCGCTTTTCACAATATAGTATAATGCCATGACTTCCCAAAAATCCAGAGTTCCATTGTGATCAAGATCCAGTTTTTCGAAGAAATAACTGCTCGTCATTTGAGCGTATCCTTCTTCTGCCATGAAGGTCAAGAACTCGCGTAAGTCAACTTGATCATTACCATCTCTGTCCATTGCCCTAAAGAATTCACGTGCCCGCTTCTGAATAATGTCTGAGCTAGCTTGATAATGAGCCTTTGCAATCTTGCATAGTTCTTCCATATCTTCTTGGTGAATTCTTGATGTCAGAAAATCGTTACACATAAAATGTTTGGATCATTATCAAGAACGGGACGGAAAATTTATACTTGATAATGAGCTAGAATCGAACGACCTAGCTTGTGTAGGAAAGGTTCCTAGAAGTTGGATTTTTTTAATTTTATTTTGTTTGAAAATTGAAGAACCAATGATAATGTATTGTGATGAAGATGATGTTGATATATCTGTATAATAAGTACCAACTTGTACAATTCTTGGTTTATTTATATATTAATGTCATGGAACATCTGGAACATGGAAAGAGAGTTGATACATGTTGAAGATGATGTTGCTATATATCATGTAAAATAGTACCAACTAGGTAGTAACATACTAACATGAATATTTCTTTCGTTAAAAAAAAACAAAAAAAGAACATTCATTTAATTAAGTAACGGAGGGAGTAGTAGATAACATTAATGTCCTTTATTTAAAATTGTCAACTAACACAAGTTGGACAGTTGATAAACATAATAACTTGAATAAGTCAATAATATTTTTTTTTATTAAAGAAAAAATTGATTATCCAATGCCAATTTTAAAGTTGTTTAGCACTAACCAACCGCGTTAAATTTAAATGCAGACATTACTTGAATAATTGTATCTCTAATCATATTGTGTCACTTAGAAAGACGCATAATCCTGCTCTAGGGAATTACCAACTGATTAAAAAAATTAAATGTGATATATATTTGGTCTTCATCAAGAGTAATAATTAATTAACATTCAATTAGCGATGGATTTAGTATTAGGTTATGTACGCGCTATTCCTGATAAAAATGGCATCAATGGCTATTTTTTCGCTGCTTGTAGGAAGATTGATATTCATGTGGTTTCGCAGGGGTTTTACGCAGCCTTAGAGATTATAAATTCATAGGTTAAATGGTAGGGAAATTTATGTACTGACAATGTTCTCTTACGTCAGAAGATGATCGAACCATTTTGACAAGAAAAGAGACATGAATTTGAGCATGATGTCCGCCCGCTACGTTTCCTTAGTTTTTCCAATACTTTCATTGGGTATTTAAATAATTTGAGCATAAACATATGAATTATATAAGCATGGAAGTTGTCTTCTGGTATCGAATTATTCAACTTGTGTCAGAATCCCCAGCCCAAATACATTTGATCAAACAAGAACTTAGATTCTCATTCATATAGCTTCTCGATTATTGACTTTCTCGGAAGAATGGATTTTTTTTTTCTTAAATAATTTTGTTTTAAAAATCTATTTCCCAAAATAATTCACTTTCCAAACCATTTCCCAAAATGACCATTTTTGGGAACTCGCTACATGGTGTAGCGAGTTCAACATGTTACCGTTGAAACTCGCTACACAGGCGCCGTTCAACTGGTAATTAGTCAACACCTAAATCGCTACACCATGCAGCGATTTCACTCGGTTCATGAAACTCGCTACATGATGTAGGGAGTTTTAAATAGAAATCTTACCCACACCAGCGGCTTACAATCTGTAAAAATTTGCAAAAAAAAAAAAAAAAAAAAAAAACCTAAGTGTAGCGAGTGAGAAGAAGAAGAAGGTTGCCATTGCCATTGCCATCATCAAATTCAAGATTTTTACCATCTAATTTCGTCATTAAGTTTACATCAAAGTTTATCTTTCTTCATTGTTGATGATTTTGCTTTGATTTTGGTACTTATTGAAATAAAGTATTTGCTTTGATTTGATTATATGCTTTGATTTGATTTTGGTACTTGTTGAAATATGGTATAGGCTTTGATGATTTTTGCTTTGAATTGGATACTTGTTGAAGTAGTCTCAAAAATTAGGTTCTTGCTTTGATTTTATATATTGAAATTATTAGGTTTTTCTTGAATATTAGTGTTGTTATTGAACCCAATTGTTGGTATATGTGAACTCCATTTTTGGTATATTTGAACTCAATAGTTGGTATATTTGAATTCCATTGTGGTATATTTGAAAATTTGGGGTTTTGAACTTAATTTTGGAGAAGTAGAAGTATTTGCTATTGATGTTTCAAAGTCTCTATGTTTATACACGTATTTATTTGATATTGAAATTGGGTTTCTTTTGTTCAAACAGATGGATAACTTCGTTGATCATGGGCCTATCGATAACTCTGTTCAGACCGAGCATGAGAACCAAATAGCTCGTTTTATTTAGGCCGGAGTGGAGGTTGCTAGTCCGCTCTCATTTCGTCGTGGCGCCACGTTGCCGGATAGACTAGCACCGAGGATTTTGTCGAGATTAGCCGAGTGTAACTTTACTGGAGTTCATTACATAGGGAAGATTCAATACGATTATGGGTTGCTGGAGGCCTTGATCGAGAGATGGCGTCCGGAGACCCATTCATTCCACCTCCCGGTTGGTGAGATGACGATCACCCTAGAGAATATCGGTATGATTTTCGGGTTGCCGATTGATAGGGATGCTGTTACTGATGCTGACATCCCAGCACTTGTAGACTGGCGAGATGTATGTCAGCAGCTTTTAGTTCTAAAAATAATTAAAAATTAAATTTTATAATCACCAACGGAATATTTTCGTCGCTGATAAATTAAAAAAAATTAATTAATCACCGACGAAAATATTCCGTCGCTGGTTTTATTTTTTAAAAAAATAAAAAATATTTAATTTTAACCGACAGAATTATTCCGTCGCTGATTAATTAAAAATAATTAAAAATTAAATATTATAATCACCGACGGAATAATTCCGTCGCTGATTAAAAAAAATAAAAAAAAATAACTTTTCACCGACGGAATATTCCGTCGGTAAAGTTGACGCCAATTTAGTGGCGGTAAAGAAACGAATATTCGAGAAATATTCGTTTTAGCGACGAAATTTAGCGACGGAATTTAATTCCGTCGGTAAATTTGACGCCAAAATCAGTCCGTCGCTATAGCATAATTTCTGTCGCTATTTAGCGACGGAATCATTCTGTCGCTGTTGATTCCGTCGCTAAAACACCAGTTTTTGGTAGTGTCTAAAGCTACGGTGGATTACGAGCCAATTTCCACACTTCCATGTCCTAGCTGATGATTCCCCCCATGACCTTGTTGATAAGTACGTACGTGCATATATCATGCTCTCCTTGGGTTCTACGGTGATGCCTGATCGTACGAACAACAAGGTTAAGTTGTGTTATCTTCCTCTGCTTCGGGAGGTTTCGAGAGTCTGGCAGTACAGTTGTGGAAGTGTGCCACTGGCTTTTCTATATCGAGAGCTGTATAGTGCGACTAACCCTCTGACGAGGTAGTGCGGAGGATTTCTCAACATTCTACAGGTATGTTTATCTCATTTTAATGTTCATTATATTGTTGGTTTTAAGTTTGATTTCAAATTATCGACATTATTTATAGTATTTGACATAGATTTTATCGATATAGATTTGGGCTTGGGAGCGATTGCTATGTGTGCAACCTGGAAATCGTAGGGGAAACAGAGATCTGGACTTCGAGCACATGCCACTGGGATTCACGTACACATATATCATACGTTATTTTCTCGTCGTTATAGCTTTTTTTTTTTTTTTCACTTTTTCTCATAATTATTCTGTTTATGATTTCAGGTGGACCCATTCATCATTGTATCTCAAGGAGGTTACTGCACATAACCTGCGAAGCTATCGTGATCAGCTGGCCAAGCTAACAGATGATCAGGTTGTGTGGTAGCCTTATAGAGATAGATATGCTCCGGCCTACTGCACTCAGAGACATGCCGTATGGATGGCGCAGGTCCTTCTTATATGCTTTGAGAGGATAGAGATCGTGTTATGAGGCAGTTTGGCCTGTTGCAGGGGGTCCCAGAACCGTGCGACACTCGTCCGGACTTGCACAGAGTTGATAGGCGTGGAAACAATCTCGTGATTTGGAGCGAACGCCATCAACAATACATTGCACTCTGGGGACAGCGGGGACACTTTCTGGCTTGGGGGGTCCCGGGCTTTCACGATATGCATTACACAAATCCATATATGATATGGTATCGGAGCATAACGTGCATGTTTGTGAAGAACTCCATTCATATAGAGGATGTTGGATACCGGTCAGTTGCCCCTTGCCTAAAGGCCGTGGTAAGTATTTACATTTTTGAAGTTATTATTTCTAGTTTTTTTTAAACAAAACTTCAATTTATTAACTTATGTCTCATACTTATTTTTTTTATATAAAAACAGGTGCAGAACCTTCAACGTTTACATGTCACCAATGAGGAGGAGGAGCATGCCAAACAAGCTGAGATGTGGAGGATTATTAGACACACGCTCACGGGACTTAGGGAGCAACAACGACTTGAGGCTGCAGCACCTCCCCCACCGGTAGATCGCGCACAGGGGTTAGAACCTCGACAGCGTTTGTTAGACGTCGTGCACTGCCACAACCACAACCACAAATGGACTTGCACGACGAGCCAGAGCCCGAGGTCCAACCAGAGCCCGAGGTCCAGCCAGAGCCCGAAACTCAGTATGATGTACTCTTTGATTATGATTCACAGTGGGGAGC
Source organism: Adenophora triphylla var. japonica (assembly GCA_022495995.1). Classification (NCBI taxonomy): domain Eukaryota; kingdom Viridiplantae; phylum Streptophyta; class Magnoliopsida; order Asterales; family Campanulaceae; genus Adenophora; species Adenophora triphylla. The sequence goes on from JAFEMH010002626.1 coordinate 235,474, forward strand.
TACTCAGGTGGAGGAGCACGAGGAGAGGATTAGATTGGAGGTTGAGGAGGGTATTTATTCAGGTACTTACCCTCGCCACGGCCCGAGTCAGGTGAGTGGGATTATTAATGATGATGATGATTTAGTTGACCCTCCACCTAGGACTTTTCACACGCCCGTATATTCGGGAAGTGGCTTTAGGGTTCCCTCATCATCCTGACGAGTGGATATTCCACCCTTCTCTGATCCGGCTGCGACTACATCTAGTGGGGTATGACCCCTGGTCAACGGGCGGAGTTGATTAGAAGAGGGTCTCAGCAGCGACAACCGACGAGGAAGTTCACCCCGACCGACTATGAGAGGAGAAATAGGTGAAACTATTTTTTTATTTAGATGTAATAAAACTTTGTAGTATTAGTTGTTATTTGGATGTTTTTATTTGTAATAAGTGAAACTATGATTTTTTAAGTTTTTATTTGGATGTTTGTTGTATGTTTTTTTAAGTGTTTGTACAGTTTAGTAAATTTGTTTTTTTTTTTTGAGACTTTAGTACATGTATGTAGGTTCGTAGGTATGTGTTATGGTATATTGTACAGTGTTTGTACAGTTCAAGTATAGGTAATGAACTTTCTGGCTGAATTGGTGTAGGGAATTGATGTTAGGGTTATTAGGATTACCTCCTAAGGCATTAAGTGAAAATCCATGTCTTACTTGAAAGTACTCCACACAACGGTAGAAGGCAGTTTCAACAATTGCTGTGATTGGCATCCCACGGGCTTCCTTCATGACACCATTGAAAAACTCAGACATGTTAGTAGTCATAATGCCATATCTATAACCACCATCATGTGCCAATGTCCATTTTCTGGCATCTAAATTCAGAAACCATGCAATTGCCTCGACGTTAATTGAATAGATACTCTCTAAGGTAGATTTCAATTTTCTATCTTGTGTTGCTCTACCCGCTCTCCAAAACAGATACTTCAAACCTTCCCATCTATGCTTATCCAAAAAATTTGCTAGCATATGTCTCAAGCAATATCGGTGATGCACATTTGGCCACCACGTATCTTCAACTATAGTCTTAAGAATGCCGTGATGACGGTCAGATATCAAGCATACTTCACGAATCTTTATAATATGTTTGCAAAGAAGATATAAGAACCAACGCCAGTTCGTCCAGTTCTCTTTTTCAACAACAGCAAATGCAAGAGGAAGTATACTGTCTTGGGCATCAACACCCATAACAATCAGTATTACCCCTTTATATCTACCATGCAGGAATGTTCCATCAACAGAAATGATAGGCCGACAATGAGAGAAAGCTTCAATGCAAGGCCCAAATGCCCAGAACACCCGTTGAAACATGTGTAATTCACCGACATGAGGAGGAGGATGAGTATACTCAACAATTGTGATGGGGTTATATTTTTGGATGGCTACTAGGACGCGGGGTAACCTTATATAAGATTCCTCCAAATCTCTGAAAACCTCTGCAATGCCCTTCTGTTTTCCACTCCATGCCTTCTTACAGGTATTTTCCTTTCCAAACCTACTACTGATGTGTGTAATAATAACTCCAACCTTGACATCTTAATCGGCCTTAATAAGACCAACTACTTCCCGACCAATAAACTTGGCATCTAGGTTTGGGTGATCTTGACTTTCTCCAGAATATAAGCAGCAATGAGGATCCTTATACTTGGTCACTTCCCAATAGCCAAACTTCCTTCTACTCACACGAACATAAAAATTGCATGGAAAATTTTTCAATAGACATTCAATTACCCATGTGTGAGTTGTGCTCTTTCTTACTCTAAACCGGCGATTAGTGCGAATATGGTACCTTTTTATATCAAATTGCGTCTCGTTCTTTCTAGAAAAGTGTATCCCTTTAGCAATTTCATGGTTATCCGGATCCCAAACTGGAAAACTAGGTGCACTATGGTAATCAATGAAGCCTTCTTCTTGTCGAGCAGAACTACCAATATCACTATAAAAGGGATAATCAGCTCTCTCATACCTTCGATTTTCCGGCACTTCATAATGAACAAAAGGTGTTTCCACGTCATCATCAATCGACCCATTATCACCCTCTTCCAAATCAACATCAGAATCACTACTACCCTCCTGATATTCATCATCATCATCATCGTCTAGCATTGCATCTACATCAGTATCTTCTTCTTTTTCTTCATAATCTACATCATCTTCAGAATTATCGTCATTAACAGGATCATTTTGGCATGCCCCATCATCATAATTTGGTGTTTGGGTACTTGGACCAACCCCTGCATCACGGTTACCACTTGGTGAATACCCATAAATGGTATCTATGTGTAGTGTTTCAAACTCTGAATTGAGTTGATTTTCAAACAATTTTACAACCACATACTGCTGCAAATTATCCATCCCTCCAAATTTAGCTAAATGATCGAACATTATATCCATACACGCATCATCTTCAATACGGAAAAGAAAGTACTCACCAATCCCGCTATCAAAAGTATGAGGACATTTGTGATGTAAACGAGTTGCAGCGGAAATTAAAAAAAGGATAGACAAATAATTGAATCAACAACTATTTGACCCAATTCGAATTGAATCAACAATTGAATTTGGGTTTGAAGAGGTAAACACCAAGAAGATAAGAACCTTCCCAAGGAATTCAAAGAACTCCAACAAGAATCTCTTGCGAGAATCTTCTACAAGTCAATTAAGACCGAAAGGGAAAACCCAAATTGCAAGCAATCAATTAAAATCTTAATAAATCAATATATCCAAAACAAACAAATAAAGAGTGTATTTATACCCTAAACATAACCCAAAAAACCTAAGGAAAAACGTAATTAAACAAAGTACCAAAATACCCTTACAAAATCCTTTTAAAAACTGGAAAAGAAACAAATCTGCTGAAAATCCGCCGCCATCACAACTCGTGCTAGATATTACGAGTCGTGCCCTACTCAATCCAATCGTGATACGAATCGTGTTCTTTGATACACTCGTGCTTCTTTGTGTTACGAGTCGTGACAGGGGTCACGAGTCGTGCCCGTTGCTGTTCCCAGCCTACGCCCTTGTTCCTGGTGCTAGTTCTTGCTACATCATATACCCCCACTTGAAAAGTATTCGTCCCCGAATCCGGGCCTTTATAAAAAGAATCTGAATTTGTAGTCTTTGACCCGCCATTATCGACCATCCGCCCCTTCCTCCCCTTGATCAACTTCTTAAACTTAAATGCACTTGAACGCCCAACATGATCACACCGTGTACCTGAAAAAATAAAATGTGGAGCACAAAAGGATATGATCCCTCTACCCATGCCATCGCGAGCAAGCCTCTTATTATCTTTCAATGGGCATAGAGTATACCGAGCACCATCCTTCATAAAACTAACCACATTACTTTGGCCACAATGCAAAGAACCCACATCAAATTGCCAAGGCCTCCCAAGTAATAACTGACAAGCACTCATATCCACAATATCGCAAGTAATTTCATCCTTATAATTACCAATCGAAACAGGAACAATACATTGTTGTGATACCTTATGAGTGCCATTTGCATTGATCCACCCAACAACATAGGGAGTCAGATGTTTCTTCACTTCAAGCTTGAGAGAATTAACCAATCCCCTTGCCACCAAATTTTCCCTGCTTCCACTATCAATGATAATATTAGCCATCACCCCCATTGACAGTCCCCTTTGTGCGAAAAATATTGTGCCTCTCAAGAGTAGTAGGTGCTGAAAACATAAGCTGACGAACAGCAAAAGACTCATGATGAGTACCTTCTTCATCCTCTTCAACATTAAGGTCATGAGTGTACTCTTCCAATACATCATCATCATCATCATCAACAACATTAGTTACCACATTAGCACTCTTACGAAGATGACAACCACTAGAAATATGTCCAGCCTCCCCGCATTTAAAACACTTATTACCAAAATTTTTAGCATAAGGGTTAGCATTCTTAGGTGCTTGAACAACAGGAGCAGTTGCTCTTGCTACCTCAACCGCCTTAGAACCTGAAGCTTTTGTCGTAGGCTGTTCGACTGTGGATGGAGAAACTGAAGATTTAAAAGGGCTAATAGAAAAAGACGAATTACCCACCTTCTTGAATGTAGGGTGAGGCTGAAAAGCTGAAACCAATTGTTTCTCAACCTTTTCCACCCTTGAAATAGCATCATTCAAAGAGAAATTGGTAAATAATTCCACCCTATTCTTAATATCAACCCGAAGACCATTAACAAACCTAGAGATTTCTTGATAATCAGATTCAATCAAGTCGTTACGAGTCGATTGAGCATAAAAATCATGCACATATTCCTTAATGTTAAGACTACCTCGGGTGCAATTCTGAAATTTGGAAAATAAGCTTTGCACATAATCATCAGGTAAAAATCTATCTTTTAATGCCTCTTTCATCTCATCCCAAGTACGAATCTGAGGCAACCTATCACGCAACCTCTTCTTACAAAGTTGATCCCACCATGCAGCAGCACCACCCCTCAATTTATATGCAACATAAGGTACTTTCCTAACATTCTCAACTTGCATTAAATTGAAAAATTTATCAACTTCATTAATCCAATCTAAAATTTCTTCGATAGATAACTCACCATTAAAAGTAGGAATATCCGCCCTTATCTTTGGTCGTTGTTCTACCAGATTCAAAACGATGGCCTCTTCACGACCACCTCGATTGTTTTGGATGAACTCATCCCGATCACCACCTGGATTGCCACGGTTGCCACCACCACCCATATTTAAACCTCGCAAAGCCTCCAAAAGTTCTGTATGATGAGTTGCAGCTTCCACCTCAGATCTGCATCAATCTTCTTGCATCTGTGTCTGCATCGTTATCAAGTTGTTGGCTAGTTGTGATAGGATATCTTGGGTGTTTTTGTATCCTTCGTTGTTGGCCGTCTTGTTCCTCGGTTCGTCCTTCGTCTGATACCAACTGATGTAAACGAGTTGCAGCGGAAATTAAAAAAAGGATAGGCAAATAATTGAATCAACAACTATTTGACCCAATTCGAATTGAATCAACAATTGAATTAGGGTTTGAAGAGGTAAACACCAAGAAGATGAGAACCTTCACAAGGAATTCAAAGAACTCCAACAAGAATCTCTTGCGAGAATCTTCTGCAAGTTAATTAAGACCCAAAGGGAAAACCCAAATTGCAAGCAATCAATTAAAATCTTAATAAATCAATATCTCCAAAACAAACAGATAAAGAGCGTATTTATACCCTAAACATAACCCAAAAACCTAAGAAAAAACGTAATTAAACAAAGTACCAAAATATCCTTACAAAATTCTTTTAAAAACTAGAAAAGAAACAAATCTGCTGAAAATCCGCCGCCATCACGACTCGTGCTAGATATCACGAGTCGTGCCCTACTCAATCCAATCGTGATACGAATCGTGTTCTTTGATACACTCGTGCTGCTTTGCGTCACGAGTCGTGACAGGGGTCACGAGTCGTGCCCGTTGCTGTTCCCAGCCTACGCCCTTGTTTCTGGTGCTGGTTCTTGCTACATCAATTTGTAAATGACTTCAAAGTCATATTGAGACCGATCTAAGCCCGCCTTTTTATATAATTAATCAATCAACTCATTGTATCTCCATCGGCAATTAGCCCTAATTGCACATTTTGACCATTTTTTGAAATGAGGACCATCAAATTGTTGTTCATCATCACCTCCCTAATACCACATGAAAATGATTGGACCCCCGTTCATCTTTAACCCTGCATTACGAAATTAAAGTGTTAAAACCTATATAACAAGACCCTAACATTTATATCTATAATATACTAAAACACAGTTAAAAACTTAAATTTTATATCTAAACACAAGTGAAAACAATGATTAAGATGATGTTAATTTACTTTGATTCTTGATCTTCAACAATTCTGACGAAATTAAATGATGTGAAAAAGATTTGAGTTTTTTTTTTTTGACAGTGAGAATGAGAGAATATGAAAATGAGAATGAATTTGGAGGTGGAAACCTTCTGTAAAAATGTCATTTTAAACTCACTACACGGTGTAGCGAGTTTGACTGTGACCGGTCAAACTCGCTACACGGTGTAGCGAGTTCTTCTTTAGTTAATTACAGTAATTAATTCAAACGCCAAACCCTAATTTAACTGAACTCGCTACACCGTGTAGCGAGTTTCAACGGTAACATGTTGAACTCGCGACACCATGTATCGAGTTCCCAAAAAGTGGTTATTTTGGAAAATAGTTTGAAAAGTAAGTTATTCGGGAAAATAGACTTTTAAAACATAATTATTTGAGAAAAAATCTGAAAGAACGTGAGTTAACCTTTATGAACACCACAATTTCAATGATAATTCCAAGAAGTATATCAGTTAAAAATTTGGTTCCTATTTTGGGGGTATTATATCTTGTCGACATTCTTGAGATTAGATTCCTGCCGCACTTTTCCATTCTTATAAATCAAAATCTTCCCGACAAACTCCCAACTGAACAAAATTTTGATCAAAAATGTCATTACAAAGTAATCTTCTGATGTATACAGCAACACTAGCTTTAGCTAGTAGTCTCTACATAGCAACATCAGAAGATCCTGACATCCTTTACGACTACACAGCCCCACTGATGGACCCCAACAACACGGATTCAAGCTATTTCACCTTCACAGGAATGCGCTCAATACTTCTAGGAGATCCATCGCAAACTTTCAAGTCTGCAAAAGCAAGCATGTCAGAATTCCCAGCTCTGACAGGTCAAAGCGTCTCGTTTGCAATTCTTGAATACCCAGTTGGCTCAGTCAACCCACTTCACACGCACCCTCGTGGTTCTGAGCTATTGTTCCTCATATCCGGTTCACTTCAGATTTGTTGATACAAATAATAAGCCTTTTAGTCAGAATCTACAAGTTGGGGATATGTTTGTCTTTCCGAAAGGACTTGTACATTATCAGTATAATAGTTACAGTAGTGGGGAACGGGCTTTGGCGATTTCTGCGTTTGGGAGTGCAAATCCGGGGACTGTTTCGGTTCCGTTTGTTGTGAATTACCGCAGCGGAACGGATCCAAGCCAAGGAGGAATAATAAGAACAACACACACGAAAAGTAAATCACACACAAAGGAACACACAAGAATTGTTAACCCGGTTCGTTGCAACAACAACTACGTCCGGGGGCGCTACCAAGCCAAAATATTCACTATAATATTTTCCGATGTTACAATTTGTCTCTAGGCTATCACATGTATTTATAGGGAAACAATAAATCAAATCCTAGTAATAAAAGGATTCCTACTCAAGAAAGTAATCTTCTTTCTTCACAAGTCCTTCCAAATATTACTACCAAAAAAATCACCAAGCAAGAGGAGATCTCGTCAAGATAGGAAACCAAATCAGCCCAGAATCGTGGCCAGCGCGGCCCGCAAGGCCCAAGGCCCGGCCCAGCCAACCCACACATGCGGTCAGCCACACATGCGGTCAGCCGCACAGCCAAAACCGCAAAACCCTTTTGCTCCAGTGAAATTGAGCCCCATCTCACCAACTCCTCCGACCGCGGTTCAAATCCTTTATCCATGGTTTTGACTCCACATCCCAACAATCTCCCACCTGGAGACAAACCATCCATGATACCTCTTCTTGAAACAAATTTCAGTGGCCAGCTATTGCGTTGGTAGCGCCCGGCCTCTTGTCTAGTTATCCAAGTGAGTTGAAGCTGAGCAACGCTTCAACATAACTGTCGGTTCTACCATGCTCCGAGTCTTCATTCCGAATGATCCTCCCTGCACATCCCCGCTCACTTGCTTGCTAACTATCGATCCTGAACAGCGCGAATCCACGTGCCCCACATAATCACAAGCTTGGAACCTTTGTGTGTTCTTTGCAACCCATCGCATCACCGTTCTAGATCCCGCTCCCATGTTGGCCAAATTGGCTCCGCGTCGGCCGACTTCATTATCCAATTTTCTACCAACATACCGTTTAGTGAAATTTCTCCCACCATGGCGATCTCGGCCACCACCATTCATCATTGGGATGCGTCTCCGTTTCCCCCAACGACTCATGTTGCATGTGGTATACAACATATTTTCCACGCCGCCACGAGCCACCAAGCTAGCTCCGCGGTTTACCTTCCACGTCCCACAACCGAAGGTCACCACACAACCCTCCTTATCAAGTTGCCTTATGGAAATCAAGTTCCTCTTCAAATCCGGAATATGTCGCACATCACGTAGCCGTAACACAGTCCCATCCGTTGCTTTGACCCGAACAACCCCCTTTCCAATGACCTTGACAGGATGATCGTTTCCCAAACGAACAACCCCAAAATCACCCGGAACATACTGCTCCATTCTTTCTGCACTGGTGCATGAATGAAACGTCGAGCCCGAATCCAAAATCCACGAATCTGTTGAACTGCTCCCACCCAAGATTAATACGTCCGCCATCTCTTCAGCAAGATTCAATTCCTTCGCTCTGCCTGACCTCTTCGGACAACTTCTCCTAAAGTGCCCCTTCTCCCCACAATCGTAGCAAGTAATCACCTTCTTGCCACCCTTACTCTTTTCACCGACATTTAGTGCTAGCCCCGATGTCCCACCCTTGCTCTTCCTACGAATTTCTTCGCCAAGAATCACATCAACGACATCCGCAAACTTCAGCCTTCACTTTTCTGTTGAAACGCAACCGCTATCGCAGCCGTATCCCAACTTTCCGGCAAAGAAGAAAGTAAAATCAACGCTAGTACCTCGTCATCAAGAGTAACAGCCACGGAAGACAGTTGGGTCGCAGTAGATTTGAATTCACTTATATGCTTTGTTGCCGACATGCCCTCCACCATCCTTATGTTCAACAGCTTCCTCATTAGATGAGCTTTATTCGCCGCCGATGGTGCCTCGTACATGCTCGCCAACATCTGTAACATCTCCATGGTAGTCTTCGCCTCCAAAACATTCTTCGCGACATCCTTGGTCAACGTTTGCCTAACAACCCCTAACGCTTTCCGATCCAAAATTTCGAATTTTGCTTCCTCTATGTCCGCCGGCCTTTCTTTTAATGGTAGATACAGATCCTTGTTCCACAGAACATCCTCGATCTGTGTCTTCCAGAAATTGAAATCCGTCCCATCAAACTTTTCGATCAACACCTTATTACCATCCTCCAAAGCTCCCAAGAAATCCATAGCAAAAGATAACCCAAGCAATGATTCGACAAAACCAAAGGCTTTGATACCAGTTGTTGTGAATTACCGCAGCGGAACGGATCCAAGCCAAGGAGGAATAATAAGAACAACACACACGAAAAGTAAATCACACACAAAGGAACACACAAGAATTGTTAACCCGGTTCGTTGCAACAACAACTACGTCCGGGGGCGCTACCAAGCCAAAATATTCACTATAATATTTTCCGATGTTACAATTTGTCTCTAGGCTATCACATGTATTTATAGGGAAACAATAAATCAAATCCTAGTAATAAAAGGATTCCTACTCAAGAAAGTAATCTTCTTTCTTCACAAGTCCTTCCAAATATTACTACCAAAAAAATCACCAAGCAAGAGGAGATCTCGTCAAGATAGGAAACCAAATCAGCCCAGAATCGTGGCCAGCGCGGCCCGCAAGGCCCAAGGCCCGGCCCAGCCAACCCACACATGCGGTCGGCCGCACATGCGGTCGGCCGCACATGCGGTCGGAGTCAGCCGCACATGCGGTCAGCCGCACAGCCAAAACCGCAAAACCCTTTTGCTCCAGTGAAATTGAGCCCCATCTCACCAACTCCTCCGACCGCGGTTCAAATCCTTTATCCATGGTTTTGACTCCACATCCCAACACCGTTGAGTGTTTTTAATACTAGTATTTATGAAGGTATATTGGCAAGGTCGTTTCGGACTGATGTTAAGACCATTGAAACCATTGAGGCTGGAATCAAGGAGTGATCAAGAACAAGTATTTTGTACCAAAATAAGAACATTTCCTCTGCTTTTTTGTGTAAAAGATAGGAATCTAGAAGTGTACCAAAATAAAAGCATCATATTAGGCAAATAATCACATAGGGGCAATCATGCATTTGACAGTTTTATAGTAGTGATTGCAGTGAATCAACACATAGTAACACAAGCATCTAAAATCAATCTTTAAAAAGTAAGAAATCAGAGAGATTTAGAAAAACTTATCGGGTAGATCGAGTCGCCTTAGGAAGACTGTCCTAAGAGAAAATATTGCCCCCAATTGGTGCAACTCAGGTACAGGCAAATTCCTCCGAGGATAAAACGATCTCGGATTACATACCAAGAAAACCTTGCACACAGGTATGTAATCACCGGCGGTCCTATCTCAGTCGCCTTGAATCTCACGAACGAATCTCTATAAACTGGGAGTAATCAATCAATGAAAATAAATAGAGAATAGGTTTTTCTCTTTTTAATCTCTCATTGTTATCACACGGCTGGAGGAAGTGATAGTATTTATACATGTGATAAGAATAGGTTTTAAAGTCTTATTTTGACCTAAAGACCCATTGCAGTCCGGCCCAGGAGAACACCAAATTCGACGTGAGCGCGGCCGCCCTTGAGGCATGCGCGACCGCGCTAACAGGCAACAACGAATGGAGAGAACACGGCCTTCAAGCGCGACCGCCCTTGGCCTAAGCGCGGCCGCTCTCCCTCGCAGAGCCTTCGACGGATTTTTCCCCTTTTGCCAAGTTTAGTCCAAGCCAATGACCCTTCAAAGTCATATGCTTATGAACTTATATCACATGAATCAAAAATTCCAACAATCCCCCACAAGTTCATAGAAATATGACGTGTACAGATTGTCCATTGCCATGCTTTCAATAATGGTACCTTCCGGCTTGAACCACTACCTATGTTATCCAACGCAAACCTCCACAGGACCAGATGAACGGGTGTCTTGAATCTGATGCCTTTGAATGTAGAGGCCTTTGTTGGTAACAAACACGACAAAAGCTATGATAGGCCCTCTATCGAACACTTGACGCTTATAAGCCATACGTCCCGATCCTCTATCATGAGTGCTTTCAAGGAATAACCCAAATTCCTCTAGTTGCGGCCAACAACAACACTCACTTAGCTGGGCATCTCAAAAGATGTACTGCTAACATCTTGTCTAAAAGACTTTGATCCCATTCAAAGTTTCAAACTTTTGCTTTATTTGCAGTAATGAGCACCATCCAGATTACTCAGGGGATAGACTCAGACATGTAACATGTCAATCTATTTAAAGTGCTCCGATTCACCCCACAACTTGTTATTACCACATTGAATCTTCTTTGTGGGATCTCCACTCAGATAGATTGGGTTGCTACTGCGTATGAATCAGTCGGGGTTCAGACCCATCCCCAATCTAGATATTATAAACAAGAACTAATTCAAGTTCTTTAGTTTTATAAGATTAGTTGTGTTATCCTTGGTACCATCATAACTTACAACTATCACCTACAATCCCTTATAGATTTCAATCTAACTTGGATGTGTCAAGTAATTTCTTATTATTCATATACTTATAATTTTGACAATTTTGTCAAAACTATTTAAAAGTAGATTTAGTTGATCATGGCTAAATACAAACTTTAAGTCAATTAGTCCATTCAACTATATCCAACTAGCAAGTACTAATAATAAGAAGATCAACTCAATGAAACGAGTTTCATTCCAATATATTTGTTCAATATATCTTCACACGACGGGCCCATCGCTCAAGATAACTAGAAGCAAATAAATTCATTAATGATCATTACAACCAATAACCAATTTAGCTTATATTGAGATTAATCAATATATAGCACAAGGAAAAACAATTTCCTTCAAGTATTTTGAAATACTTAAACAAGAGCTCCACCAAGAACTCTACTTGGTCGATTAATGTATCTTTATCACTTAATACAATTAGAGGCGCTACTCTAAAACAATTAAATCTCCAAGATACATCAAATCCCAAGATATCTGAGAATATCATCATTTAGATAAATCACATTCTAATAGAAAGTTAATTAAGGAAACATATAATCTTTTAACGATTCTAATTTTCTCAAGAGTAATATATAATTATCTTGTGAAAATTTACCACTTCAAATGATCAGTTTGAAGCCTAGAATCTCATTAATGGTTCTCATCCTTAATTCCAAACTTACTACTCAAGAATGACGGATAAACATTAATTTATCTCAATTAATTTTTCAACCAAATGAATGCAAACAAGTTTACGCCATAGACAATACACTTATCAACATTATTTTGCAATAGACCAAGTTCACCAAAATTCATACATGCAAAGCTAACAAGGAAATATTTCATGAGAATTATTTCACCACATGTAAAAAGGTTTAACAAGATAGCAAATTACAACATGCCACTTATTAATTACAAAATTCATTGACTTTGACTGATCCGTATAAAATTATTTATTCTCTATATATAATAGAAGAAAAATAACGTCCATTAGATGGATTTTCAAAACATATACTCAGTCAAATATTTTACACAAGAAAATTGCAATTAATAGTGACTCAAGAAAGTAGACGTTATCTATTTCTTATATTTGCTAGTACCCTTTCACAACCAACTAGTCTTAAACATTGTCATGGTTAAAAATCTTAACTAGATATAAACCTTCTCATTTAATCCATTCGTAGGTAATTAGAAGTGAGTCAACTAATTTGCATTTGCTCACATAGAGACCATACAAATTATCTTACTCTCGAAGCATCCTTAAATTTCAAACACGCACTTGATAGTCATTAAAAGCAATTTTTAATTACTCTTCACTATCCTTAGCAATTTTAAATTTAATACTTCTTCTAAATTCATCTAACTTGCAAAGTTAGAACTTCATGGATTTACCCCCACATTTGACATCTTTGCATGATAACATAAAGATCAAATGTAAGAGTGAGACCGGTATCAACTCTAATTATATGAGAGAAACATCTTCTTAGAACATAGCATAGGAAAAAATTCACATGTTAGCCAATGTACCAAGGATTTTAGAATTAAAATCTTTCAAGTACATTGCTACCACCCACCCTAAAAGGTTTTACAAATAGTAGTATTTATTACAATTTGAGCTTTTATCTTTTATGTGAAGTACGTACTCGCGAGAAGTACCCCCACATTGCAAAAGATAGTCAAGCTAAAACATCATCTTTTCAAAGGTTGAGTTACTACCACTCAAATACTTAAGATATATCCTTTCCGGAATAAGGCAAGCCAAATTCAAAGATTCTCTTAAAGTATTACTTTGGTAATTTCAAACTTTAAAACAAACTACTACTGTAACCCTTTAAGTAGCAATTTTCTCATGCACCATCTCATAATAATTTTGAGTAATTGGAAAAGTCTTACTATGAACTGATTCAAAGGCTTTTGAACAGATTCACATCAAAGTTAGACTTACATCCGCTTCATGAGATTATAACCAATATAAGTTTCTTACTAGTTTTAACTGAGCTTTGTAACAAAACTTTAATTAGCACTTTAATTTACAATTAAATAGCTATAGAGAGGTCTAAGCTTGCAACCAATAAAGTGACAGCATATTTTACATGTCAAGTATCGTACTATTAATAGTCACACAAATTATCTAACAATGAGCAAGGTGATTCAATTTCATAAGAGAACACGTTCTCTTAACTAAGTTACAATTCACCTATTCATAGAAATTTGAGACTCTCAATTAATAGCATCATACATCAATTTAAATTACTTATCCGTGATGGAAACATAATTTAAATCATATAAGGATCATAACCCAATTTAAATTAACTAAACATGATGAGACACAATTTAAATTATCTAGGTCATTATAACCAAATTTAAATTAATCATTCATGATAGATACATAATTTAAAACTTCATGGTTAACCTGCCGTTCACAAACGATTTAGTCATCAAATCGAGATAATTAAACTTTATTCTCAGATAAATATCACATTCAACTACTAAGTTAATCACAGGCATCAGACAAGTACCGCAAGACAGCAAAATACAACTTCACATGAAAAGCCACATTTGGTTTTCTTTACCTAACCACTCAAAATATTCTACAATTGAATATGAGTCATTTCAGAGATTTTATGACACTTAGAAATATAGTGATGCACTTACTACATTCCACGAATGAGCACTAAAAACACTTTTAGATTCACACATTCGTTTATGAGTCCTGCAACAACACTTGATATTTCTCATTGTCATTAATCTTCAATTTCAAGTTTTAAATATATGAAAGTGTTTGATTTCAAAGAGGTGCACTCTTACTCATATATTTACAAACTACTTAAGCGACTCATAAGCAATTATAAATTTTGAGACTAGTAAAGTAAACTACAGTTTTTCCGTTCCGTCTCATGTATTTTACTTTGTCACTTTACTTATCAAGGTAATTAACATTAGGTTGAATAAAGCTTTTCAGACAATTTTTCAATTGTCACCAAGTTGGTCATACGCAAGAAAAGCTACAAGAACGTAATTGTACAACTCTAATTATCAATACTACAAAGGTGTCATACACTGAATATTCCAATTTAATGGAATAATCTCAAACAATATGACTGTACCGAATTTTCTTCAAAATTCTCTTGAAGTATTTATTAGAGTACAACAATAATGATCAAGACTTCTCTCATCCGCTTATTCAGTTATTGATTTTCTCAAGTAAATGAAATCATAACACGAAATTAGATAAACAATACTTTTCATAATAACATCGTTAATATAGTACTAATTTTCTAACTCATCAATTAGTGCGTTTAAATAATACTTCCCAAAAGATTTGGATGTATCCAAAATCTCATTCAACAAGGTTGAAACCAACGATTTTTCCGAACATTCAAATAACTTTTAGATCAATCAACAAATATACAAATGGTAGTAGATCAATTTTATGCTCATGATCTAAATAACTCAAAACTTGATCTCAATCAGCATGATGATCCATGAGATATTTTGTTCATATACAAATATTAGTAGGATTCAGATTTCATGAACCTTTACAACTAATTTTTACTCCAACAGCACAAAATTAACAATCTAGAGTACCAATTATAATATTTTATTTGATTAGCCCAATTATTTACTTGCGCTAATTTTCACCGTTTCATATTACCTAGAATCATCAATTACAAGCATAAGAGATTTGACCCCATATAATAATCATTACAATTTAACATATTCTTCAAATATATTAAATTACTTGTACAAAGAATTAATCTTTCAGGTTCAATGATTATACGGACAAATTTGGATCATATCGAATCAACTACAATCAACAAATAACATGATTAATATTTTCTCTTAGACTGTTGGAATATAAATTGCACAACAAGCAGATTAGGCAAATAATCACATAGGGGCAATCATGCATTTGACAGTTTTATAGTAGTGATTGCAGTGAATCAACACATAGTAACACAAGCATCTAAAATCAATCTTTAAAAAGTAAGAAATCAGAGAGATTTAGAAAAACTTATCGGGTAGATCGAGTCGCCTTAGGAAGACTGTCCTAAGAGAAAATATTGCCCCCAATTGGTGCAACTCAGGTACAGGCAAATTCCTCCGAGGATAAAACGATCTCGGATTACATACCAAGAAAACCTTGCACACAGGTATGTAATCACCGGCGGTCCTATCTCAGTGGCCTTGAATCTCACGAACGAATCTCTATAAACCGGGAGTAATCAATCAATGAAAATAAATAGAGAATAGGTTTTTCTCTTTTTAATCTCTCATTGTTATCACACGGCTGGAGGAAGTGATAGTATTTATACATGTGATAAGAATAGGTTTTAAAGTCTTATTTTGACCTAAAGACCCATTGCAGTCCGGCCCAGGAGAACACCAAATCCGACGTGAGCGCGGCCGCCCTTGAGGCATGCGCGACCGCGCTAACAGGCAGCAACAAATGGAGAGAACACGTCCTTCAAGCGCGGCCGCCCTTGGCCTAAGCGCGGCCGCTCTCCCTCGCAGAGCCTTCCCCTTTTGCCAAGTTTAGTCCAAGCCAATGACCCTTCAAAGTCATATGCCTATGAACTTATATCACATGAATCAAAAATTCCAACATCTAGAAGTGTACCAAAATAAAAGCATCATATTAGGTTCAAAATGTTGCCATCTCTCCACTGGATCAATATAGTGCTCAATAGGTCAGGATGGGATTGGGGACTGTACAATCAACAGATCGGTCGGGACAGAGGGAGTTGCAGTTTCTCAAGACAAAATGGTAGGTCAAATGGGAGAAAATGCGTTTGCCGGGAGTCAAACGCTGGATGTCTTTAGTTCATATTTTAAATAATAATTAAATCAATACAGAAAAATCCGAGGCTCTGAGGGAATTTGGGATCAGCCAACAACATCACAACAATCCAACAATTCTTACTATAGAAGAATGTATTACGGTTTTTAAAATTGCATATAAATACTTAATTTTATAAAATTATGGTGAGCTGACCACGATACAACGTCGGCCCATTCATCATTTTCTCTAGCTTCTTGCACTACTGAATCCAAAGAACTCATGCCTCGACCAAGGGGCATACACACCACCATTATTCCTAATTTATTCTTAGTTTTAACCCTTTACGATTTAACCCTTTAGCATCTACAACCCACTTCAAATCCTCCTTCATTTCTTCAAATTTCTCACTATTCATCCCTCCAACCCACTTGACATAGCACGGAAGCAAAGATTCGTGAATAGCAAGCGCTAAACACTAGAACTCACAAGCAATGAATCCTAGAAAAGCAATAAACTGGAATCCACCAGAAAAGAGATAAAACCCTTCAAATTAAAAATATCAAAACTGAGTTTAACAAAGCCCTAAAAGTGTTTAAATACCTCCTTGCAACCCTTAAACGAATTAATAAAGCAAAGACCAAAATAACCCTAACTTATTGTTCAAAATTCAGTAAAAACGGAATTAAAACGAAATAAGGAAACTGGTGAAACGACGCGAGGCGGGTGCCTGGAGAGATCTCAGGCGGGCGCCTGGGGCAGGAGGAATAACCTTCGTCGAATCAAGACGAGACGGACACCTGGGGCTAGGTCAGGCGAACGCCTGGGAGGCAGTAAGAATACTCGTCGTCGAACTAATGTGAGGCGGCCGCTTGGTAAGGGCTGGGGCGGACGCCTGGGCACAGAAGAAAACCCTCTCGTCGAACCTTCATGAGGCGGGCGCCTGGGCAGTAGTGGGGCGGCCGCCTGGACTCCAGCGTCTGAATCAAGTTGTTCTGCATCACCAATTCAAATCTTCCTTAAAAAAAGAAAAACATGAATAGTGTTCCTTCAAATTTGAAGTAACACTATTCATCTTCTTTCATTTTTGAAGTAATATGTTAGAATTGTAAATTAGTTCCTCTAATTTTTAAAAATTATATCTTATTTATTCTATAAATGAAATTTTTTTTTTTATTATTTAAATTAATTTAAAATATTTTTTATTTTTATATTGGGATAATTATTTGAGAAAAATCTAAAGAAAAAAGTTCGATAGATATATTAAAATTTAACACAAATAAAAAAAACATATTAATATTACATGATAATAGAAAAGTCACACAATTTTAACACAAACAATGTAATAAAATATAAATATTAGATAAACAACAATAACAACAACAACAACAACGCAAAAAAAAAAAAAAAAAAAAACAAAAAACAAAAAAAAAAACAACAACGACAACACCAATTTAATATTCCGGTATACTGGATCCATTTCAACCGTAACTACCGGATCCACCTTTATCGTAATTATCGGATCCATCTCTACCTTAACAATCGGATCCAATTTAAAGATTGCTTGTGTCTGTGTTTTCTTTATGTCAATGTATCATTTATGTAAATGTCATTTTATTTTGTATTATAATAAAATCTATATTAATAGCGTTTTGATTTATAAATATTTTATTTTAAATTTTATCGCTTAAAACAAAAGAGTGGGTTTATGCAAAAAGATTAAAATTTATGTAATATTTGTGAAATTAAAGAAGTAATGGAATGATGAGGTGTAAGAGAAAGATGATAAGAATATTTTTTTGAATTTAAAATTGAATGTATGAGTTGGAGAGGAAAAATTGAAGCAAGATTTGAAGAAAAATGAAGCAAAATTTGAAGAAATTTAACTATTGGGTTGTAGATGCTCTAAGCCTCAGCCCTTCCCTTTTCCATTCAAATCAACCATTAATTTCTCCTTTCCCCAGAAACTCAATTTCCCTTTCCAACCTCATTTTCGTCGTCTGAACTCTTTAAAAACCCTTCTCATTTCAGCTTCAATTTCAACAAAATTCAATAGCTTTAGAGCTTTGTTCCGAGAATTCAAGTAGGGAAATGAGCCCTCGTATCTCCTTCTCCCTGATCTCTCCCAATCTGACATCGTACCCGTCAAACTCCTTCATTTAATCTCCTCATCTAAACTTGATTTCAATTTCTGCACCAATGATACCTCTGATCAATTTCCTTCTATGGGCGACGAGCTTTTCTCCAACGGCAAAATCCTCCCTGCCCTAATCAAGAAAATCCCCATTTCGCTTCAAATCAAATCATCACCATCTTTCCCACCACCACCGCTTCTGCCGCCGTCACACTCCCATCAAGTAAATTTCTATGAATTCAAGGTTTTTTCTGCTCATCAGTAAATTTCTGGGTTTTTTAAGAAAAAAAAAAGAAATATGGGTTCTCTTGTTTTTAACCCATCCTTGCTTGCCTTCACCAACTAAGGAAATTTGAATTCTTCAATTTGTGCTACTGTCAAAAAGCAAAAACACAGCTTGAATGGAAACGACATTAGACAATTTGCCAATCTAGGTTCTTGTTTCAAAGTTTGAAGTGTAGGGCTAATATGGTTGATTTTTATTGATGACATTTTTGTAATAATTTTTATGCGGAGGTATTCAGTAATATTGCGCGGATGAATAACAAATCTTTTTTTTCTAGTGATAAATAACTTAACCTATTACAAGAGTGACACTTTAAATTACTAGAAACTGTAGTTGATGAAGTTCGAACCCCTGACTCTTGTACTGAAAAGGATATCGGATGCCGTTTGAACAAAAGCTATTTGGCACACCTATGTAATATGTTACTAGCAACAAAACCACACACTATAACTAGAAATTACAGCTCAAGAAGAATAATCAATTCAACCCCATGAAATTCAACCATAAATCATAAGAAAATGAGTTTGAGCCTGCATAGTTATCACTAGGGCTGTTACACGAACCGAGCCGGCTCGAGCTCGGCTCGGGCTCGGCTCGGCTCGAAAAAAGATCGAGTTCGAGTGGGCTCGAGGTGAACTCGAGCTCGAATCGATTTTCAAGCTCGTCATTTTTTCGAGCCGGCTCGTGTTCGGCTCGTATGTTCGACGAGCTCTGTTCGAGATCGACTCGTTTGAGCTCGACTCGGGCTCGGCTCGTTAAAAGCTCGATTAAATTTTAGTATATATATATATATATATATATATATATATATATATATATATATATAAGTCGTAGCTCGAGCTCGGCTCGTTAAAAGCTCGTTTGATTTCAGATTTTTTTCAAAAAATAAGTCAAAGCTCGAGCTCGGCTCGTTAAAAACTCGTTTGATTTCAGTTTTTTTTCAAAAAATAAGTCGAAGCTCGAGCTCGGCTCGTTAATAGCTCATTTGATTTCAGATTTTTTTCAAAAAATAAGTCAAAGCTCGAGCTCGGCTCGTTAAAACTCGAGTTCGAGCAGCTCGCGAAAAGCTCGCGAGCCAGCTCGCAAAAAGCTCGAAACTTGATTCGAGCCGAGCTCGAACATGCATTATGGGCTCGAGCTCGAGCTCGAGAAAAGCTCGAGCTCGATATTTTTTATTCGAGCTCGAGCTCGAAACTTCAAAGCTCGACTCGGCTCGGCTCGTTTACAGCCCTAGTTATCACAAGGCCCAACAAGTAAAAATGGTCCCAAGTAACTAGATTAAGCCCGAGTTGTAATATAAAGGATCCATGTTAATGAGGCGAGAAACAGAGGATCGTTATGGAGCCCAAAAAGGCCCATATATTGGAAATGGCGAGATAACTTAACAATGGAATATCACATGAACATGTGTGGTAAGCGACAACAAGGATGAGAAAAGAGATTACCACCCTATCAAGGTTGTCGCCTATTTGCGACATATCGACTGCCAGCAACAGTTTAGAAGCAGGCAAAGATATCATTCAAGTGTATTTGGGCCCACAAAAAATTAGTTATACTTGATGATAACTCTGTCAGAAAAGGGATGATGTATCCACTAACTTTGAATGCTCATACACATTCAATGGGAAGGTGACACGTTACAAGTGACACATGCAAGACACATGACAAGAAGAACTATATAAACAACACATACCACCTTAAAATGTAAGTTTGAAGTACACTCTCTACACCATATTGCAGTTTTCTTGTACTTATTTCCTTCTAGTTCATAACAAGTACTTATTTATACGCCCGAGGGGCTTTAGCTGGAGATGCCCCAGACCTAGTTTACGTTTGCCTTGTGTGTAGGATCTAACGGAGAAAAGAGCCGAATTTTCCTCCTTGGACTGCAGGCTTTGGGCCTGAGCAACCATATTTTCTATGGCAGCATCAGTTGGTTCCGTTGTCAAGACCTGCAGTTTTTTCTACGTTTGGTTTCTAGTTCTTGTTCATACACCTTCTTCTTTAAAGTCCAAAATGGTTTAAGATAAAGGAACACCCTAAAAAACTATCCAAACACAAACCTGGCATTAACAACACCAAATTTGCGTAGTAAGGCCTACGTACCAGTTGGTGCAGGCCTGGAGGGAGGCGTTCAGTCGACATATACGGGGTCGACTGTCCGAATGAGGAGAGAGCGAGAAGATAGGGAACGTCAAGGTGCTAACAATGTGAAGGGGGCGAGATATAGCAGGCAAAAGCCTTTACCCCTCACGGAGGCAAGGGCTGAGGCGAAACACATAAGGGAAAATAATGAAGCTCTTACTACAGATTCTCGCGAACAAAAACAAACTTGTAGAAATGTGAAAAGAGCCCACAACAATCCCGTAAAACGTTATGGGGTGAGCAATAAGAAACAGTCATGTGAGAAGGCAAGCCGTTAGCCAGAGTGTATCACGAGGTCATGTTAGACGAGATCGTGATATGCCACTGCCACGAGACAGACCCCGAGAAGGAAGGCAAGAAGGTGGACAGGTGAGATCTGCAGGAGTAGAGAAAAGAAGGTTGCAAGAGATTTTTGAAAATGGCAAGAGGAGGAAAGTGTATTACCAGTCGGCGAATACGCAGGATTCGTTTTACTATTATGAGTACGATGATGACGAGATTGATACGGGATCAACTATGGATAAGACTTACAGGCCAGGCCATTCAAGACAGTCAGAAAGTAAGTCGCGAGGCTCTGAAAGATCTCACAAAGCTAAGGAAACAAAGCGACATGAAAAGCCTGAAAAAAAGGAGGAGGATCATTGGAAAAAAGAGATGGCTAAGAGGATTGTGGAGTTAGAGGCAGGAAAGAAAACGAATGAGGAGAAAAAGGATTTATACCTGGTGCCTTTTGTGAAATGGATTCAAGATGCCGATCCAGATCCAATCTTTCACATGCCTGCGTTATCATAGTATTCAATAAGTATAAGGGCGAGAACCCATGTAGGCGGAATTGAGGTGACTATGTCAATGCTCACCAAGAATGAATCAATCATGTGCAGAGCTCTGGCCAGTACATTGACTGACCATGCTTTGGAGTGGTTCCTCATGCAGCCTATGGAATCAATCACTGTGTACCAAGATTTCAAGAAAAAGTTTTTGGTGAGATTCGGTGCCTTAGGAGCACAGCCAGTAAGGAAGCAAGAGTTATACAGGATCATATAGAAATCATGTGAAGGAATTGCAAGTTACACATAAAGGTTTATGAAGGTGGCTAATCAAATATCTGATATAGAGCAAAGCAACATCATCATGCTCTACCATGCCAGTTTGTTGCCTGGGCATTTCAAGTGAGACCTAGGGATGAGGCTTCAAGAATTTCAGGCAAATTATATGAGCGAGTTTGTGGGTACTGTGGAGGAGATGATAATGATGAAGTGCGAGTGATTTTTGCCTCGACTCCGGTACCAAGGAAAAGTGTGAAGGAAAGGATAGAGTATGTAAAGGAGGAAAATGAGGGGCATAGAGGAGGCCGTTGTGGACAAGGCGGGCAAGGAGGTGGTCGCGAAGGAGGCCATGGTCCAAGGAAAATTGTGAAGTTTGTTAAGCTAAAAACCAGGCTAAGCGAGATCTTAATGGTAGTGCAGTTGCCGCAAGCCTTCCCATTGCCAGAGCATGGTGCGGCCCACATCAGAACAACTTTTGTGAGTATCACCAGAAGAAGGCACACCACTGATGATTGTTATAATCTGAAGAGAGTTATTCAAATGAAAATTGATGATGGTGTAAGCACCCAAATCTGGCTCATGCCTTCCGGTTAAATTTCCCGGCAATTTCGGTAAGTTTCCCGGTAATTCCCCGGACCTTCCTAGTGTTCCGGAAATGTCCTGGAACAGTCCAAAATCAAATTAGGGCTGAAGGGAGCCTTCCTAATTAAGAAAACACGTTTTTCTTAATTAGGAAGAGGGTTCTAGAATAATGCCACCTTGCATGGTTCTAGAATGCTGAGTCATTGTGGATAAGCCCGCACGACTGCATTAGCCCAAGGTCTCTGGCCGCACGGCTTCATTAGCCTTATCCAGACTGCCTATAAATAGAGCCCTCCTCTACCCATTTCAGAAAACAACAACAATACATACAATCCATAGCAATACAATCAGTCACTCCCAAGACGTGAAGAATATTGGTGAAGGCTCAAGAAGGTGAAGAAGAAGGCCAAGAAGCTCCCTCCCTCCTCCTTGAAGATCCAAGACCAATCTCTCCTCCTAGCTCCGACCAAAGAAGCAAAGGAAGCAATTGGTAACCTCGCACGCCCTAACCTTGCATTTTAATTGATATACTTGCTCATTGCATTCATATATCTTGCTTGGGACTTGGCATTTATTCATAAAGATCACATCTTTATCACCCCCTTTCCCTTTTGCATGCATTAAGACCTCATTTGTCATAAAAATGTAGTCTTTTTTCATAAAGGTGCATCCTTTGCACCTAAAACCCCCATTTTCAAATAAAAATGTCATTTTTATGCATCATTTGCACATAAAAATCCAATCTTTTCAATAAAAATGCATCCTTTGCATTCAAAAACCTTTTCTAATGCATCATTTGCATAAAAATCCTATCTTTACGCATCACTTGCATAAAGATCATTTCTTTCAATCAAAAAAGCATCATTTGCTAAAACCAAAAATGTCATCTTTTCATTAAAGAGTCATTTTTCATCATGCATTTCCCCTTTCCCCCAACCTTGGAACGGACCGGTGTAAAAATATCCTATCTTTACATCGTTCCTTCCATTAAAGGTTCACGATTTCTTTAGAAAGGAACACCTTGAACCCTATATCTCCGATTATCGCTTAAGAAAGAGTATGAAGCCTCTATACGAGCTCGACCGTCTTAAAGCGTAGGATTGATGGGCTAAGGACCCTCCTTTTCTAAAGAACCTCATCTTTGACCAAAAGAGAGTCATTCTCTCGATCACGCAAGTCCCGAGGGTCCCGAGGTTTAAAATGCGATGATCATAAGTCATAAGATGAGGACGGGATCATAATCCCGAATACATAAAATTCCAAGGAATCCCGAGCGACAACCAACAAATGGTTTGTACGTCCGGAAGACAACTTGGGACATTCCCCCCTTATTTTCAAACACATGCACACAAGAAAGCACGCAAGCAAGCACGATTAATGAAATCTCGGGAGACTTGTTCCGGCAAGGCACTTTGGGTGAACGCCAAACGTTCTTCCCAAGGGGTAACTTAACCTCCGAACCCATAAAACAACCTTTTTTTCAAAGTTTTGAGGTAATCAAAATGGCGTGGCGACTCCGTTTTTCAAATAACTCGGATGTCTTCAAACTCGCGTGAATCCAACACAAAATTTGGGCACCACATTCACAGTTTGGCGACTCCGCTGGGGATATCCCAAAGGAGAAAAGCTTCTATTTTCAAAACAAACTAAAATCGATACTTGGTATATAGGTGGAAACCACTTGCCCTTCCTGTACACTCCCTGACGTGGGAGTTGGGATAACCGGTGGTTTAACAATCCACGTACCATTATCCCTTTTCGAAAAAAAAAAACAATTTTGAAAAATAAAAGAAAGCTTTTCCCTTTGAGCGGGTTAGACTCCCATCGCCGATTTCATTAATCATGCTTGCTTTCTTTACCATGCATTGCATCATTTGCATCTTGGAATCTGTGCATACTTTGAACGGGAAACAACCCGAAAAAATTAGCAAAAGGAGTGGAACCTGGAAAATTGATCCATGCAGCCGTACGGCTCAATCCTCCTTGAATCGACCGGGCGACCTCAAAGGCAATTCCACCAGGAAAATCATGGTTAATCTGGGCAGCCCTAGCGCCTTGGGGCTACTCAGCTCCATGACTGGACTGGGCTCCTTAAAATTTACGTGCTTATGTGTTGCATTCTTCCCCGTCCCGAAAATCATTCCTTTAAAACACATTTATGAAAATCTCTCTGTTTTAACTCAAAAAGGAACATTTTTAGGAGACCGCACACTACGCGCACCCGATATATCCCGTACACTTTTGCACGCACGTCCTTCAAACCCGAGGGTGGTTCCACTGCAGCCACGGACAGCCTTACGATGCTCCCGGCGCGCACGGAATCATCCCAACCTCCCCATGGCAGCCAAGTCGACCAATGCACACCCGTGTCACACGTTTCAAAAAACCGTGACTTTTGGTTGGTTTTTGGTCTAGTCCGTGTCATATAGCCCAGTTGCATACCCACGTAAAGGTCAAGCCTTAGCTCATAACGGAAGCCAAGATTTTCGCTCAAGCGAAATTCTGCCAAAATTCCGACAAGGAAAATCGGTGGGATCTTGACTCCGACATTGACTATTGACCTTGACCCGCACGGAATGCATAAGAGTCAAGACCGAGTCTTTGCCAAAAAAAAAATCAAAAGATCTTTCGCTCAAGCGAAGCTCTGCCAAAATTCCGACAAGGAAAAATTGGCAAGATCTTGACCGGCATTGACTTCGATTTCGACTCACGCACTGCGTATGCAACGAAGTTCAATGTGACACTGTGTCATCCGACTTTTGCCGCCCGACCCATGCCTATTATTCTCTCGGACATTACCGAAGGTCAGAAACCGTCATTCGCTCAAGCGAAACTCTGTCAAAGATCCGTCAAGGCAGAGAGATGAGACTTTCCCGGTATTGCCTTGACTGTAATCCGCATCGCTCGTGCGTTGAAAGGTCCTATGACCCGCTAGACCCGATAGGAGCGTTCTTTACTCTCGGTCGGTGGGATCCGCGTGCCCTATGGGACCCTCGCCCGGGCCGTCCACCCCGGGAGGTCGAAATACAGTGTGGAATACGAGGGGCTTATAGACGTAGTGACGGAACCCACCGATCCAGATCTAGAGTAGTTGTGAAAAAGAAGGGCGTAACCCCTTTTCCAACCAAATAGATATTAATAAAAGACACTGTTTTAAGTAAACTTGAAGATTCTAATTTGCATATTGCCCGAGCCTTCAAACCTAAACACCTACCCCGAGTCTAAACCTTTCCTATCCCTTTCCCGCAGCCGAGAAAGAAGTGGGTGAGAACACCGGGTCGGGCCGACTTGTTAGCGCAAAATCCTCGCACAGCTTCGCGTAATCCTCGCTTTGTCGGCTTTTCAAAGTGTCAAAATGGCCAACATGGTAATACACAACGATAATGACCAAGCAATTGGAGGAGCTATCCCACTCAACCCAAGCCTCACATCCGGTATGATGTATGTGATTGTGAAGACCTGCTAGAGTATGAGTATCAAGAATGGATCAATGAGGACGCTCCTTCAAAGAAGAAGAAGAAGAGAAAGTCCACACAGCAGGCTTAAGGAAAGATACGAAGCCGGGGACAAGAGCGTAGGAACTTTGGGAGAGCCTTCGGGCAAGTTCGACTACTATGTCAATTATGCCAAGGAACCCGTCACCCCAAGCATAGTCCAAATTCGATATCCCCATATCTAGTGATCCTCTTGAAGCGTAAAATGCGAATTTGTGGCCATCGTAAAGTTCAATGAGAAGTCGGCGCATCTAGAAGCGTAATACGTAAAGCCTATTGAATACGTAGCCATCAAGGAAGAATTAAGATCCCCTCTCGAAGAAGACTTCATCGCATTATCCAGTGCCAACCCTCCTCGCCGGCTACACCGACAAGGTCGTGGTGTCCAAGATCAAGCAAAGAGAAAATGAGTTATCAGCAGCTGCATTGATAAGATGAGCCCACCCTTCAAACAATGAGTCCAACGCTACGGAAGAGCTAGCTGAAATATTGCAACAAGTTACTTTAGTTCCCCTCACCATCTTTCCACGCACCGCCTGTTAATGATTTCCGGCAAGCTTTTGATCGCTCAAAGTCTCCAACTTTCTCGAACAACGCCGACAAGACCGCTACTCCCTGTGGCAACAAAGAAGAAGGAGTGAGATCCTACCCAACCCTTGTCAAGTCCCCCTCGAGTCAATAAGCAGCGTAGGGTCCAGAGTCGTTGTTGTATATTCGCTGAGTCAGAATCTTTGAATTCCAGTCCTCGTAGTCATCCGAAGGCCTCACGCCCGAGGATTATGAAAATGTAATCGATGTCATCTTTCCCCTTATCTTGAATGAAATGACAAATCTTTCTCGATTATCCTCTTATTGCCAACTTAACAAATGATAAATTAACTCAAAACCTAACAATAGCTTAATAATGAATCATTTGAACAAGATGCAAACACACTAAACGAACAATACATTAAAGAAATCTTTAAGGTGTTTCGTAAAAGAGGAAAACCGGGCCCAAGCCGCGAGGAGGTTTTGATAAGTGTGAACTTGGGTACTATTGAGGAACCTAAAGAGACACAGATTGGAAGCTTCTTCCAGGGGGTTGAAAGGGATAGATTGATCGAGCCGCTCGTAGAATACGTCGACGTGTTTGCATGGTCATACAAGGATATACCGGCTAGACAGCTCGATAGTAGAACACCGAATCCCTCTAGCACCGCATGCTAAGCCGCAGCGTAAACCGAGAAAGATTAAGCCGGAATGGTCTCTACAGTCAAAGAAGAAATTGAGAAGCTACCGCGGGTAGGATTCATCGTAGTCATTGAATACCCGACATGGTTGTCCAACACCGTGACCGTAGCCAAGGCCAATGGGAAGGTGCGCCGCCGTGTGGATTTCCGAGATCCGAACAAGGCCAGCCCCAAAGATGACTACCCTCTCGCCAAACATAGACATCCCGTGGACTCTACCGCCAACTACGAAGTCAAATCCTTCGTTGATGGTTTTGGCAGCTACAACCGCATCAAGATGGCCGAGGAAGACCAGAAAAGACACCTTCACCACACCATGGGGAACCTATCATATACAAGCAATGCCATTCGGGCTCAAGAATGCCGGGCTACTTACCAAAGGGCAATGACCGCGCTTTTTCATGATATGATCCACAAGGAGATTGAGGTCTACGTAGATGACATGATAATCCACTCCAAAGGAGAGGGCGGGCAAGACTTTGTTGACCTACGAAAATTCTTTGAGAGGTTGAGACAAAGATTCCATGAGACTAAACCCCGCCAAATGCGCCTTCGGAGTGACAAGGGGAAAAGTGCTTGGGTATATGGTCACAGTAGCGAGGTATAGAAGTTGACCCCGAAAGATCAAAGCCATCATGGATATGAGGCCACCTCAAACCCGCATTTAAGTCAAGAGCTTCATGGGTAAATTGCAAGACATCACCGCTTCACAATCGCTGACCACTATGTGCGAGCCCATCTTCAAGCTCATGAAGAAGAATGTGGACACGTAATGGACCGAAGAATGCCAAGATGCCTTTGACTGCATCAAGGCATACTTAGTACATCCCCAAGATTATGCTCCCCACATAGACAGCCTCTTCTCGCTTCTATCTCACCGTCACGTACACGGCAGCTTGGGGCTATGCTTGCTCAGAAAAGAAAGACTCTCGTAGAAAATGCCATTTACTTTGTCACCGGAAGCTACAAGGAGTGAGCTCAATTACTCAAGATGTGAAAAGACCTCGTGCAGATCGGGTCCGGTAGTCGGCAAATTGAAGCATTATATGCAAGCCCACCCCGTGAATTTGGTCTCAAAATGGACCCCATCAAGTACATCTTTGACAAGCCTTCCCTATCAATGCGTTTAGCGAAGTGGTCCTTCTTCTTGGCAGTATCACGACATCAAATATGTGACCGTAAAGGCCATCAAGGGTCAAGCATTGTCGATCACCCGGCGAACTTCCCAAGAATGAAGACAGAGGGCCCGAACCCCAATTCCTGCATGAAGGGATCTTTGCAGCTGAGCCTCGAGAATAGATGGCAATTGTTCTTTGACTGAGCCGCTAACAAAAGAGGAAATGGTGTAGGAATGCTATTGGTCGATCCGAAAGATGAGCATACCCCCATAGCCCTCAAGTTGAACTTTCCCGCCACGAACAATGTCGCCGAGTATGAAGCCTCGCATTGCCGGTTTGGAGGTCCGCCTTAGAAAGAAATGTCAAGGAGCTCGAAGTTTACTGAGACTCGCCCCGATCATCAACCAAGTCTCCAACAAGTGGAAGACTCGTGGACCCTAATCTACAACGGTATCATGCCCATATGGAGGAGTTGGATCGGACAAGCCAGAGAAGTGACTTTCCACTACTTGCCGAGGGAAAAGAACAGATTCGCAGATGCCCTAGCTACTCTAGCCTCATTGGTAGAGATCCCCGAGGGAAACGCCATAAAGCCCTTCAGAGTGGGTAGAAGAGAAGCCCCACCTTCGTTATGAAGTGGACCTGGGACCCGAGCCCATAAAGGAACCTTGGTACAATCCGTATTTACCAATTCCTCAAAGACGGAGAATCGCTTTCAGTAGACGGAGAAGGTAAACCAAAAGAAGGTGTCGAGCCAAAAGCTTGCGAGCCCTGAAAAGGTTGGCCTCCCATTATGTCATCCTAGGAGGCAACCTGTACAAGAAACGCTATCAAGGACCGCTCCTCTTATGTGTCACTCAAGAAAGAGCCAGAGAGCTGATGACCGAAGTCCACAATGGTCCTTGCGGTCCTCACATGAATGCCGAGCCCCGATGCAAGTGATCCTCGTAATGGGTTACTACCGGATCTCCATGGAGACAGATCCGTGTCCAAGACGTCCGAACTCGCGACAAGTGCTGCCGGTTTGCCAACCTCAACCATCTCCCACCTCATGACCTGTACTGCATGACGACTCCTTGGCCGTTTGCAACTTGGGGCATTGACGTTATAGGGAAAATAGCCCCGACCGGAAGCAATGGGCACGAGTTCGTGTTGGTAGCCATCGACTACTTCACCAAGTGGGTAGAGGCCAAGTCCTACAAGGTCCTCACTTCCGTAAAAGTGGCCCAGCTTCATCAAAGAAAACATAATGTGCAGATATGGGGTGCCCAACGAGATCATTTCGATAATGGGTCACACTTCGAAGGAGATCGCGATAGATCGTCGTCGACCCGTAGTTACTCGCCACAAGTCGTCCCCGCATGCACTCGCACCAATGGAGCCGTGGAAGCCGCTAATAAGACACTCGAGCGGATCATCCGAAGATGGCCACCCGTGGTCGTGATTGGCCCGAAAAGCCGCACCTAGCACTCGGGGCTACGTAACGTCTGTCGTAACAGCCACAGAGAAACTCCTTTTGCCCTAACTTACGGATGGAAGCAAGTGTTACCAGCTGGAGTTGGAAATCCCGTCATTAAGGGTCCTCCCGGAAAACAAAGTTGTCAATGAAGTGGAATGGTTGCGCACGGCATGATGAGTTAGCCTTGCTTGACGAGAGAAGGCTAAAAGCCATGGAACACACCCGAGCCTACCGAGAGGCGAATGGCCAAGCGTTTGATAAAAAGGTCAAGGCCGTAGACATCAAAGAAGGTGACTTAGTGCCGAAAGTAAAGCCCCTACCGTAGACAACCCCGGGAAAATGGGAACCCGTTTGGATCGGCCCTTATGTGGTGCGTAAGATACCGTCAGAGGAGCAATGAAGCTTGCGTACTTGGATGGCAATCCCTTTGTCCACCCAAATAACGGTGATAAACTCAAGATACTATGTCTAATAAAAAAAAAGAGAAAAATCTTAGTGCAAAAAGAGTAATGCCCACTAGGGCCGAAACCCCAAAAGGGCGGTCTAGGCAAAAGACAAATGGTTGCACATATAAAAAAAAAAAAAAAAAAAAAGAAAAAAATCTTAGTGCAAAAAGAGTAATGCCCAAATTAGGCCGAAACCCCAAAAAGGGCGGTCTAGGCAAAAACAAATGGCCGCACATAAAAAAATTAGTTCACCGTAATGAACTACGTAGACCTGAGCCCCTTAGCCTTTCTTGTAAAAGGGGAACGTAGGCACCATATATGGTTCGGTCTAAACAATAAAAAGGACAATCGAGCTTCCATGAAGTGCGTCCTAAATAATAAAGGGTATTTCGCCTTTCATAAAACGGGTCCCAATCAATAAAGACATTCGAATTTCCATGAAATGTGTCTTGATTAATTTTTAAGATAATATGCCTTGTTCATTACAAGTTAAAAACTTCTTGATGAGTTCAAGCACGGTTTACCTCTTAACTCTGCTAACCTGCTAAAAAGATCTAAAATACAATAAAATGCCTAAATAAACTAATGTGTTTGCAAATGGCAATAAGAGGATCTTGAGAAAAGACTTGTCGGGCCGTCATTCGCTGAGTCTTCTTTGGTCTTCTTCCCTTTTCCTCGGCCTCGTCGAGTCTTCTTCCTTTTCTTCTCAATAATGTCGGTATCCCTCATCCCGACCTCTTGTATCCTCACTGGAGCCTCCACCAACCCCGTGTCGATAAGCGCTCTCTCTATACGAGCACGAGTCCGTATCTCCTCCCTCTCGAGACTCGCCAAATGAGCGACCTCTGACAACCTTTTGTACCGAGCCTCCATATCTCTCGACCAAGTCACCTCGATTGGTTATGGCGACTCGCCTTAGCCTCGCCTCCCTCAAAGTCCTACTCGAGTCACAGCCGCCTCCCAATAAAGCTCGACGTCTATCCTCCAAGATAACCCGAGTCGCTCCCATCTCCCTCTCGTACCACTCCAAGTAGACAAAGGGTCAAGATGGTGCTCTTCCCGCTCCCGAAGATAGCCCCGGGTGGGAAAGCAAGGTATGTCCAAGCCCTCGAGAAGAAAGAGAAGCCGGGCCGGATCACTCATGTCCAATGACACCACCTCCATGGTCCGGATGTCCTCCCAATCACTCAAAGGCTCCCGTAAAGCCCCAAACCGCCCGGATACTAAGCAGTATGTAGAAGGATGACCAGCAGTAACTCGGAACCCTCACAAAGCATAAGACTCCCGAAATATCCTCCCGGGTCCGCAACCTCCAAGGTGGTATCCACCAACGGATGTCCGAAGTGGATAGCCTAGCCATCATCGCCTCCCGCCTACCCCGTTCCCTCGCCGCCAGGCGCACCTCTCCGAGAAATCACCCAAGGGCACCGAGTCGGCAAAGCCCCGTGCAAAGCCCCAAGCCTCTCCCGCAGCCCACAAAGTCAACATAGCCGGACTCCTGACCTCATGAAATGATCTCCCGAGCCATCCCGTCGATCCCATGCAAAGTCTCCCCAAAACCAAAGTGGGACAATATCCTTCCCACTGCAGCCTCTCGACCATGTCCAAGAGACCACTATGACAGATCCCCACGGACTCAAGCAGTTGAACAAAACAGAATACGCAGAGAATGAAAGCATCCATAGCTACCGTGGTCGCAGCCATATCTCGGAGACCCAAACCTCGCCCGGATATCGAAAGGTCAATCCTATCCGGGCTACCATCATCCTCTCACTCTCCCAAAGGAATCGCAGAAAAGATGCAAGCCTTACCGCCACCGGCACGTCTCCGATCAGGAATAGATATAGCCCCGGGCCTCGGGACCCCCAATCAAGGCTCAAGTCTTCGTGCGTTGGGACAATTTCGTTGTAAGAAAAGCAAGAACATGTCTCCTGACGTCCTGTAACTTTGCCGCGGCTCTCAACAGTCCCAATCGGGCGGGAGATCCCTCAAATGCCATAAAGACTTGATCTTGAAGGAAGAATCAAGCAGCCCCTTGTGATTTTGGAAGTTATGTCTCGCCTAAGATTGAAGACCGGATAGAAAATGGTCTCGCTTCCCCTTTGCAATCCGACGGGCTTCTCCATCGCAAAGTGTTCAAAGATGGTGCTTTTAGGTCCAAAATATGCTCGGGAACAATTGGGACAAGTCTAGAGGGAAAATGAAATGAAATGGCCAAGCCTTGCTTTTATTCGTAAAATAACCAGCTCGTACGTAACCGTGAGCCGCACGGCTTCATTTGCCCTCAAGGCCATGCCGCACGGCTACATTAGCCCTCTCGCAGAAATTCTGCAGCAACCAAAGTTGCTGCCCAAGGGAGTTTTCACCCCACATTCTCAACCAAAACCTCGTACAAAAACATATCCGTAAGCCATTCAAGCATTTATATACCATTATAAATCATTTTGGCCCAGCTTTCAGCCCCAATTCCAAGCAAAAAGTCACCCCTAAGGCTCGATAATATGCAAATTGAGAAAGCATAAATTAGAAAAGTAAATAAAATGTAAATACAATGTTTTCGCCCATCGGCGCCCAAATAAAGCAAAAATAAACAAAGTGTGCATAAAAATTGTTCATTGTTTGTTTTCGTTCCAAATCTATTCTAGAGACCTCCTAGGCCTCCGATTCTTCTTCCTCCTCATCGCCGCTCAACTCATAGATGCTAGCCTCCCTCATCAAGTCCTCCCCGGTCGCTCACGTCGACAAATGGACATTATCGTGCCCGTACTCACCCACCGCCTGCATGTCGCCGTTGGGTCCCCGCCCCGAGGCATGGCACCGGAAGAGTACTCCGAGGCCGATGAGGTAGACGCTGTGCCCCGACGTGCCGTCTCGCGCCTGTGCTCCCGTGCATCCGCCGCCGCTCAAGCGCAGCGCCTTCTTGACAAGGGATCGGCACACGTCCTTCCAGCCCCTATTCCGCCCGACCAGCCTTTATCATAAGTGCGAGCCG
This sequence comes from Adenophora triphylla var. japonica, assembly GCA_022495995.1. Lineage (NCBI taxonomy): Eukaryota > Viridiplantae > Streptophyta > Magnoliopsida > Asterales > Campanulaceae > Adenophora > Adenophora triphylla. The sequence goes on from JAFEMH010002626.1 coordinate 268,633, forward strand.
GAACTCCGAGAAAAGAAGAGAAAATCTCAAAAATCTCAGAAAAATCTCGTAAAATTGCAAAAAGCGTAAAATCTGAAAGCCGAAAAGGGAAAGACCCTAAAAGTACACTTACAAAGGCTATCAGCGGCAAGGTGTACCGGGGCTCCCTAGCATCGGGGACAGGTATCCTCATCCTCCTCGGCACTCCATGGACCACGTAGGACAAATGCGCAGGAGGGATCGGCGGGTCGCAGGATCATCCTCCCCATATCCTCGAGTGACCGCTAGCTTCACTAGCTTCGTGGCGTCCTCAAGCGCCGCTCCACAAACACAGCAGTAGGGGTGTCCATGTCAGTACTCCTCTGCAGCCTACGCCGCTCGGTACCTAGCTATCTCATCCTCGGCCAATCTCGGGCCGCAGATCCGTGCCGGAGGATCGTGTGGAGTAATGGCGTCCAATGGAGGGACATGACCATGCCGCTCGAGAAACGGTCCCCCAAGTAAATGACATCACATGTCGCCCAGTGAGCCACCTCCTCTCGCCTCGTCACCTCGATGGCATCTCCCAAGAAATCTCCTGATACCGCCCCAAGTGGGTAGAAGTCCACTCCGTCATGCCCATCTCTCGTTGATGACTCGGCCTCACCATTTTGTAATCGAAGGTAATCCGGGTCTTCCCCGTGAATTTATCTCTCGCATCTCCTCCAAATAACCATAGCAGGAAGATGGTGACATCACTCGCCGGTTCCAAGGGAAGAACCCGATCACCTCACAAAACCAGCCCGCATGTTCAAAACATCAAAAGGTCATTCTCTCTCATAAAAGTCTCAAGACAGAAAAGAGAAAAGAGAAAAAAAGGAGACTACCTCAAGGGCAAATGAGAAGCAGCCCATGGAAGCAGCTTTTGTTCCGACCGTACATGTCCAACGAGAAGTACAACTCCGCCAATCCGGCCTCTCCCCACGAGACCGTCCCTATCCCATCCACATCCTCCAAAGAGTCGAGGAGGCAAGTCATGGCTAGCGTCCTGCATTAGCAAAGATAGTGACCGATAGCATCAACCATATGAATGCTCTAGCCACTGGGCAAGGGCCACATCATTAGCAAGAAAGTTCTCGCATGCAAGTCTGAACCGCCACCTCGACGTTCCTCGTCTCCATCCCCACTTGGGAATCAGCTCAAACCCGACCAAAGCCTGGAATTCCTCACCGTAATGTGGTCTCTCCAAGTAACGGGCCTCCCGTGAACTCGTAGGCCGCAATAGCCGTGAAATCGGCAGAGTCACCGTAAGCTCTCCCCACTCAAGTGAAAGCTATGTGTACTGTCCCACCGTAACTCGAAAGGGCCTCGGATCAAGCCCTCGCTCTTCGAGGTGATGTGAACACCCCCGCCGATAGCCTCTACGAACGCATCTAAGCCGGTAGCCCGCACCAAACGCTTAGGTTCACCCCATTCTTCTCAAAATCCGGCATCCTCTCGCCAAAGCTTAACCGCTATCTCCGATGGTCCTCTAGACTTGTTCTCCTCGTAGACAAGCACAAAAAAAAAAAAAAAAAAAAAAAGAAGTGTCACCCTTCATCATTTTCAAAAGTATGCATATATTCACAAAAAAAAAAAAAGTGCACATATTTTCAAAAGAAAAGCATTCATAAAATTTTTTCTAGCATCCTATGCATAGAAAACACGTCTTTCATCATTTGAAACGCGTCATGTCAAGTCCCATTGCTTTCCTAAGGCACAAAATCACAATTTTCACAATTCTGTGCACATAAGCATTATTTTTTCAAATAAAATGGCATGCATGAATCATTTTCATCTTCCAAAATCATGTTTTCTCATTGAAAATCAGAATTTTGACCTAGTTCTAGCACAAGGCAAGAACTCCGTCTCATATTTTGAAAATTCTCATTCTTCATTTTGCGAGAAAAAAGTGAGTCATTCTCATAATTTTCATCAAATAAGTTGCACATGCATATTCTTAGCCTCATAGGTTGTTCATGCATCTCAAAATCATTCAAAAAATCATTCAAAAATCCTAAAATTCGGGTCAAGCCCTAAATCATTCAAAATTCAAGCAAAATCATCGGATTTGAGCAAAATGAGAATGCTTACCCCAACCGATCGCGGGTTCGTTGATTTATGCTCCCTTCTTCCTGGTAAAGCTCCGATGGAGGCGTAAGGAAGTCATACTTCCTCTCCGTCCGAACGAGCTCCTTTCTCCTCCTTCTCGCAGCCGCGGAGATGTTCCTTCTTGCTTGCCTCGGGATGGGATTGCCCTCCGGATCCATTCCAATCGATAGAAGCAAAGGGAATTGAAGAATTTTGAAGAAATTCTCTCCTTTCTCTCTCTCTCTTCCTCGTGCTTCTTGGGCGGCAATAATGCCCAATGCCCGTTCAAACCTCGTTTTTTAAATAATCTGGAAAAACAGTCTCTAGCCGTACGGCTCCTTTTTCTCCATCTCATGCCGGGCGGCTTCATTCGCTTCCGAGCGTAAATTACAATCCCGCCCGGACCTTCCACTTGGGCATGCAATTTCCGTTATCTTTTAACCAAGATAACATCTTTTTCGTAAAAATATCTCTTATCTCTTTAGCAATCAAGCTCTATTCCCGCCGCTCCGTTAATTCCGTTATAACGGGATAACGCTAGGTGACAACCTCCGAATTGTCAAAACTCTAAACCGAGCCTACCTCTATCCAGAATAGTGACGTGCGCTCAAGTTTCTCTCAACTAAGCTACCTCTATCCCGAATAGTGACGTATGCTAAGTTTCTCTCAACTTAAGATACCTCTATCCAGAATAGTGACGTATGCTAAGTTTCTCTCAACTTAAGCTACCTCTATCCCGAATAGTGACGTATGCTAAGTTTCTCTCAACTTAAGCTACCTCTATCCAGAATAGTGACGTATGCTAAGTTTCTCTCAACTTAAGCTACCTCTATCCAGAATAGTGACGTATGCTAAGTTTCTCTCAACTTAAGCTACCTCTATCCCGAATAGTGACGTATGCTAAGTTTCTATCAACTTAAGCTACCTCTATCCCGAATAGCGACGTATGCTTAAATCATTCTAGCTTTGGCAACCCATATCTCTGACTCGAAAGAGATTGAGACGTATGCTCAAGTTCACCAAACTCTAGCTACCTCTATCCCCGATAGTGACGTAAGCTCTAGTTTCAATCAGTGACATCCTCCAAGAATTGTCAATCAGGTGACATCCTCCAAGTAATTGTCAATCGTGTGACATCCTCCAAGAATTGTCAATCGTGTGACATCCTCCAAGCAATTGTCAATCGTGTGACATCCTCCAAGAATTGTCAATCGTGTGACATCCTCCAATAATTGTCAATCGTGTGACAACCTCCGAATTGTCAAAATCTCAAGAATCCTAGACATCGTTCCTAACTATCTAGTGATGCTTGAACTACGATCAAGGCTTGATTCCTCCGGATACGTAGGTAGCCTTTTATAAAAGGTTCAGCCATTCGACCACTTTGGTCACCCCGTTTCTTTGTCACTCCTCGTGATAAAGCGCCCCTCATAGAAGTTCGATATCCGACCACCTTGGTCACTTCTAGCATATCCCCGTAGGATCAATTGCTTGACCTCCTAGGTCATTTTCTCTTCTATTCCCCCAAAGAAGAGACCGCTTTCTCTTCTTCCTCCCCAGCGGATCCTAATTCCGAACTACGGCCCGGCTTGATTCCTCCGGATACGTAGGTAGCCTTCCAAAAGGTTCACCACTCGACCACCTTGGTCACCCAATCCGTCTCGGCATTCGCCGCATCGGATCCTTTTCTATCGACAACCCCACTCGCCTTGCAAGTGACGTTGCCGAGGGGCTTCGTAAGCACCCAAACCTGGCTCATGCCTTCCTAAGTTAAATTTCCCGGCAATTTCGGTAAGTTTCCCGGTAATTCCCCTGACCTTCCTAGTGTTCCGGAAATGTCCCGGAACAGTCCAAAATCAAATTAGGGCTGAAGGGAGCCTTCCTAATTAAGAAAACACGTTTTTCTTAATTAGGAAGAGGGTTCTAGAATAATGCCACCTTGCATGGTTCTAGAATGCCGAGTCATTGTGGATAAGCCCGCACGGCCGCATTAGCCCAAGGTCTCGGCCGCACGGCTTCATTAGCCTTATCCGCATCGCCTATAAATAGAGCCCTCCTCTACCCATTTCAAAAACAACAACAATACATACAATCCATAGCAATACAATCACACTCCCAAGACGTGAAGAATATTGGTGAAGGCTCAAGAAGGTGAAGAAGAAGGCCAAGAAGCTCCCTCCCTCCTCCTTGAAGATCCAAGACCAATCTCTCCTCCTAGCTCCGACCAAAGAAGCAAAGGAAGCAATTGGTAACCTCGCACGCCCTAACCTTGCATTTTAATTGATATACTTGCTCATTGCATTCATATATCTTGCTTGGGACTTGGCATTTATTCATAAAGATCACATCTTTATCACCCCTTTCCCTTTTGCATGCATTAAGACCTCATTTGTCATAAAAATGTAGTCTTTTTTCATAAAGGTGCATCCTTTGCACCTAAAACCCCCATTTTCAAATAAAAATGTCATTTTTATGCATCATTTGCACATAAAAATCCAATCTTTTCAATAAAAATGCATCCTTTGCATTCAAAAACCTTTTCTAATGCATCATTTGCATAAAAATCCTATCTTTACGCATCACTTGCATAAAGATCATTTCTTTCAATCAAAAAAGCATCATTTGCTAAAACCAAAAATGTCATCTTTTCATTAAAGAGTCATTTTTCATCATGCATTTCCCCTTTCCCCCAACCTTGGAACGGACCGGTGTAAAAAGATCCTATCTTTACATCGTTCCTTCCATTAAAGGTTCACGATTTCTTTAGAAAGGAACACCTTGAACCCTATATCTCCGATTATCGCTTAAGAAAGAGTATGAAGCCTCTATACGAGCTCGACCGTCTTAAAGCGTAGGATTGATGGGCTAAGGACCCTCCTTTTCTAAAGAACCTCATCTTTGACCAAAAGAGAGTCATTCTCTCGATCACGCAAGTCCCGAGGGTCCCGAGGTTTAAAATGCGATGATCATAAGTCATAAGATGAGGACGGGATCATAATCCCGAATACATAAAATTCCAAGGAATCCCGAGCGACAACCAACAAATGGTTTGTACGTCCGGAAGACAACTTGGGACATTCCCCCCTTATTTTCAAACACATGCACACAAGAAAGCACGCAAGCAAGCACGATTAATGAAATCTCGGGAGACTTGTTCCGGCAAGGCACTTTGGGTGAACGCCAAACGTTCTTCCCAAGGGGTAACTTAACCTCCGAACCCATAAAACAACCTTTTTTTCAAAGTTTTGAGGTAATCAAAATGGCGTGGCGACTCCGTTTTTCAAATAACTCGGATGTCTTCAAACTCGCGTGAATCCAACACAGAATTTGGGCACCACATTCACAGATGGCGAGTTAGGGAAATATGTGGAGAAGGAAGGTAAAGTGGCGTGAGTTGAGAAGAATCTGATAGATGCGATCCAAGATCCCATTCCAACATCACTCAGCTGGATAATCAAATAATAAGTTTGTGTATGCGATCCTATCTGTGCAGATTTCCCAGCAGCACCAATAAGAAGTAAAATACAAATAAGGGTTATGGCATTCAATCTCATATTGCGAGAAATCCAAGAATTTCTGGGGGCACTAGCACAAGCAAAAATGGTGGAAAAGTCTACTGTTTGAAAGAGAGTAAAACAACCCGAAATCCCAGGAGCTAATCCAAAATCACCTACTCGATTGACGCTAACCGAATAGTTAGAGATGCCACAAGAAAAGATCATATAGCCTAATTGACTACAAGTTGAATAAGATATGACCCTCTTTAGATCGTTCTGTAATATTCCCGTGGTTGCCGCAAGGAATGACGTCATAGCTCCTGCAAAAGTAATAACAATCAAAGCCGCAGGTGGGTATTCAATATGTCATATCTTATCCGTCTCACTCTCACTTTGAATGAAAACACCAATGATTAATATATTCATTATTCATTATATGTCATATCTTATCCGTCTCACCTTCAGTCTTGCGGGGACAGTCATAAGGATGATAGTTATGCCAACTCCTAATGCTTCCAACCTCTCTCAGATCTACGTGGGATTGCAGCTGCTTTATTTGAGACTTTAGTTGCACTCTATCAAAAAGCACGGGCAAATTCCTTGACTCGTAGTTCTGGTTTCCGATCAGCGAGCACCCGGGAGTTGTTCAACCAGCAGAAGGCACGGCCAATAACAACAATGTACCAAATCCTTAATCAGTAGTGAACTGCTAGTTAACGCACTACTAAAGCAGAGTAGCCATCACGCGCACATCATTATTTGCCAGTGGCAGATCGTTCAGTACCCTAAGTTCCCCAATAGAGTGTCAGTTCCTTCCAAGAGTCAGAAAAGAAGTACTCGAGCTTCAGATCAATGTCCCCAGAAGCTAGGAGTACGCCCGCGTGTACCAACGAGAACACCGAAAAAATGAATATTTTCATGGATTCTATTTTTGTACTGCAGAGAATAAGGTGAGACTTCTTTCTTGGAAAGCTTAACATTCTAAGGAGGCAAATCCTAATGAATTGGGGCACCTTTATCCCTTTGTGGGACCGAGTGGGAAAGCCTAAAGACTGGTGGAAGCAAGCTCTTGGTATGAGAGGAAAAGGTTACAGAGGCTGGATTGAGTACAGGATAGAAAAAGATTTCCTCTAGTATTGTACATTTCAATCTGAATTAGTTTCGTCTACTATTATATTACAATTATAAGTGGTCCTACACTACATACGCATTTGATCATATATGTATTATTATTATGTGACGAAAGGGGTTTTTCAATGCGAGATCTAAAAATATATCTTTTCGTGGCACCGGTACTAAGTACTCTATGGTTCGGGTCTTTAGCAGGTCGGAAGCACTTTTGTTGATGTTCCTGTGTGCGTTGTGAGGTGTGAAAGACAAGCGCTCCTACGCACCAGCTGAAAAAGCCCTTTCCCTTTTTAATCAAAAGAAGGTAAGCTTCATAGCTCCAATCTAGTAAAGGGGCTTTGATGGCCTTTGTATAGGTTGGGTTGCTGGATACGGGATCCTCGTAGTAGGCTGGATTGGCCATGGGAAGGGGAGTGGTGAGATGGGCCCTTCTTTCTTTGAAAAAAAGAAAGAAAAAAGTCAAAGAAAAAAGAAAGAAGATAAATTGGGCCATCTTTCCCGAGAGAGGCCGCCTTCTCTCTCAGGTCAACGAAAGCGCTTCTGCGCCTCTAGTCCACCATCAAATAAGGTCTTCATTCCTTCTATCCTAACGACGCTCCATCATCGGTCAATTTTGCCAACCACAGCCCTTAACTTAATAGGCAAGCAGTCGATACAGAGGTGCGCTTGAAGTGGGGGGGGGGGTGTGCTGTCCCTATTGGGCTGGGCCCTCCCCCATAAGGCCCCACCGTCGGGGCATAAGCGGGAACTAAGCCCTCCCCTAGTTTTTAACTAATGAGTTTTCGCCATCTAAGCTTGAGTGATGAGAGATTCCTCTGGATTGAGTTTGGCCGAAGCAAGAAAGGAAGATTATGTGGCGACTACTTAAAGTGTTGCTTCTCGGGCAGCTTCCGAAGTCTAATCTTTCTTGTCGATTTGAGAACAAAAGTGCAGATTTGTTTGAGAACGAGAAATCTCGTAGAAGAATAATTCAGTTAGAGCTCAGAAAAAAAAGCATTAACCTTCCTAAGCTTATGAATGTGAAGCTCCTTTTTCAGAAATATTATGACGTGTGCCGCTCCTCGACGAACAGCGTCAGCTCATTCTTCAGGGAGCCTATACGTCTTTTAAAACAAGAATGTTGCTGGCCCAAGCGCAAAAGCTTTCTCTCTCCCAATCAACGATTATCCCTTACGGGAATCGAACCCGTATCTTCGACATGAAAAGACGATGTCCTAACCACTGGACGAAAGGGACAAAAAAGTCAGGCAATGCCGCTTGTAAAGCTCTTTTGTCGAGTGCGCGATCATGACAAGACTAGAGGAAGAAGCCCCGGCTAACTCCGTGCCAGCAGCCGCGGTAAAATGGGGGGGGGAAGTCTTCTTCGGAATGACGCATTTTCGAATTTATAGGCGAAGGAAGCCATTCTTTAAGCCGCCGATCACGAACGCTATAGGTGTGGGAGCGATCCTGGTCAGGGAAGGCTAAGACGGCGCCTCGCATATGGGTAGCAAGAGGGCGCTTATGCCCCGACGGTGGGGCCGCATAAACAGTGGAGGCAAACAAGTAACTGCCTTTGATCGAGTTATAGTTCTAAGGGTTGGCGTTATCTTTTCTATCGGGCTATCCCATTTCGCGTGATACGCGGAACCAACACATCTTGATGAGTGAATTTTCCAGGCGCTTGCTAGACCGATAGAATAAAAGTCATTAGAAAAATCTCTAGGAAAGCATCCCCCTGGGGTCTTATACATAGATGGAGTTCCGGTCCCGAAAAAAATGTCTCATTTTTGATGTTTAGAAATGGGAGGTAGGTTATGTAGGCGACAACCCTTAGTTGTTTTGATCCCAAAGGGAAAAATAACCGATGAGTAGTATGCCTAGTAAGAACCTTCTCAAGTAGAGAAAGTCAGAAATGGTAGGCAGCTGTCCCCTCTTGTGCTCTCAGTAAATTTACTAGAAAGAAGAGGAAAAGTAAGTTAAGAACAGAAGGGGAAGCATAGCGCATAAATGGAAGAGAGGTCATACACCTCTTCCTCCCTGTCAAGGGCACTAGTGCATACCCCGGGTGATCCACTTTGTGTCTCACTCACTCTAGGAAGTTGGTCCCTTCGGGGCTATTTCTGATATGGGAAACTACCAAAAATGGTATCTTTCAACATCATCAGTGTTAAGTAAAGTGACTTTTTTGAATTGTTTTTTTCAAAGCATTGTGATGAGCAGCCCCGAGAAGGGGATGCGGTTCCTAGAGTGAGTGAGACACGAAGTGGATCAGGAACGACTATTAGCAGGTTGAGGGAATGAGAGCCGAAGGGTCTCATGAACGATCAGGTTAGGAATTACATGGAAGAATGTGAAAATAAAGGGCTTTTTGCCACTTGAAAAATACTAAAATGGGCACAAAAAACCATGCAACAACTATTTGACAATTACCAATTTCTAAATTTCATAGATGATAGAAGAAATTCTCATATGTTTAAGAAATTGCTAATTGACTATGGGAAGGGAGAAGGCTTCTATTATAGAGGAAATGGACCCGAGATACCTGAAACTAAGTATCTATAAAGACTCACTCACATATTTATGAATAGTTGGGTATGAGATCAGCTAAATTAAGCTAAGCTCATCATTTATGATCCACGGTTCGCTAAATTAGAACACAGACTACTTCAAAGAAATTTGCTCCAAAGACGCTTTGAATCGCTCTGCTGGAACGATCTGGTCGAGAGGTTGTCTAGTCATCTTTGTGAGGAATTTTGCTATGCCACCCGAGGTTCGTCCATGCCCGATCCCAATGGGCAAACGCCGAAGTCCGCCGAGGAGCCGAGTGACGTGCCAGCGCTACTAATTGAGTGCCAGCACATAGCAGTGCTGTCAATAAGAAGGTAGCCGTGAATATAACTAAACCGGGGGGCGGGAAGAAACGACCGGGGTCTGATCCCGAACTAAAAAATAGGCCAGAATGGCTCCTAAGGGCAGGAGACTTTGCATATAACAACCAAAATAGTTTCCATTAAATGAAGGGGGCCGAGGCACCGCATACTACATTAAAGGGGTGGTGTTTCCGTCTACCTTAGTGACAAGCGAGGTAGAATCGGAAAACTAAAAAAAAAAAGCTAAGATGAGGAAGAATGAGAGCTGTCATAGCCCTATGGTTAAAGTCCATTTTCGTATCAAGACCCAAGGAGGAGATAAAGAAGCTGATCGCAAGCAGTTCCAACCAGAAATGGTAGAATCGATAGACGGAATGACTTCACGAAGGTTAAGCTCCTACTTTAGTTTACAAGGGTGATTAGGAGTCCATCAAAGCCCTTTCGGGGCTTCCTTAGGGACCGATTCACTCGGTGTAGATTGACTGAACGCAGAAAACCTTCCACTGGCAGGCGATCGTGTTTTTCACAGGATTTCTCGTTACTCATGTCAGCATTCTCACTTCTGATATCTCCAGGTCTTGTCACCGGTGCTTGGGGAAGAGGAGGTCTTCAACCCCTCTTATCTATCGGATGTCTATTCGAACCTTTTAGAGTGTGGCTTTCATAGTTGCTATTGGGAGGCAGCGTTTATAAACGTCTTTAACTATCCCCTAAGGAGTAACGAAAGCTCATATAAATATAGGTGTTGACTCATCGGCTGAGACCTCTAATTTTAAATAAGAGAATTGGGGCCAGGGACAACATCTGTCTTCAATGGAACTCTATTCTATCTTCCATTTCACACAATATGATTTGAAGAAAGGATGTGAAAGTATGATCTTCCAATTTTAGTCCTCTCTCTTTCTTTCATTCCTCGTTCGCACGCATGAATCAATAGGGAGAGGCTGACTGACGGTCGATTGGGAGGCTTCCTAGTGGAATAGGTTTCGCCGAGTCTTGAGTCTTTTTTTCACTTCAAGTTGATCCTGATTCAAAAGAACATCGGACAACGGGTTCTTTACTTCCTCTGTTTAGAAAGTCTATTTTTAGACATCTCAATTCCACATCAAATGCTGAACTGTCCTGACTTGACAACTCACATTATATACATACAAAAACAAATAAGATCTCGAACAACAGCTTGTTTGAAGATGAACTCTTTTTAGCTCTTTGTCTTGTAGCTTCTCGCTGCTCTAGTCAGTCTATAACTGCTATTAATGAAGCGCGCAGCACTCAAGCTATAAAGCTCGTTTGTTATATATAGCTTTTTATAGGGTAGGGCTATAACTGAAATAAAGATCAAAAGCATGGAAGGCTATTCCGAAGGTATTCCGACGAAATGCTATTGATTCTAGGAGGACTATAATGAGGAGGACGACAGACACACTCACAAATCAAAAATGAAATATGAAACACTTATCACCAAAGCCTATCATCAGATTTGACTACGAAGGAAGGAACTCGGCAGAAGATCGGTCTGCAAGAAAGGCCTACTTATCTACGGGTTCATTTACAAAACAGCCGTAGGAATGGAGACCTTTCAATAGAGCGGCGGCGAATTGATCAACGAGAAAGAGGCCCTACTCACTACAAAGGAATACACCAAAAGATCGAACTGCACTCATGCCTCTCCCGCATCAACCAGACTGGAGCTTCGTAACATGTTGACGAGCTCCATGAATGAGCAAAATGAAGGTAGCATTAATGAGAAAGATCTCTGGGGAAACCGCTAAAAAAAGATTGAACATGTGGGAGGATCCAAACGAATTCTGGCCATTTTAAGATCGGGGCCTTCTTTTTGCTTCCCCCATCTGCCCCCGTGAATGAAGACTAGAATCTTCTTCTTTTTGGGCTTAATGCTCTTAATGGTGAATCGAGGATTCTCAATCTTTCTTTTTCGTCGAGGACGGAATGGAAGAAAAGTAATGAAACCCGCGATGGCTACTGAATAACCCCTTTTGACTTTCTAAAAAAAAAGGCCTTTGACCTTTATATTCATTCGCCAAATCTTGTTCAGTTCCATCCAAGCTCGCTTTTGTCGGAATCTTCGTGGAATCAGAAGAAGCGGTTCACCAGCCTATCTCCTCGGGTAAGAAAAGCGCTTTTTAGCTCATCAGAATGCGTGGAAATAAGGGATAGGCCTTATGAGTACCACACTCCTTCTACAATCGTGAAATATTCCCTTTCTCGCAATGCTTCACTCTCTACTCTAAGATCGGCTTCAAGACTTGAAGGGCCCTGCCCCTTAGAAGACTAAGGGGCCTCTCGAACTGCTTCGTCTTTCTTCCACAATCCCAAAGTTGCTTTTTTATTTGATTAAATAAACTAAGGAAAAAAGAATCTTTTTTTTTCTTGGCAAATTGAATTGAAAGGTTTAAGGAATGGATTAGGTTAGTGTGACGTCTTTCATTCTTGGCTTGCAGTATCATTCAATGAAAGCCATTTTTGGTTATCTCTCTTTGCCTGTTGTAGAGCCAGTAGACTTTACTTTGAGCATGGGAGGAGGGAATTGTGAAGTTTGAGAAGGAAATTGACTAGGTTCCTAGAGAAAGGGTGATAGGAGACGCAAGTCACTCCTCAGTCGCCGGGTGGCTAGCTTTTTTGTGATTCTTTGCCTGGAATCACAAAAAACCAGGCATTCAACAATTGCATGAGATTAACAATTTATACAATTTCGTCCCCTTATATTCTCTACCCATTTGCGGGGATTTCCTTATCCGTCTCCCTCTCTCAGATCTACGTGGGATTGCAGCTGCTTTATTTGAGACTTTAGTTGGAGGAGTAGGGAACCCAACTCCTGGACTTTCTCTTCCGCTAGAAAATTTGCAAGAGCAGGCCAATCCCAATCCTAACCCACTGTCCAGTAATCTTTTTGCCAGAGCCGCAAACCTGGGCTAGACAAAGGTAGTCCGAAGGCTAGCTAAGACAACCTCCTGGAAAGCAATTCCGTCTACATACTAGGCCCTTCTTCACTAGTCTTTAGAGTCAGAAAGATTGGGGGCTGAGAGCAAGATCCGAAAGGAGCTGCCCTTGACAGGCACTCCAGAACCCGCCAACGCTCGTGAAAACCCGGGTCGGTCCTCCATTCATCCGACCGCCTACAACCGTTAAGGAAGAGCTCTAGATTTGATGATGGAGCTACTCTAGGTTTACGTAAGCTACCGAGGGTAGGGATAATCGTCCAGGTCTTATTGTGAAAGAAAAAAGCCGCCCCGCCACAGCAGGCGGGTTGCTTCCTCTGTCGTCGCCGGGGAGATTTCAGCTGTCAATAGTGGCAGTTGTCTAAATTCAAGAGATGGCACAGTCTTTCCTTATAGAAGGCCAACACAACTTGGCAACAACCTGAAACCACAGTAAAGCGAGTCAACTTATTAGCGCTTCGCGATCGATAGCTCAGTGAGGTACGCCGCCCTCTCCGTCAATCTTTTTTTAGATTCCAAAAATATCATGGTGGATCAGGACGAGAATGAATCCGGAAGAGATGATCTACTTTTTCATATGGATTAGAGATTCTCTCCTCATATGGATTGGGGGAACTTCGTTCACTTCTCTCTCAACAGCAGGAAGAGTTAGCCAAGAGCTACATAAGAGTGTTCGTATACGCCATGTCATTTACCTATACCTACCAGTGTTAAAGCAAGTAGCCTACGGTATTAGTGCTTATAAGTAGTAGCACTCTCCGTAATAGACCTATTAGATAAAGACTATCCTTCACGATTAAAGACCGTATTTCTAAGGAACTTTGGCCAATCGTTATTTTGATCATCAACATGGCTGCAAGTGGACTGGGTTTATTTGTTTAAACTGGCTATTGTCAAGACAATAGCTTGGATATGTTATAGGACGGGTAGGCTGCCTTCACCTACTGGTTTACCTAGAATAGAAGTCAAAGTCATGATCCCGTCCTCGGTCCATTGACTAAGAAGGGGCCTGGAACAAAGACTTCACGGAAAGGAAAATAAAACCGGTAGATATAGATATAGGAGTGAGTCGCTCCACTGGCAAGAATTCGCGAGATAGAAAGAAAGATTGGTTGGTGGGCTCTTAACCCCCCCTATCACGCTTTCGTCAAACTTTCTGCCGGGGCCTAATATCAAAGGCGCAGGTTGATCTCTCTGGTTGAGGCTGCAATTCATTTATGAAACTTGACACGTGGGAAGGGCTTACTCTACTAGTGGCTCGGCTTGGTCTCGCTCCCTTCCCGTACTATTCCTCCCCACTAAAAAAAGAGCGATTGAGAATCTCGAGAACCTTTCTGAACGTCTGTTCTTCGCGGGGCGATTTGAAAAGGAGTCTATCTTTCTTGTAGTGCAATCGAAGAGAAATGGGATAGCCCATTAGAAAAGATAACACCAACCCTTAGAACTACAACTCGATCAAAGGCAGCAATTTTAACTGCACCTACATCGAAGGCAATAGGAAAGAATAGAATAGGCCTTGCGAGCGAATGGAAGAAAAGGGCGAAACACTACTTGCTGAACTGTAGATATCCTCACTTTTGACACCATCTTCAATCAACTGTGATGTAAGGTACAATTCGGTATTGCTTTCCAGGTTGGTTCCCAAGTCATACCTTGGTTAATAGGTATATGTGAGGTCCCTGGTACGTACCATGTTATCAAGGAAGGAAGCCTTTCCCTACCATGATGGATACGACCTTCTCGACCACCAAGGTGAGACTATTGAATCAAAGGTAGACAACCCTATACCCCTATAATAATGGTAGAGTAAGGGGTGGCCCCAAAGCGGAATTGACCGGTGGTGGTTGGTCGAAGCTCCAGTAGGTAGCCACTCCCTTCTCAGGGAACTATTGCCATTAATAGTTCCAGCCACCAATAGCTTTCACCTTTCCCAGGCAGACTCAGCTCACCTCTACCATGCTTTCTTATAGTTGGTGCTGCTGCGCATGCAGCAAGATTGATGGTAAGAGACTGAACTTACTAAGTGGTTGATTGAGTGAGACGACTGAGACTCTCTTTGATCTCAATTACTTAAATTCAATAAAAAATATTGATCCAGTAGAAAAAATCAGAAATTCACAAAGGATCAATCTGGGAATGGGGGAAAAGCTGCGAGCGAAGCAGCAAGAAGGAGTCAGGGATTGGTTTCCAAAAAAATGTACTGGAAGAGGAGGACTCAATGATTATTCGTTCGCCAGAACCAGAAGTTCAAATTTTGGTAGATAGGGATCACATAAAAACTTCTTTTGACTTCTATGTCGAAGCCAAATAAATGAAAATGGAATCGATCTTCAGGGCAGAAATCGCTTTTGATACTTTGCAGATTATGGATTGAGAAAGCAATGACTGGCGGTGGGCATTTATCCTAACTCTTTACCTAGCTGGTAGCGGGAAATCCCGGTGCATTACTGGTCGGTCTGTCTACATCTCCCCGGGCTCTTTGGAAAGCAATTCTACTATGATTGGGGGTTAGGGAAAGAAATTCTTTATTTAGAACTCAGACTTTGAAAAATAGGTGGGAAAGTCTCCATTAGTTGCTCTTTCTTATTAGCTTAGCTCTTGCTTTGACATTACTATAGGCAGATGATCTGACCGTTCTCCCTCTGGCCGATGCCGATCTAGAATCATTGCCGAGGAGAACTGGCTTGAAAGGTTAGCATCCAGATTCAGAATAGGAATAGCTGGTCGTTGGTTCATGAATCTATTGTTTCGGAAGGGAAACCTAATTGAGTATGTCTGTCGAAAACCTTGCCCCACCAGAGGATTTTGTGAGACACCTAGCGAACATGTGTTAAATGTCCCGAAGTACCGCCAAATGAAGATAGGGTGATAAGTTTTTCAAGGAGAGAGTTGGCCGTGACGGCTAACCACAGATTTCAGCCAGCGGTGATCACAATCTATCCGGGGAACAACATTGTGCAAAGAGTTTTGGTGGATTCAGGAGCAAGTCGCAACATCTTATATTATGATGCCTTCAAAAGAATGAAGTACAATGAGGCAAATTTGATCCATTACAATGGTTTCTTGGAAGGTTTTACAAACCACATTGTGAGGATTAAAGGGGAAATTGCTTTGGTAGTGCAAATTAGAGAAGGGAAGTTTGTGAGAACTCGCACGGTGAAATTAATGGTGATTGATCTGGTTTCCCCTTACAGTGCCATAGTGGGCATCCCATTCATGCAAAGTTTTGAAATGGTAGTGGCAATCCCTCATCAAAGGATAAAATACCCCACCCCCAATGGCATTGGATGTATTAAAGAGAAGCAATCACAGTCATAAAGAAGAGAAGGGAAATGCAGAAGGGAAAAGCGGCAACCACTAGTTTGCTGACAACGACATCAGTGCCCCCCTCTGCAAATTAACATGATTGCCGACTTAGTAGGGGAGATGGAATGGGAAGAGATAGAAAGCATGAGAAATAATTCGACAATCATTGCAATGTCGACAATCAGGGAGTCGCAAGAAGAAAAATGGAAGTGGATGAAGGGCATGAAACGTGAGAAAAGATTGTCCAGGAGGAGCAAGTAGAGAACATGGAAAGTCTAGAGCAGGGAAAGATAGAAGGATCTGGTGAGATGGATGTGGCCATGGAATTGATTTATATAAGTCTAACATTAGAATGTGTGAGAGTTGTTAGGCTGGTAAAGATGGAAGAGGCAAGAATAGAAGAGATTGAGGAGGAATGCGAGGAAGTGATACCAAGAAATGATATGGAGATTCTCACCAAGAGTAAAAGGAAGAAAATTAAAGTGAACACTTTACAAATGAGAGATGAGCCAGACATTCAAGCTCTTGAGTAGTTAGAGGATGTATAGATCAATAGTAACTTTCTTGAGCAAAAGATCAAAATTGGGAAACAACATTCCAAGGAAAAGCGAGATCGTTTGGTTGAGTTTTTGAAGCAATGTTTGGATGTTTTTGCCTGGCAGCCTGAAGATATGAGAGGAGTGGATGAGAATATCGACATGCATTGCCTAAATGTTGATTCGAATGTAGAGCCATTCAAACAAAAGGTCAGGTACTTGTCGACAAAAATGGAAAAGGCAGTGTTGGAGGAGGTAGAAAAATTGCTCAAGGCGGGAATCATCGAGGGAATCCAATACCCAATTTGGTTGGCTTGTCCTGTAATGGTTTTAAAGGCGAACGAATAGTGGATTCCATAGCAGGGCACAAGATGTTCAGTTTCATTGATGCTTATTCAGGTTATCATCAAATTAAGATGGCCGAGGAGGATAAGGCAAAAATTGTGTTCAGAATGCCAAAAGGGAAATTTTTGCTACAAGATGATGTCGTTTGGATTGGAAAGCACTGGAGCAATATACCAGCTTATGGTCAATGAAGTCTTCAAGTCGTAGATTGGGAGGAATGTCAAAGCGTATATAGACAACATGGTAATCAAGACAAAGGATGGCAACCACCTGGATGATCTCGCCGAAACATTCAACAACTTGAGGAAAAATCAATGAAGTTAAACCCCAGTAAGTGCACTTTTGGAGTAACAATGGGAAAGTTCTTGGGTTTTCTTGTGAATAGAAGAGGGATAGAGGCCAATCTAGAAAAATTATAGGCCTTTCTTGATATGTCGCCACCAAAAACAATACGTAAGATTCAGCATCTGAATGGAAGGATCATTGCATTGGGGCATTTTATCTTGCGGTCAGCTGAGCTTGCCTTTTTTAAAAGTCTTTAAGGGGGCCAGAAATTCTCATAGCGCAAGGAATGTGAAGAGGCGTCATGAAGAGTTACTTGGGAAAACCGCCTCTCTTATGTAGTCTAGAGGAAGGAGATGAATTATTTGTGTATCTAGCTACATCAGATTTGGAGTCACGACTGTTTTGGTTAAGGAAGTGGGCAGTAATCAGAAGCCAGTATACTATGTCTCAAAGGTGCTCAGTGAGGTAGATACGAGATACTTCAATGCAGAGAAATTAGCATATGTATTGGTGATTGGTGCTCGAAAGCTAAGTGCTCGGAAGCTAAGAGCCTACTTCACGGCTCATACCATTACAGTCTTGACTGATGCTGAACTTAGAAATATTTTCTAACAACCGGATACGATGGGAAGATTGCTGAAATGGTCTATTGAACTGGCGAAATTTGACACAAGTATGAATCTCGCAAGGCTATCAAGGTGCAAGCCCTAGCAGATTTTATTGTGGAGACTTCATTTACAAAATCACAGGCAGAGCTAGCTTAGGCAATAACCAAGAGTATGTGTGTCAGAAAGAATGTTCCAAGTCTGATTGAAGCAAAAGAAAGAACACAAAATTGGTGGAGCCTTCATGTGGATGGATCTTCAGCTAAAGATATGGGAGGAGCAGGAATCTTGATGATCTCGCCATGAGAAGATTGTAAGTAAGAAAAAACCTTAAGGTTCAAGTTCCCAGTTTCCAGCAATCAGGCAGAGTACGAAGCTTTGATAGCAGAAATCGAGCTGGCTCAGGACATAGGCCTCACCCAAATAGTCATTCATTCAGACTCTCAGCTAATAGTGAATCAAGTAAAGGGAGAATATGGAGTGCTTCATCTAGTATTGGTTAAGTACTTCGACATGGCCAGGGATATTCTAAAAAGTTTTTAATTTTGGGAGTTGGTCCAGATTGACATTGACAGGTCAAAAAATGCAAGGGTAGATACTCTCAGCAAGGTTGTGAGAAACGACATCCAAAATCTTTCTAAGGAAGTGGCAATAGAGTTTCTTGAGATGCCGATAATCAACAGACATGTGATAATGGAGATAGATGAGCATGAGAAGAGCTGGGTGAGCAAGATAAAGGGATATCTGGAAACAGGAAAGTTTCCGCAAGATGAATATAAAGCTAAGTTGATCAAGAAGACCTCACCAAGGTTCACGATTTAGGATAGAATTCTTTACAGAGGTCATTTTCTAATCCATTGATGAGATGCATTGATTCAAGCCTTATAGACAAGGTTCTATTTGAGATTCATGAAGGGATTGGTGGAGGGCATCCAAGGGTGAGAACTTTAGCAGACAAAATTTTGTTTCATAGATATTACTGACCGACGTTGAGGCAAGATGCAGAGGATTATATGAGAAAATGCGACAAATGTCAGAGGCATGCCAATTTCCAAGACAGCCGGCTACATACCAAACCCCAATAGTGGCGACATGGCCATTTGACATGTGGGGGATTGATTTGATTGGGTCATTTCCTAAGGCTAGAGGTGGATGCCAATATGTGGTAGTAGTAGTTGATTATTTCACTAAGTGGACGGAGGCAAAGGCATTGGCGAAAATCACTGAGGATAATGTAATTATGTTTGTTCAAGAAAACATATGTTGCAGATATGGGTTACCAAGGGAAATCATCTCTGACCATGGACTCAGTTTGGAAAGAAGTTTTCAGTTGAATGCAGGAGATTGAACATCAAGCATTGGAAGTCAACATTTTATAGGCAACAGTGCAATGGGCAGGCAAAGGTGGAAAACAACCAGATAATTGACGCACTATGCAAAAACTTGGATGAAAGGGGAGGAGCTAGGTTGGACGAGCTGTCAACTAACTTGTGGTATGTCAGGACTAGGGTAAAGGGCTCAATGGGAGAAACAACTTTCACGCTCACTTATGGGTTAGAAGCAATGGCGCCTGCTGAAATGGCTCTACCCACATACATAGTCACTTATTATGATGAGGTCAGAAATGAGCAAAGGCGTTGCAACGATCTTGACTTATGTGACGAGGAAAGAATGAATGCGAGAATGAAGATGATCAATTAAAAATAGAAGATGAAAGGCCCAACATGATAAGAGGGTAAACAAGAGGTCGTTCAGTGTGGGAGATTTGGTTTTGAAAAGCATGGAGGCTAGTGGTCCAAAAGTGGGATTCTCCAAGTTAGATGAGATATGGGAAGGACCTTTTCAAGTGACAAAGATTATTCGAGAAGGAACGTATCAAATGAGGAAGAAGGATGGCGAAGAAGTAAAAAATGCCTGGAACATCGATCACTTGAAGCGGTATTATCAGTAGAATGTCGCTGATTTAATTAAAAATGTCTTGTTTGGAGGTACTTTATATTTCCTATCCTAAAGTGTTAAAATTGGAATAGAATGGAAAAGTTTGCTATGTTTGATGGTATTTTGTTTATATGAAACAAGAAACAAGTATTCTGAAATTTTATAGAAGTTATGTTTCTATCATTGCAAGCCTTGTCAATTTTAATCTTGTTTTAATTTCTGATTGCATGGAATGATGAACACACAAATGGCACAAGCGAAATGTTGAAATAATGTGCATACGAGAAAGAAGTCAAGGGAGGTTGCCGCCCTTTTAGGCACCCCCAAACTTGAAAGACGAATAAGGGAGGTTGCCGCCCTTTTAGGCACCCCCAAACTTGAAATCTTAGAGACTAAGCAGGACACTTGGCACGCATGCACGAGCCCTCGAGTCAAATCAATCCAATCCAAGACTGGAAAAGACCAAAATACCCTCAAACTAAAGGACTGGCCGGCCAGCCTATTCTGCATGATCGCCCATCAGTCTCTGCAAATCTTCAAATACCCAAAAAGCCCTCCAAATTGAAGGACTGGCCGGCCGGCCTATTTTGCACCTTGAAATTTCCTATAAATAGCAGCCTCCTCCTTCATTTTGATAACCAATATTTCTTACCCCAAGCCCCCATTCGACATCTCAGCCCTTTTTATGCCCCAAAACCCTCCTAAAACCCTGCCAAAACGCCGTCGAATCGACGAAAACTCGAGTGCGAATGAGAGTTAACTAGAGGAGTTTATGCCTACGTGAGATCAGAATTTCTCTCCTCTTTAAACGCCTTTTAAACACGTACCCTAGGAAGATAAAGTCGAAACCGAACCATTGGTAACACTCTCACTCCCAACCTTCAATTTCATTTCTTTTTACGCGTCCTATGCTATTTCTTATCTGATCAAAATCTTCAAAATGTAGATAAAACGCTATCTACAGGTCTCGAAATGATCCTCTCTCTATCACTTTTCTCCTTTGAGAAAAGTGATTTAGGGTTAAAATGGAGATCTTGACCCGTTTTATCACCTTTATAAGTACGCCAATCCAATTCGCTCCCTTTTAGATGCATTTTAATGCGATAAAATTGCATTAAGGGGCGTTTTGGTAAATTCTTGGTCTATTCCGAGACTTCCGGAAACATTCCATAAGTTTCTCGTGAAGGAAGTACCTTTTGGTACTTTGTTCGTGCTAAAGGACCTGCTAGGAATAAACCTTTTTGGACCTTTTGGGTATTTATACCTGAATATTCCAAAAACTGGTTTTGGCGCCAAAAACAGTTGGTGTCACCTTGTGTCACGCGACACATCGAGGCATGGAAAATGGTTACAGGAGGTCGTGCGACACAAGGTGACCATCAACTGCAGCCTATAAATAAGACCCTATCCCTCTTAGAAATGGATCCCAACTTCATACACTGTTACTCTGCCAAAATTGCAGCGTAAGACACACACACTAAACACACACCCCTCTCTCTCTCTCATCCCAATTCACCTCCAATTCCCCCTAATTCAACCCACTTCCTTTCATCACCTCTTAGATCTACCCTCAACTGATACTCTCAAGCTCTCCAGGACCAGAAGCTGCTATAGAAGGGTTCTGTACCTAACTTGGTACAGAATTCGTGGAAGCAACAAGGGTAACACCCTTAATTCCCTTTTCCCTCTCTCTTCTACCTTGTTCCTTTAGTAATTTCATTGTTTTCCCTCCCTTGGATTCAGTAATCAGACTCTATCCATCTTGATTACTGAATCCCAATCGCAATCTCTCTGTTTAATATAGTTGTTTTGGATAATTGATTGTTCATTGTTGAATATTTGTTGAGATTGGTGTTTAGACCCCAAGGGGGTGTGGATCTACCCATATCCACACTCCCTGGGTTGAATTGTCGTTAATTACGTATTTCGAAGCTTATCTGATTGATCAATTGGATCTGTGTTGGTTATTGGTGTTGTTATATTTGAATCTGTAAGTCTCTGCAGACGGACACTGTGTGTCACGTGACACATCGTGCATGGGTGATCCTGTGTCACGCGACACATCTGGTCACCCATGTCCTGTGTCACGTGACACATTATATCTGTTTGCAGAGATCCTTTTCCCCTTGTAATATGTTCTGTTTTGTTGTAATGGGATGTAGCCTCCCTGAATAATTGGTTCACAAGTTGTAAGTTTCCAAGTTCATATTAATAAAATTCATGTTTACTACATTTGTTCATTGTCAATGCTTGCAAACATTTATGGATTAATTGGATGTTTAATTAGAAAGACTCGTCCACGGACGAGGCGTGTTGGGTGAACTCTCGGTTCTTCCCAACACGTAACTGTAAGTACGCCAATCCAATTCGCGATCACTTTTTAGGTGCATTTTAAATGATAAAATTGCATTAAGGGGCGTTTTGGTAAATTCTCGGTCCGTTCCGAGACTTCCGGAAACATTTTATAAGTTTCTCGCGAAGGAAGTATGTTTTAGTATTTTTCCCGGACAAAAGGACCTAAAAGGAATAAATCAGCTTGGACCTCTTGGGAATTAACCCGGAATGTTCCAGAATCTGGTTTTGGTGCCAGAATCAGTTACGAGCGTTCCCAGTCGTGCGACAACTTGAGGCATGGAAAAGCGGAGCGTTGGGTCGTGCGACCAATTAATCCCATTTCCCAATCTAGCTTTAAATACCAATTTGTCTTTCATTTTGAGGAACACACACAGTTAACACACTACCTCACCCTTTCTCTCTCTATCCGTAAAACTACTTTCTCTCTCTCCTCTCTCTCTCTATACACAGGAAGCCAGAGCTCGCCCCCCTCAACCGTCTTCTTCCTCACTAATCTCCGGCCAAACCCAACAACAACCAATCCTCCCTTCTCACCTCCAAACAACCGGCGACCTCACCCAAAACCAAGACCTCACCAATTCCCCTTCAATCGATCCCAATTTCCTCCGAAACCAACCACAACCGAAGCTCTCTCTCTCTCCCATTCACCGGCCATCTTCCCCATCCAAAATCGATTTGCCGGCGACCTATTCTCCCCTTGAATCCTACTCACCATTAAAACCTCTCCTCACCAACTCCGAACACAACTACAACCGCCTCCTTCCTCTGTTTCAACCTAAGCCGTTAACCACCTTTTCCCCAACTAATTCCGGCCACCACCTCTCAGCCCCGGCCCTGTTCCAATCCCGGCGTCTCTCTCTCTCTCTGCTCGATTTGCACCAAAGTGGAAACCAGCGTCCAAATCTCCTCTCAATTCTCTCTGTGTTTTCGTGATATTCAGAACAGACGTGCGACCACTTGCAGCTACACAGTGATGAGATCTGAAACTGTTCCGAAGCTGATTGAAGAATTCGATACCTAACGTGGTATAGAATTCTTGGACTACGAGGGTAACGATTTCCTCACCTTTATCTCTCATTTACAGTTTATTTGCCTCATTGCAATTATTCCCCGGACTTGATAATTAGACTCTATCCGTCCCCAATTATCAAGTCCCAACTGCCGATCTCTCTGTTTAATTAGCTTTGCTTGGTATTGTTGATATTAATAATGTGATTTTGTGGGATTTGTTGTCTATTGGCCAAGGGAGTGTGGATCTCCCTATATCCACGTCCCCTTGGTCAATCCATTATGAATTCATTGTTTCTGGATTGAATTGGTATTGTGTTGGGATTTGATTTGCTCTCTGTTGGATCTGTGCTCACGTTGTAAGGTTCCTGCAGACGGTTAACTCGTGTCACGCGACACAATTGGACAGTTGGAGTCCTGTGTCACGCGACACAAGTGACTCTCTGCAGAGACCACATTTCAGTTGTAAGTTCTGTTAGTCCTCGATGTAAAGTGGGATGTGGCCTCCTAGAGTCAAAGGCTTACAAATTGTAATTCCCCATGTTGAGCAATAAAACAAAGCATTGATTTGCATTTTGTACATATATTGTCATACACACTTTGCACACACATCTGGATGAATTGAATGTTGAACGGTTGAAAGACTCGTCTACGGACGAGGCGTGTTGGGTGAACTCTCGGTTCTTCCCAACACGTAACTTGACCCCCGAACCCATTTTCTCTTACAAAAGGTTTTCAATGTTTCCTCTAAAAACGGCGTGGCGACTCCTTATTTATTTTTCGGTGAGCGCACATTCAGTGGCGACTCCGCTGGGGACATTTGAAACTTGTTTTTCAAAAGTGGGTCAGACTTTCGTGCTTGTTCAACATTCATTACATTGATTTGTGTGTGCTTTGTTGTGTGACATGTTATGTGTTTAAATGCATTTTACGTGCTTTGCTTTATTCCTTTCCCCCTTGTGTCCCATCTTTGTTGTCTGTTTTGCTGGTGCTGGGGCTGAGATATTGCATCGTGCTTGGAGGCTGGGGCTGATTTTGATTGCTGTTCAGATTCTGGAAAGGTGACTCCTTCTGTCACGCGACAGAATATGCCCTCCATGTCCTGTGTCACGCGACAGAAGGTGGTCATTCTGCAGGACTTGATTTCTCTGATACAGGTTGTGATTGTGGGGCAGTCCCCCATGATCAGATTTTTGATCCTTGACTATTGTACTTTGTGGGGGCGTGTGTGTGTTGTTTTTCCCTTTATCACCCCCTTTTCAAATAAAAAAAATAAAAATAAAAAAAAATCTTTTTTCGCAAAATAAAGGAACATAGCCATCCCGCACACTACATCACGTAGATCTAGAACCCTCGGGTGCGATTGACGGCATCGCGGACGGTGATGTATGTCGCCTACGCTTGAGCGCCTAATATTAAACCTATCCCCCTAGCGCGTTATAGGTGGCGCCACACTTTTAAACCTCACCCAAAACGGTTGGTTTTGACACGCCATTTTCAAAATACACTAAAATGAATTGTTTCAAAATTTATAAAAGGCTTTCGTACCTACCCCAAAACCTAGCACGTGTGGGCATGTTGCCATCGCAACATGGTTTCACGAGAGGACATGTCGTTCCTACGACATGTTCTAACAAGAGATCATGTCGCTTTGTCAACGTGCACCCACGAGAGGTCATGCCGGATTTTTTTCCTTGAATTTCTTCAGGAATACCCGTTATGCTGCCCAAATTTCTCCAGAAATTGGGGCTGCTCATCCGTCCCATAAATGCTTTGGTTTTGTTTAGGTATTATCGCTTGTTATTAATTGTGAACCAATACGTTTGGTGTATTTTTGGATGATGTGTCCTTAGGTTTCCCCGAGGTCTAGATTGTATGAAATAAAGGGTTAGCCTTTCCCAACCGTTCATAGGGCTTAAAAGACACCGATTTTTACTTGAAGATTAATAAAGTGTTGCACGAGTCCGTCTCCTTTCCTGCTCTTTCCTCTCCCATACCATCTCAAAGTTCTCTACCCTCCTTATACACGCTCTCTCCTATCAAGATAAGGCAAGTTGGGTGCGCGATCCGATTCCCGGTGTTCGTTTAGTTCTCGTCTTGAGGCAGTTACAGTTTCAGTAGAATTCGCATCCGATTCAATTTTAGAGACGTCTAGTGCAGAGAAGAGTATGACCACTCAATCTGAGGATTCATCTACCGCGGATCAACAAGTCATGCATAGTCTGTCTATGGAAGAGACGAGGGCTAATTTGGAAGCCGCTCTAGCTAGAGAACGTGAGACTCAATTACATGCTCAAGCCAGGGAAGAGGCAGCACATTCTAAGTTCGTAGATGCAATGAGAAGCCGTGGTATCGCTATGATCCGACGCGCTGATGGAACTTATGAAGAGATTACCGAGGTTAATGACACTGATCTAGGAGCCGGGAATGTTTCTCTCCCTTATCAGCCTCAGGCCCAGGGTGCACAGTTCAGTTATGCTCAGAATCAGGGGTTGCCGGTGAACTCTCAAGTTGGTTTTTGTGGACCACAGTCGGTCTTCCATGATTTGACCTCCTCAACCATCCCCAATGCTTCCGTGCCCCTAAGCCAATTTGGGTCCCAGCTTCCGAACAGTCAAGGTCTGTGGTTTCCAGGTTCTCAGTATCAGCAAGGTCAGTCTCATGGTCCTCACTTCCAGGGTAACGCCCAGTATCCGAATCAGCATCCTTACTCCGGGAATCAGTTCAGCCAGGATGGATTTATGCAGTTTTCGACTAGCCAGCCTCAATCTTAGGGATATCATTCTCAGCCTTTGATGGGTTCAGCTTTTGGATTTGACTCAACACCCATACAACATCCGAGGCCAGCTCAGTATTTGCCTGTTAGTGCTCAGTTTCAAGACCAAATGTCCTCCATTCCTATCATGACTCCCATTCGGCAAGAGGTACCAACACCCGAGTCACCCCCAAAGATTGTCCAGAAGAATAGAGAAAAGCAGCGTTTTGATGATGTGGGGATGCCAATAGAAGAATTCTTTGAAATCTTAGCAAGCGGAGGGCTTATCCAGCCATTGGTAAATTACAATCCTGTTCATTGCAGTCCCAAGTTGGACACTAGCAAGTTTTGCCTTTACCATCAGTATCCCGACCATGTCACCAACAAATGTTTCGCTCTGAAGTCACTCATTCAAGAGCTCATGGATGAAGGGAAGCTTGAGAAGGGTTCCTACCCAGTGTTGCTACCAATCCTTTTTTATGATATCAGAAGAAGTCCAGAGACTATCCCACCCGAAAGCGGCGAAGTCAATCAGTCAGCGTCGTAGGATCTAGAGTGTCTTTTATGTCGTAACGAGTCTGTCAAGTCCATATTATGAGTCTTTTATTTGCAGTAATAAAAATCTTTGTTTCTATTCTTGCTAGACTCGAGACATCATTTGCACACCCACGTTACACTCAATTGAAATGGTCTTATTCCAAATGATCACTTGTGCTGCTCACCGACTAATGCTTTGAAATGACTAATGTTTAAATTGATCGAAGTGAGAAAACCGACTGGCATCCTTCTCAAATTGGGGCTCACCAACTCCCCATCTTGCACCTTATGCTCACATACCTTTCAAAATCTTCACCATCTCGTTGCTCGATGAATTTGAATGAATCCTTCTCAGAGTAAGCTTAAGAAAGCAATGAAGACTTGATCTCGTTCGGATCATCCAGTAGGGACTGCGGTTGAAACCTTTCACCCATAGGAAAGCCATTACCTTACCCTTACCTAAACAATATCCCTTCATTTCAAGATTGGCATATTTAGAAACCCATTTAGCCATCGCCAAAAGAATAGGGACTATCCTTGAAGCTCCCATGATCCAAAAAAAGATCGACCGTCCCCAAGTTCAAAGAACGAAGGAAATCAATGATCCATCCTGGGGACTAGCTGAAATTCTCTCTCTCAAAAAAAGAAGAGAACAAAAAAAAAAAAAGAAAAGAAAGAGAGCTTAGTCCCCAGCGATTCTCTCAAAAGCAAAAGTCAAAGGATCCGGTCGTTACTCAAAGAGGAGTCTCAAAGTGAATAAAGAGACAACACGGATGTCCCTCACCATTACCTCTAACCAATTCCGGCCGTCCTCTCGATTTTAGAGGATATTCCCACTACCTTGACCAATCCCAAGCCGTTCTCTCGATTTTAGAGGACATTCCCATTACCCTTACCTTTGCCTTTAGCCAAAGCCAAGATTGACCTCTCAGTCATAGAGGCATTGAAGATGCAATCATAGATTCCCTCACCTTAGAAATCCCAAACACATCCCTGCAAGCCAACCTCTCATCTTTAGAGGTTCAGTAAGAAAAAAGCCCAGCCGACCTCTCGTTTTAAGAGGTCATGATATCCCAAATCACCCGAAAGCTGATCGAAACCCCGAAACCCAGTCGCAATTCCTACCAGATGGCAGTTTCATTCCAATATCATCGAGATCTAAAACAGATTATTACTTAAAGAGGAGCCAAGTCCATCCCAGCTCAAAGGACCGTCAAGCGAAGATTGTGCAAATTCCATCCGTCGTATACGTTTTATGTGAGCATATTTCATTTCTCCTCCTCAAACACCTGCCGTGGACGTCTCACTGGGACTTCGCATCTGTGTCTCCCATCGACACTCCAAGAGGACATATTCTTTCAATTCTCAAAATCCTAAAGGTCCTCAGATCCTCGAATTTCAACGTTCATTCTATTCATTTGGGATAAGCCCGAACTACGGCGACCTGAGCTTCTCCTAAGGAGGGGAACGTAGGCAACCATAATTGGTCCGGTCGAAATCACAAACAGATCTCAGAAAATCCGGTCTCCTCAAGGACCATGCCCGTACACTGTTCATCTTTCTGAGTTAAATTCTCGATATCAGTGGGCTTTCTCCACAGGATTGATAAAAATATTTGTTCATATTGGCTTTGGCGGTTTGACTAACCCGAACATCAATAAAGGGTTTTAAGCAGCCTTGTGATCATCACGAATAAGACAAGTTTTCAAGTGTCTCGAAAAGTCTTCTATTTCTACATCATAGGAAGATAGAGCTAAACACCGTTTCGGTCAGCAGGGGCTTCCATACACTATTCCACACCTTGTGATGCTTATACTCTCCCAAAAGAGTCAAACCCAAAAGCGAGAGTGTCATACAGAAGCTGGGGATTCATTCCCACCCTAAAAAAATATGCCACTGCACGTAAACATTTCCGAGTCTTGTCCAGCTACTGATTGACTACGATTTGAAATGATGGGTTGCCTCCTCGGCCACAAGATGACTCTGACTGCGACGAAGCTGCATGGAATTTCCTCAAGCTGGGGCTTTGGTTAAGGTATCCCACCGGCTCTCCTTACCAAATTCCCTCCAAGATTGCTTTGCACTGTCAACTGGGGCTTCGCCAAGCCGGGATTGCTCTTTGCCCCCTCTGTTGCTTGCTATCTCAGACGCGTGATACACTCTGGTCTCACTAGCAACGGACCTGCTACAATCTATATTCCCGGGAGCGTCCCTGACTTGCCTAAGCTGCACCATATCATCCATACACCATCACTCATGGGAGAGGGTCCACCCCATCATAAACACTTTCGTCCTATACACGACCCCTCATAGCATAATGGCTACCTACACATCTTCTCATCAAGCCATGAAAAACACTCCCTACTTCCTATTCTCTCCAGCTGAGATGGAGTTGTGCAACAAAAGATTAATAATGCATAAGCAAAGAGTCTAATAAAATGCAAAGTGTCTAGAGTGTTATGTCTCCCCCCGCAGAGTACAATAATCAAGTGATCATAATTTGATCGTGAGGACTGCCCCTCAAAGCACAATTTTGGACAAGGATTCCAAACCCTGCCTTTATCTTCGTAAGGCCCGGAATCACCAGCATCGTTTGAAGGAGCCCCAGTTGCCTCAGCCTCCAGGCAATGCTTGTCAAAGAGAAAGAGCCCCAGCTGCCCCAAAATCCAAGCAATAATGCTCACCAGTCCCGACAACTTCAAAGCCTGTGTTGCAAAGACCATCCTGTGAATGGCCATCCAGCAAGCATCGACAAGTGATAGCCTCAGCCCCCAAACAATGCTTGTCAAAGAAAGAAGAGCCCCAGCTGCCCCCAGAATCCAGACAATAATACTCACTAGTCTCGACGACTCCAAAGCCTATTTTGCATGATAAACCGAGACAAAGAAGTCCGTATCTATGTTAGTCTCCCAAGCATAGCACACCAAGATCAAAGTTCCCAGATCAGTGGCCCCAAAATACAAGCAAAAGTCTACTCCCTAGCAAGCAAGGTCCCCGGCATACCAAGCAAAGCTCAGGACCCCAAAGCCAATCGCCAACAGAAACCGTCCAACATTCAGCAAAACCGGTAAAAGAGCAACAAAAGCAGTAGTGTGAGTTCCCCGACAACTACACTTATCCCCAGCAGAATCAATGGTAGTATGAGACCCTCAACAGCTACCTCCCAACAGCAACGGTAGTCTAAGACTCTCCGACAGCTACAGGTGAGCACAGCACAGGTATGAAAGCATATCTCAGTCGATTACTATCCCAAAAACATCAGTCAAATCCGGTCCATTGGCTATACGTCCTCTCCCCGAGGCAGCCATCAGGTCCATAGGCTATACGTCCTCTCCCCGAGGCACCCATCCGATCCATAGGCTATACGTCCTCATCTCGAGGCAGCCGCCCTGTCCATTGGCTATACGTCCTCTCCCCGAGGTAGCCATCCGGTCCATAGGCTATACGTCCTTATCTCGAGGCAGCCGCCCTGTCCATTGGCTACACATCCTCTCCCCGAGGCAGCCATCCGGTCCATTGGCTATACGTCCTCTCCCCGAGGCAGCCATCCGGTCTATAGGCTATATGTCCTCTCCCCGAGGTAGCCATCCGGTCCATTGTCTATATGTCCTCTCCCCGAGGCAGCCATCCGGTCTATAGGCTATACGTCCTCGTCTCGAGGCAGCCGCCCTGTCCATTGGCTATACGTCCTCTCCCCGAGGCAGCCATTCGGTCCATAGGCTATACGTCCTCGTCTTGAGGCAGCCGCCCTGTTGTAGACACCCCTTTCTAAACCAATAAATCATGATTACACTACTCTTCATCTCTCTTTTGTGTTTTGATGAAAGCATATCAGTTTCGTCATGTTTCGTTAAGTTTCTAACTAACCTCGTTAGTTTTGGACCTAACTGACTAACGGAACAACTGAAGAGGACAAAATAGTCATCAGACTAGTTATCTCGCACGAGATATCATATCTCGCGCGAGATATCCCCTCGACAGGATGTGCAGAAATCACTCTCCTTCTCCGTTTCAAACTCTCTTTTTGGATAAAACCTTATCAATTCGGGTATCCAATCAGAACTGAGTTCTGGAACCTTCCTAGGGGATTTTACCTCTCCACCTTCACCTCTCCAACCTCCTATAAATACTGGATGACTTTCAGTGTTTCAGAGGTCGACAATTCTGATCCTTTATCAAGAAAACACACAACACACACAATTTTTTGGTTTCTTTCCACGAAAGCCTCCTTCAAATCACTCACAAACAACTCCTAAATTCATCCTTCAACCACGTTGATTGACGAACATCGAAGCCCGAATCAAAGGACCAAGGCGAAGCTCCGTCCGCATCAAGATCCAAATCAAGGATCGAGGCGAATCTCTGTCCGTATCAAGTTTCAACTCTAAACTTGAGTCGAAACTCTGTCCGAATCTCTCCTCAAAAGGTAATCATCCTTTAACTTTCGTTTCTCTTCTCAACCCCTCTATTGATTTTAGAGTAGTGTAATCCCATCAAAAGGATTAGCCTAGAGTCCCTTCAGTCAATGGAGGCGATCTCGAAGCATACAATTCGACATTCCTAATCAAGAAATTGATTAGGATTTATTTGTTCTTCTTTAATTATTTTATTAAAAAGATTGAAAACCTCTCTTTTCTTTAGCAAGACCGATCTCCGGATTGGGTGAAATGGATGCTCCTTGACCTACCCATTTCATAACCTAAGCCCCGAACCCAAATCTCTTTCAAAATGGTTTTCCTATGTTTCCAATCGAATAATATAGGTGGCGACTCGAAAAGATGAAAAGATAAAAAAAATTTCTCACAACGCTACAGTGGCGACTCCGCTGGGGACTGAAAATTAAGAGGCTTAAACTTGCGTCAAAATTAAAAGAGAGGTTTTCAAAAAAAAAATTGTAAATTTGAATTTTTTGCTCTCAGATGAGGCATGTCTCGCGGCGAGGTATCATATCTCGCGCGAGATATTGCTTCGGCAATCTGGTTGTTTTCTGGTTTCTCCCGTTTGTCTCATAGTCCAAGACGAGAGCCGAACATGCAAGGGGGATCCCAGCATTCATCATCTGCAGAGTTCCCGCATCTTAAGGCCTCCATTAAGGTGTAGAACTCGAACCTTCGTTTCCTTTAAATAATTGATTATTATTTATAAACTGCGTGCGATTGGGTTTTATTTAATTAAAGTCCGGTCCATTGGGGATTCGGGAGTTGTAAATTGAATTATTTATCTCTCTTTCTCTCTCTTTATGTGGAACTACGACGGCCTGAGTCTTCCTAATTTGGGAGAAACGTAGGCAACCACTTGGTGCGGCCACTATCTGTTTTTATTTAGTTTTCAAAAAAAAATAATATAAAACTCTCTATTTTACTCTACCACCTAGTTTGACTCTCACACACGCGCACTCATATTATAACTGTCATTGCACTATATACCCCGATTAACCCGGGACCCACACTAAGGACGGATGACGGTAACCACCTAGTCGCCGGTCTCTCCGAAGTTGGATCATCCCACTCCGCTTATTCAATCCACCTAGATTGTCATATCGCGGGGAGCCTAGCCTTCCAGCCCTGCATCGCCACATATCATGTAGATTGTCTTTCTAGGAACACTCCGTGACCGGTCGGTTTTGACTCGGTAATTTTTCTTGTCTTTGACCAAAATAAAGTTAATGTAAAATTGACTATCGAAAAAGGATTCGAAAAAGTCCCTTCGGAAAAAGAAAAAAAAAGTCCCTTCGGAAATGTCCCTTCGGAATGACCCTTTCGGAAGTCCCTTTAAAAAAAAAAAAAATCCTTTCGGCCAATTTTACGTGGCTTTATTTTACAAAGAATGGTTAATTACCGAGTCCCTAGGTTTGGTTTGAATTACGTATACCTGCAAGATTTACCTAGGATGCTAGATAGAAAACGGATCTTTGTCCGTCCGACCATGAATCTAGGAAATAAAATGAGGAAAAATCCATCTTTCCGAATGGTTATCTCGTGCGAGATTACCTCGTCTCGCGCGAGATATTATTTGCAGATTTCGTGTTTGTGATTGATAATCGATGTGCGCTCCCTCCTTGAGTCAAAACTCCGTCTCTAATAAAAATAAAACTTCAAAAAAAAATCATTCGTGAGGTAATTTTAACCATCATCCTTTTCTCCATCTAGGACCGTTTGGGGCTAATATTCGAAAAGGCGTTTCATTAGGATATCTCGAGTTCATCTCTAAGGTCGTCAAGCCCCCTTACCTCTCCAACGGTAACAACTCAATGAATTCCGAAGCACTCAAGAAGGAAATTGAGGATCAAAGGATTCAATATGAAGAAATGCTACAAGCCCAAGCCGATGAAATGGAGGCCCGATTAGAACTTGAAAGAAGAATCCAAGCCGGGGAAATGAAAGCCATGGTTGACGAACTCCAAGCCATGAAACTACAATTGGCCGAATTAAGCTCAAAGAAGAAAGAAAGTAGGACCTCTTCCGATGATGAAATATCATATACTAAGAAAGCTAAAAGGCACCGCAAGCACAAGAAAAAGGTGTATGAGTCTAGCTCATCATCTTCCTCCTCCGACAATGAGAGTTATGCTTCCAAGAAAGAAAGAAAGAGGGAAAGCAAGGACGAACCCCTTACCATGGCAATGCTAGAAAAGAAACTTGCATCCCTCGATGTGAGCAAGGGAACCTCGCTCTCTATTGACTATGACACCCTTCGTCAATCCATGTCAAAGCTTCCTAGAAAGTACAAGACACCCGACATTACAAAATTCAATGGTTCTACTTGCCCTAAAGCTCATTTGGAAACCTACTCTTGGGCCATGCTACCTATGGCTGTCGATGACAACTTGCTAGTTCAATGCTTCCCTCAAACCCTTGATGGTGCCGCTAGAGATTGGTACATGACTCTTCCTCTCTCCACAAGGCTTGATTGGCCACTCGCCAGTCATGCCTTCCAAGAACAATTTGAGGACAACACTACCTACCGCGCTACTAGAAGGGACCTCGAGCAAACTAAGCAACAACAAAATGAATCATTCGTAGACTTCGTCAAAAGATGGAGGACCAAACTGACTGAAATCGTTGATAGGCCAAGCCTAGACGAACAAATTCATATCCTACTTCAATGTCTCCGCGAAGAGTACCAAGAGAAGCTTGCCGGCAATTACTTCCCTAGTTTCGTCGAACTCCATAAATCGGGCCTTAGAATCGATGAATTGATCCGTCTTAGAAAGAATTCAGAAAAGGAGAATCATCCAACAAAGGAGAGCACCGGTCGTACCTGTAGACACCCCATTCTGAACACATCGGATCATACTTATACCACTCTAAGTCTCGCTTTGAGTCAAGAAGTAGAAATCCACCATTTCATCATGTTTCGTTAAAGTTTTGACTAACTACCGTTAGTTTGGGACTAAACTGCATACGAGATAACGAGGAAAGGACAAAACTGTCCACAGGAGCAATATCTCGCCGCGAGATGGCGTGTCTCGCGCGAGATATCTCCCTCTGCAGATTGAGCACAGCTCCTCGTCGATTTCAACCTCTTTCCGGGATAAAACTTTATCTCTCCGGCCAACCAATGGGAGAGGAGGTCTAGAATCATCTGATAGGGTTTTAACTCTCCACTTCTTCATATCCAACCTCTATAAATACTTGGTGACTTCCAAGGCTCAAGAGGTCGAAGGTCCCGGACCACGAATTTACACAACACACACACATTTTGTCATTTTCTTTCCCTGAAAGAATCCTTCAAAATCACCCTAAAACTCACCTCATAGTTTGTTTGTTAACCTTGTTGATAAACAAGCATCAATATCCAAACCAAGGACCAAGGCGAAGCTCTGTCCGTGTGAAGGGTCGACTCTAAACTTGAGCCGAAACTCTGCCCAAATCACCTTACGCAAGGTAATTCCTAATCTTCCTTCTAATTGATTGTTAGAGTGGTATAAGTCCATAGAATCTAGGATCGGCCTAGAGCCTCTCCAAATCATGGAGACGGTCTCGAAGCAATCGATCCTACATTCCGTTTGACCTCGTCAAATGGACCTTTATTTGTAGTATTTGAATTCGTTTTTTCTATTTCTTCTTTTGAAAAACCTCTCTTTTCTTTAGCAAGACCGATCTCCGGATTGGGTGAAATGGATGCCTTCTAAACCTACCCATTTCATAACCTAAGCCCCGAACTCAAATCTCTCAAATGGTTTTTCTATGTTTCCAATCAAATAATATAGGTGGTGACTCATAAAAATAAAAAGAACCGTAATTTCTTTCTCACAACGCTACAAAGTGGCGACTCCTGGGACCGAAAATTAAGAGGCTTAAACTTGCGTCAAAATTAAAAGAGAGGTTTTTCAATCTATTTTGTAAAATTCGAATTTTTTCTCGTTCTCGTATGGGAGATATCTTGCACGAGATATCATTATCTCGCGCGAGATAGGGCTTCCAAATCTGGTTGTTTTTTGGTTTCTCCTGTTTCGCTCGTAATCCAAGACGAGAGCCGAACATGCAAGGGGGATCCTGCATTCATTATCTGCAGAGTTCCCGCATCTTAAGGCCTCCCTTAAGGTGTAGAACTCGGACCTTTATTTTCCTTAAATAATTGATTATTATTTATGAACTCGCGTGTGACTGAGTTTTATTTAATTAAAGTCCGGTCCATTGGGGATTCGGGAGTTGTAAATTAAATTATTTATCTCTCTTTATCTCTCTTTATGTGGAACTACGACGGCCTGAGTCTTCCTAGATTGGGAGAAACGTAGGCAACCACTTGGTGCGGCCACTATCTGTTTTCTCTTTTGACTTTCAAAAAAAAAATAAAACTTTCTATTTTACTCTATCACATAGATTGACTATCACACACGCGCACATCATACTATAACTGTCATTGCACTGCATACCCTCTATAAACCCGGGACCCACACTAAGGACGGATGACGGTAACCACCTAGTCGCCGGTCTCTCCGAAGTTGGACAATTCCACTCCGCGTATTCAATCCACTTAGATTGTCATATCGCGGGGAGCCTAGCCTTCCACTCCCCGCATCGCCACATTCTCATGTAGATTGACTTTTTAGGATCACTCCGTGACCGGTCGGTTTTGACTCGGTGATCTTTTCTTGTTTTTGATCAAAACAAAGCCATGTAAAATTGACAATAAGAAAGGATTTGGAAAAAGTTCCTTCGGAAAAAGTCCCTTCGGAAAAAGTCCCTTTCGGATGTCCCTTCAAGAAAAATGTGCATATAATCCTTCAAAAAAAAAACAAAAAACAATCTTACATGGCTTTGTTTTACAAAAATCGGATTGATTGCTTAGTCGTTAGGTTCTGATAAAGGCCTTAGAAACCCCTCAAAACGGACTTTCCGTTCCGACCAAAAATTAGGGCTAAATAAAAATCGACTTTCCGTGTGATTATCTCGCGCGGGATTACTTATCTCGCACGGGATAATGCTTCGTTTGCTGAATTTGAGCCTCGAGCCATTTAAGCCTGCTTCCGACTCGTTGGGGCTAGATCCTGATATCTGCATCTCTTATGTCAGTTTTCCGAAGCTACTCAACTCCAAGACTCCCAACACAATGTCTACCGGAAAGCACGCCATGACCAAGGAAAGCCGTGAACAACCCACTCTCCAAGATTTGACCAAGTCTCTTGTCGCTGAAATGGAACACGTGGAAGGTTGGAGAGAAGCTTTTGATTTGCCCGCCACTCGCATTGCTAGGGATTTTCGGAAGATGGAAAGTGATTCCGACAAGGCGATCATCCGTGCAAGAGGAGCTAAGTGACATCAAAACTCAACTTGCCAAAGCCCCGCAGAAATTAATGACAATGACTCGTGGCATCACATGGAAGAATCCATCCAAGCCGAAAAGACAAAGATGTTGATTGAAGAGCTCGAGGAAGTCAGAGCGAACTCGAAACTATGACCCAAAAGTGCATCAACCTTGAAGCCCACATCGAAGATGACATGGATGAGAGGGTCAAGTTTTTCCTCAATACCCTCTACCGTGACCTCAAAGAGCAAATGGAGGAAGAATATCGGTGCTCGCCACCTCGTCTTTGTGCAACACTACGAGAACCATATCCGAGACCTCCATAACCAAATGGCTAAGCGAAGGAAGGGGAGGATTTTCTCCGACATCGGAAACATCACTCTTGGTCATCTCTTCGAAGTCTTCACAAGGACGGAAAGTCGAAGCCAATAGAAGGCTACCAACCTAAGAGGGAAGGTCGATATCCACACCTCTATTGCTACTACCATCAATGCAATGGCCATCACACCAATGATTGCTTCAACTCAAAATGCAGTCCAAGACTTGATTGACAGCGACGCCATCAGAATTTGCCCAAGTGGTGGAATAGTTTGGATGAGTTCAAACAAATGAGGAGTCTCTTTTCATTTCAATTATTTAATTTTAGTTGCAAAAGAAACGGTTAGTAGCCTAGTTTAGTTTAGTCGGGTACTACTTGCCTAAAGACTTCATTTGTGGGCAAGAGTACCAAGTTTGCTTTTCAATAATAGTTAGTCAGTATTTCCCTTTTCGATTCCGATTAATACTTTGAGATTGAGAGAGAAAGCACTGTGAATGTCATAGACACTTACAACGAGAACGACTACTCAAAGGCACTTAGGAAGCCTTCCTGTCTGGAGAATGATGCTAGCAAAAGGATACTTTCCTGGATTGGGGCTTGGAAAGCACTTACAAGGAATAACGGAACCACCACCGGTCCCCCCGCCTCACACAAAGAATGGACTAGGATACGACATCTCCATCCACGATGAAGATGACGTAGAAGAGTGGGGCTTCACTCAAATCAAGTGGGAAGGAACCTCGTACAAAGGCTGCAATGACCCAAAGTCCAAGGATTGCAACCTCAAACCATATCGAAAGACACTCAATGGCTACTTTGTTCGAGAAGGGGAAAGCATTCCCTACTTTATCTTTTCAGAACCATGGACTGATGATAAAGGAAAGCGCCAACCGGGCTTTGAAATCTTCAGCGACTGCGATGCTTCTCCAGATGAAATGTAATCCGTCCCACCGATCCCTAATGATTTGTGGGGCACGAAGGCGTAAATGACAAGCGAATGGAACTTTGTGTTGGGAGAAGACATGCCGCGACAGCTTCCAAGACCTCGTGCCGGTTAGAAGACAAATGTATCCATGCAATATCCAAGGGGGACGCTCCAACTACCGACTACACAAGACTAATACGTAAATGTGATGAGCCAATTCTAAACCGGCACGTCACCGGGGACCAGCTTGTTGATGAAGACTTCATGATCAAAGAGCTTGGTTGCACTCCCCACCCTCGCAGAAGATAGGCCCTACAACTTTTACATTAGAAGCGTGCTCCACCTCCGATGAACTCACTCAAGAGGAAATCGAGGCGGTGGCCGAACATGTATTCCTTACGTCCGTAATGAAAACTTTGATCTTTCTGAGTACCCTGAGATTGCTAACATCGTAAATGATGAATTAACTAATAATAATCAATATAACGAACACGTTAATAATGAATCATACGATGAGATAGATCAAGAAAACAAACAAATCTTAAAAGAATTAGCTAAGCAAGTAGGTCGTTGTGGAAAGAATGGCCCCGTTGACGACGAGGAAATGCAAACAGCTAATCTTGGGACAACGGAAGACCCTGCAGAAACAAAGATCGGCAAACTTTCTTCAAGGGGGAAGACAGAGAAACCTTGACGCAGCCTCCTCGTAGAATATGTCGACGTCTTCGCTTGGTCCTACAAAGATATGCCCGGGTTGAATCGCCGCTGTAGAACACAAGATACCGCCGCTACCCAACGCCAAGCCGCCAAGCGAAACTACGCAGAATCAAGCCGGAATGGTCAATGCAAGTGAAAGAGGAAATCATGAAACTCTTGAATGTAGGGTTCATCAAAGTGATTGAATATCTAGAATGGTTAGCAAACACGGTGCAAGTAGCCAAGTCGAACGGGAAAATACGAGTCTGTGTTGATTTCGTAGACTTGAACAAGGCATCCCCTAAAGATGACTTCCCGCTACCAAACATAGACATGTTGGTCGATGCCACAAAGATACGAGGTCCGCTCATTCGTCGACGGGTTCGCAGGTATAACCAAATCCTCATGGCGTAAGAGGACCAAAGACAAAACAAAGCATTCACCACACCTTGGGGAACGTTCGCTACACGGTCATGCCGTTTGGTCTCAAGAACGCTAGGGCTACTCTACCAAAGGGCAGCCACAACACTATTCCACGACATGATCCATAAAGAAATAGAGGTGTATGTGGACGACATGATTATCCACTCGAAGGGGACAGATGGCCAACACTTCGTAGATCTCGTAAAATTCTTCAATCGATCGAGACAAAGACAAAATGAGACTCAACCCCGCCAAATGCTCATTCGGAGTAGTCAAAGGGAAAGTCTTGGGATACATGGTCAGCGTAACGCGGCATAGAAGCGCATCCCGCCAAGATAAAGGCCATTACGTACATGCCTCCACCTGTGACACGTAAAGAAGTAAAGGGATTCATGGGCGTATCCAATATATCGCCGATTCATTAATCAACCGACTACAATGTGCGACCCCAACTTTAAGCCGCTTAAGAAAAATGCACCTCAAGAGTGGACCGAAGAATGTCAAGAAGCATTCGAGGAAGTTAAGCACTACTTGACTTCCCCACCCATCCCGGTTCCACCACACAAGGAGAAGCCCTTGAAGCTATACCTCACGATCACACATTAACGCATTAGGGGCTATGCTTGCTCAAGAACAAAACTTTCGCACACGTAAAATGCCATCTACTTTGTCACCGCAGATTCCAAGGCGTTGAAATCAACTACTCTCCACTCGACAAGTCATGCGCCGCTCTCGTATGGGTATCACAAAGGCTAAAGCACTATATGGAAGCCTTTCCACCCGTCTCATCGCAAAGATGGATCCACCGAAATATATCCTAGACAAATCAAATTTGTCTTCGAGACTAGCCAAATGGTACTTCATGCTCGCGGGTATGATATCACTTACGTCACTCGGGAATCCGTCGAGGGAGTGTATTCGCAGATCGCTGGCCGAATTTCCTTGCGACGAAGTGAAGGGGGAAGACCCGCGATTCCCCGATGAGGACATCCTAAGCATAGAAGAAAATAAGTGGTAATTATTTTTCGATGGCGCAGCCAACAAGAGAGGGTTTGGCATCGGAATGTTATTGGTAGACCCTAACGACATCTACACTCCACTAGCAGTACGTCTTGACTTTGAAGCCACCAACAATACCGCAGAATACGAGGCTTGCATAGCGGGGCTTGAGGCAGCCCTAGAACGCAACGTGACTGAACTCGAGGTATTCGGGGATTCCCAATTGATCATCAATCAGACATTGAAGAAGTGGAGGGTCCAAGATCCAACCCTTCAAAGATACAGTGCCCACCTCCAAGAATTGGTGCAACAATTTCAGGATGTCTCATTCCACTATCTCCCTAGAGACAATAATCGGTTTGCGGACGCATTAGCCACACTTGCTTCTTTAATCGAAATCCCTAAAGGAAAAGCAGTTAAACCCTTCAAAATAACACGACGTGCAACTCCTGCATACTGCGCCGTTATAGATCTTCACGACTGCAAAGACAAATGGTTATCCAAAGGTGCCGCTGTTGAAAACTCCGAAGGGAAACCATGGTACCACGACATTTGGTATTTCATCCTAGATGGAACCATACCGCCTGAGACAGACCTGAAGACTCAGGTCGCCCTTAAAAGGTTGGCTGCCAATTACGTCATCACTGCTGGCCGTCTATTCAAGAAACATTCCCAAGGAAACCTCCTTTGCGCCACCGAGGAAGAGGCCCAAGAAATAATGGACCACGTTCATCAAGGCATATGTGGAACCCATATGAGCGGAAATATGCTCGCCAAAAAGATCATCAGACAAGGGTACTTTTGGCTGACCATGGAAGCCGACTGTACCAAAATGGTCAAGAAGTGCCACAAGTGTCAGATACACGCCAATCTTCAAAGATGCACCGCCTTCCTTGTCGTACCCAATGACTTCACCTTGGCCGTTCTCTACATGGGGGATAGACGTGATTGGAAAGATCACACCTGCTAGAGCCAACAATCGGACACTGCTTCGCCCTAGTAGCCATCGACTATTTCACTAAATGGGTCGAGGCCGCCTCCTACAAAGTTCGAATGCCGTAAAGGCTGCGTAATTCATCAAGCACAACATCATCTCGCCGATATGGGGTTCCACAAGAGATGATATCCGATAATGGGTCACACTTCGAGAAGGAAACCGATCGCCTACCGACCGAGTACAAAATCACGAGATACAAGTCATCTCCTTATAGGCCTCAAACAAACGGAGCAGCTTGAAGCCGCGAACAAAACAATCGAGACTATCATCGTAAAATGGCAAGCCACCGGAAAAGACTGGCCCGACAAGCTACCATTCGCACTGGGGTACCGCACTTCAGTCCGAATGGCTACAGGAGAAACTCCCTACGCCCTCACATTCGGGATGGAGGCCGTCTTACCGATAGAATTGGAAATACCATCACTAAGGGTTCTCCTAGAAAACCAAGTGAATGAAGTCGACCGGCTAGAAAGCAGATACGAAGAGCTAGCCCCGTTGGACGAAAGAAGGTTGAAAGCGGCCGAACACACTCAAGCTTACCAAAGAAGAATGGCAAGAGCTTTCAACAAAAAGGTCAAGACAAGGAACATCAGAGTAGGCGACCGGTGCTCCGTGAGCATCGTCCCGACCTTTCAACCCGTTAGGCAAGTGGGGACCAAGGTGGATAGGACCCTACATTGTGAAGAAGATATTCTCTCGGGGAGCCCTTCACTGGGTAGACTTAGACGGAGATCAACTACCGAAGCCGTTCAACATGGACAAGCTCAAGAAGTACTTCGCGTGACTTGGCCCCCAAAGAACAAATCGCTCGCTAGGTTGAAAATCTCGGAAAGGACAACTTAGGCAAAAAATTAGAGCTAGCACAAGAAAAGAAGCCCGCTGGATTGAAAACCCGAAGGGGCGGTCTAGGCAAAAGAAAGGGTGTGCATGAAAAAAAAAAAAAAAAAAAAAAAAAAGGGGGGCCTTATCTCGCGCGAGATTACCCCACGGCCCGAGCCATATTTTGTCCTTTTCTCAAAAATGAACTACGTTGGACCCGAGCCTCTTGTTTAATTGCCGTAAAAGAGGAACGTAGGCAGCCTTCGGGTTCGGTCTAATCAAATAAATAAATCAAAGTTGTCCCTTTTATTAATCGAATACGTTTCATTAATGACAATAGGGAAATCCTAACCACAACGACTAATTTGCTAAGCTAACAAACTTGAAAAAAAAATAATACTAATAAAGCAGAAACAATTGATCTATTAAAGCAATCTCGTACTCCTAAAGAACTAGCCTTTCATTGACTTGGTTGGCCGGCGGACATGGTCTCCACCGTCGTCGTGATCCTCCTTGCGCTGAGCCTCTCAAAGCGTAACATCCTCGAGACGGTCAAAAACAGAGTCGAGACGATCAAAGACAGATTCCGACAATCTCTTGAAGACATGAGGCCTATCCAAAGCTTGCGTCTTTCCGTGCATTCCCTTGCCTCGCCTCTCGTACCAATCCCCATCAAGAAAATCCCGAGTTGGATCAGCCGCACATTAGCAAGATCGATCGAGCCTCGCTCCTTCGCAAGATACCGCTAGCTACAAAAGAATCTCTTAGCAAGAAAGCCGCAAATCATCAATCTTCTCTCGCACTAGGATGACCGGTATGGAGGAACCAATCCAAATATTTGTCGACAGAAGATGCTTGCATTAAAAGTCCGAAGGTTCGACCAACGGTCCCGATTAGTTCCTTCACCCCATGCTTGACCTAGCACCCGCGCAAACTCTACACCAATATAAGACACTTCACGAGAAGCTCCTTCGAAAAGATAAGTGTCCCGTCGCCGACCAAACCGACTGAGCACCCGCTGGGAAAGTAAAAGGAGGAATCTCGCAAACCCTAAGAATAACCCCGTCAAAACCCTTGGTATTGGCAACATACTTGTTCAACCTCCAATAAGGTGGACACCAAAGAATATCGGCAGCTTTCGGTCTTCGCAATCAACTCAGCCTCATTCATCCGCCGAAAGATCTTTGATCAACAACTTTCGCGTATGATATGTAAAAGGAGAATATTCCAACGGGGGACCTATCAACTTGAGATGCTCCCTAAGCCAAATAGTCAACAGGAGGGGACTCCCTTGAGTCATGACGCCACCCTATGCAGCTCATCAAGACCATGAAGGGTCTCACCCAAGATTAAGCGGAATAATGTTCCTAGAACGTTTCCTAGCCTCGCGTAACAACTTCCACCAGCTGGGAATCGACCAAGCCGTCCCCGCACGTAAACAAAACATCTCCGAAAAGAGAAAGAGCCAAAGTTCCGCTTATGGACATGAAAAGCGTCATCATCGAATCACCACGGCTGTCCCGGAAAAGAAGAGCAATCAACCCACTCTATGCGAACCAACCCATAGCAAGTATCAAGGGGAATCCCTAACAATTGCTCAAAGCCTCCGAATGATTCCTATGATACTTAGGAACAAAGAATCTCACCACCAAAGGCATATCCAAGATAATGGCGAATTCCTCCACAAGAGGCACCATCTCATTCAAAGAAAAATTGAAAAGATGAATAGAGGGATCCCAAAATCGAGCAAAGACCCCGCAATAACTTCCAATCCGGTTGGAGGTTCTTCAAAGTGAAAAGAATTCTAAATCCGAATTCTGCGATAAATTTATTGCGAGACCGGTTGCGAAACGACCTTACGAAATCCCTTGATGCTTGCTTGAAAGATGCAATCACTTCGTGAGGACAAAGAAAAATCATCGACAATCATGGACGTTGGTGCAATCTCCTTGGAAGCCATGGATCATGTGGTTGAAGAAGAAGACAAGAGTTTCACCCTAACAGGATATCTCTAGAGTTTGAAAGGCTAGAATGAGTTATCCGGCCGGACTACGTGGTGATTTTATAGGGAAAACCTGTCAAAATCCCGTTCGAAAAAGGAAGAGATTTCGCCCGGGTAGCGTGTCTCGCGGCGAGACACCTTTCTCGCCAGATATCCCTACGGCAAAGCGACAAGCAGCTCTACTCAAACAAAGAATCTAGCCCCGACTTGACGAAGCAAGTCTCGAAAAACCTGCGTGTACAGTTCATAACAAGCAATAAAACACCATACTCAGGCTCAAAATTGCGGCCTAACGGCCATTCCATTTCTGAAAACATGGAAAGTCGAGAAAGTTAATTAACTAACTAATTAGACCTAGGATTAGGGATTAAGAAAAACCATTGTTTGTGCTACCTATGTGTTCCTAACAAGAAAGAAAAATTTGCAAGACCGGCCAATATGTACAGATAATCAGATAAAGAAAAAGGGGAGGGGATCACGCCATCCAGTCGCCCGAGAACCGAGTGGTCCAAAGATCAACCCAATTCACATGATTCAGAGCCCAGAAAGGTGAATCATCAAAGAAAAAGCCCGGTCCAACGCCCAGACAGGTGGATCGTCATCAAAAAGCTCGGTCCAACGCCCAAACAGTGGATCGTCATCGAAAGCTCGGTCCAACGCCCAAACAGGTGGATCGTCATCGAAAAGACCGGTCCAATGCCCTGCATGTGTGGATCGTCGAACCAAAAGCCCGATTCAACGCCCAAACAGGTGAATCGTCATCCCCAACAAAGAAAGCCCGATTCGGAGCCCGTAACGGCGAATCGTCACAAAAACGACAG
The DNA here is from genome assembly GCA_022495995.1 of Adenophora triphylla var. japonica. Taxonomy (NCBI): domain Eukaryota; kingdom Viridiplantae; phylum Streptophyta; class Magnoliopsida; order Asterales; family Campanulaceae; genus Adenophora; species Adenophora triphylla. The sequence goes on from JAFEMH010002626.1 coordinate 312,579, forward strand.
ACTCGTAGGACCGGACAGGTAAGCCTTTGTTTTCTAACATATTTCCCGCAGTGTTCGGAGCCAGCAGTGCGAATCTTCTGTACGCAGTATATTCGTAATTGGGTCTTGATTTGATTCCTCAAGCATGAATTTGCCTTTTCAAAAATAAAATCTCCTCGATTTTCAAAAACGTTTTTCAAAATACCTAAAGCAACCTTTTCGTGTTTTGGAGTCGAACTACGTTATGGTCCGATTCTCCGATAGAGATACGTAGGCAGCCGTGCGGCACGACCATCCCGATGTTCGTAATGATGTCTTTTCTATCGTCGACATGACTTCTTTCATAAGACTTGTCGCCGAGGGGCTCAGAGACACCCCATTCCGAATACATCGGATCATACTTATACCACTCTAAGTCTCGCTTTGAGTCAAGAAGTAGAAATCCACCATTTCGTCATGTTTCGTTAAAGTTTTGACTAACTACCGTTAGTTTGGGACTAAACTGCATACGTGATAACGAGGAAAGGACAAAACTCAGTCCCACAGGAGCAATATCTCGCCGCGAGATGGCGTGTCTCGCGCGAGATATCTCCCCTCTCGCAGATTGCAGACGCTTCCTCGTCGATTTCAACCTCTTTCCGGGATAAAACTTTATCTCTCCGGCCAACCAATGGGAGAGGAGGTCTAGAATCATCTGATAGGGTTTTAACTCTCCACTTCTTTATATCCAACCTCTATAAATACTTGGTGACTTCCAAGGCTCAAGAGGTCGAAGGTCCCGGACCGCGAATTTACACAACACACACACATTTTGTCGTTTTCTTTCCCTGAAAGAATCCTTCAAAATCACCCTAAAACTCACCTCATAGTTTGTTTGTCAACCTTGTTGATAAACAAGCATCAATCTCCAAACCAAGGACCAAGGCGAAGCTCTGTCCGTGTGAAGGGTCGACTCTAAACTTGAGCCGAAACTCTGCCCAAATCACCTCACGCAAGGTAATTCCTAATCTTCCTTCTAATTGATTGTTAGAGTGGTATAAGTCCATAGAATCTAGGATCGGCCTAGAGCCTCTCCAAATCATGGAGACGGTCTCGAAGCAATCGATCCTACATTCCGTTTCACCTCGTCAAATGGACCTTTATTTGTAGAATTTTAATTCGTTTTTTCTATTTCTTCTTTTGAAAAACCTCTCTTTTCTTTAGCAAGACCGATCTCCGGATTGGGTGAAATGGATGCCTTCTAAACCTACCCATTTCATAACCTAAGCCCCGAACTCAAATCTCTCAAATGGTTTTTCTATGTTTCCAATCAAATAATATAGGTGGCGACTCATAAAAATAAAAAGAACCAGAATTTCTTTCTCACAACGCTACAGTACCTATCATGATTTTGGTGGGGCTACTCTTAAGGAGATGTTCGATGATCTAGTAGGCCAAGGAAAATTGAAGCCAATGGAAGACTATCATCCTAAGAAAATGAGAGAAGATTGGGACCACGACAAATTTTGTGATTACCATCAGTTTAGTGGTCATGACACCAACAATTGCTACAATTTGAGGGATGCCATCCAAGACTTGTATGAAGCCGGCAAGATCAACTGAAGCATCACCACCTTGGGGCTCCGATTGTCCTCTCCCTTTTTACTTTAAAAAAAAAAAGAAAAAGCATAGATTAGGTAAACTTCCTAGTATGTTCTCGAAGAGTCATTCTGTCATTCTAGTCCATCTCTATCCTCTCTAGTTTGTGTCAAGTGAACTATCGAGTCTGTTTCGAATTTCCTTATCAATAAAAGTTATCTCTTTATCCTAAACATTTTCCCAAGAGTTGTTTTTCTTTATGAATATCATTTGATCTATGTTGAATAGTGGACCCTCACGAAAAATAGAAATTTCTAAACAAGTTTGAAATGAAAATTATCATTAGAAGGCTTAAGGCTAAACATTACTCATGTTGAAAGTCGATTGTCAACAAACGAAGGAAGCCAAAAGCGCTGCTATCAACATTCATCCCAAGAAGAGTGGGGCTACTCAATTCAAGGCTTTAAGAGTACAAAAATAAATAAAAAGCTCGCTAGTTCGAAACTCCTCAATTCGTCCTAGGCAAAAATTAGAGCATCAAAAAAAAAAAAAAAAAAAAAAAAAAAAGAGAAGAAAAACTCTCAAGCCTTCATCGCCCCACAACAAGGATGGAATTTCAACAAAGGCAAGAAGGACTCTCCTACAAAGGAGAAGAGTCAAGTGATACCAACGAAGAAAAAGAGGATTCCTCAACATCCTCTTACAATGAAGCCCGAATGGCAACGCAAATGAAGAAGACTTTCAACATCAATCCATAAAGAAAAATGTTTAGCCTTAAGTCGTGCTAATGATTGACTTTCCTTTCAAACTCGTTAAGAAATTTCTGGATGATGCAAGGTCCATTAAAAGTAGAACAAATTTTCTAGATCTTTGAGCCATATAGCGTTCTTTGTTGAGTCTAGGGGCTTCCTCTTAGCCATTCTCATACACACTCTTGAAATCCAAGCGGCAAAACTGGGGCTTCCTAACCTTTCCTCCCCTAGTCAATCTCTACTCAAACTCTCAAGAGTAATCAAATCTGCATTAGGGGCTTTCCTCTTCACTTCTCACTATCATCATTAGAGAATACACTCCCTCATAAAAGAGTCAATACTTGGATAACCTTCCAAAAATAGAGTCCGTCTCTCCTCAACTAAACTTGAGATCTCATCTTTCTCCTCAATGAGATTCTTCCAACTGAGTCCCCTTCGAGTAAACATACTTTTCAAAAGAAAAAAAAAAGCTCGCTAGGTTGAAAACTCGTAAAGAGCGGCCTAGGCAAAAGTTAGAGCACAAAAAAAAACACACAACGCAAACGATATGCCCGCTAGATTGAAAACCCGAAAGGGCGGTCTAGGCAAAAACCAGGGTGCGTCACAAAAAAAAAATCAAAGGGAAAAAGGAGGGGATCCTTCTTCAATTCACGCAGCCTCACAAGCCTGTTCACGAAGTCATCTACAACATACAAGAAGTCTTGGGGCTTAATGTCAAGAGAAGCCTTGAAAAATACGCGCTTTGGATTAGATAGCATAAGTTCTACGTAGCGAAAGCCATTGGAGTGGTTTGGACCTTGTTCAGTCAATGATCATCACATGAGAAACTTGGGGCTTGACGATGAAAAAAAGTCCTACGACAACGGAAAAATCCTCGAACCATCTCGAACCTTAGTGTTGAACTTGGGTTATCTCAATGGAATCCTATTAGACGATTGTATCATTCGATCTTTAGATGGACCTCACGAGTTGGTCTTCAAAACCAAAATTTAAATCACAAACGATTTTCAATTCTCACATAATAGAACTCATTCTCCCCGCTGATTCTCGGAGTCGAGTGCACATTGATCGTCTTGAACAAACAAATGCTTAAGTGAATATATGTTGTTATGTAAATACTTTCACTAACCCTCTTGTAGGAATTAAAATGCGTAAAGCACGTCAAGTGCCTACTTTCAAGAATTAGATCAAACATGTTGAGTGTTTGGATTTTTTTTCCTACCATATACCTTTCTATGCCTCCAATTAAGTGCGTCGAGCATCTCTTAAAGCATCAAGCATCCATGGCGTCAAGCAACCATTGCGTCAAGCAACCATCGCGCCAAGCAAACATTGCGTCAAGCGGCCATTGCGTTAAGCAACCATCACGTTAAGTGCCATGCGTCAAGCATATTCCAACAAAAAGCCCAATTCAACGCCATGACAGGTGGATCGTCAACAATTAGGTGTGTCAAACATCTAAGATGCGTCAAGCATCTAGGGTCAGTATGTCAAATACTTATCTTATCGAAAGCCCGGTTCAACGCCCAGACAGGTGGATCGTCACCAATTAGGTGTGTCAAACATCTAAGATGTGTCAAGCATCCAGGGATAGTATGTCAAATACTCACCTCACCAAAAGCTCGATCCCGAATCACCAGGATCGTCACCTCAACAAAAAGCTCGGTCCCGAATCTCCAGGATCGTCACCTCACTTCAGTCTCAAAAGAAAACCCAACAGAATGCAAAGGACCGGACAGGTAAATCTTTATTTTCTAACATCTTTCCCCGCAGGTTCTTAGCCCAAACAGGCGAATCTTCAAACAGACAGGTATATTCAGAATTGGGTCTTGATTTGATTCCTCAGTATGAATTTATCTTTCAAAACAAAATCTCCTCGATTTTCAAATGATTTTCAAAATACCTAAAGCAACCTTTTCATGTTTTGGAGTCGAACTACGTTTTGGTCTGATTCTCCGATAGAGATACGTAGGCAGCCGTGCGGCACGACCATCCCAGCATTCAGAATGATGTCTTTTCTATCGACGACACTTCTTCTTTCATAAGACCTGTCGCCGAGGGGCTCTGTAGACACCCCATTCTGAACCAATAAATCATGATTACACTACTCTTCATCTCTCTTTTGTGTTTTGATGAAAGCATATCAGTTTCGTCATGTTTCGTTAAGTTTCTAACTAACCTCGTTAGTTTTGGACCTAACTGACTAACGGAACAACTGAAGAGGACAAAATAGTCATCAGACTAGTTATCTCGCACGAGATATCATATCTCGCGCGAGATATCCCCTCGGCTGAGGATGTGCGAAATCACTCTCCTTCTCCGTTTCAAACTCTCTTTTTGGATAAAACCTTATCAATTCGGGTATCCAATCGGGCGAGTTCTGGAACCTTCCTAGGGGATTTTACCTCTCCACCTTCACCTCTCCAACCTCCTATAAATACTGGATGACTTTCAGTGTTTCAGAGGTCGACAATTCTGATCCTTGATCAAGAAAACACACAACACACACAATTTGTTGGTTTTTTTCCACGAAAGCCCCCTTCAAATCACTCACAAAAAACTCCTAAATTCGTCTTTCAACCACGTTGATTGACGAACATCGAAGCCTGAATCAAAGGACCAAGGCGAAGCTCCATCCGCATCAAGATCCAAATCAAGGATCGAGGCGAAGCTCTGTCCGTATCAAGTTTCAACTCTAAACTTGAGTCGAAACTCTGTCCGAATCTCTCCTCAAAAGGTAATCATCCTTCAACTTTCGTTTCTCTTCTCAACCCCTCTATTGATTTTAGAGTAGTGTAATCCCTTCAAAAGGATTAGCCTAGAGTCCCTTCAGTCAATGGAGGCGATCTCGAAGCATACAATCCGACATTCCTAATCAAGAAATTGATTAGGATTTATTTGTTCTTCTTTAATTATTTTATTAAAAAGATTGAAAACCTCTCTTTTCTTTAGCAAGACCGATCTCCGGATTGGGTGAAATGGATGCTCCTTGACCTACCCATTTCATAACCTAAGCCCCGAACCCAAATCGCTTTCAAAATGGTTTTCCTATGTTTCCAATCGAATAATATAGGTGGCGACTCGAAAAGATGAAAAGATAAAAAAAATTTCTCACAACGCTACACCTGTCCATTGGCTATACGTCCTCTCTCTGAGGCAGCCATCCGGTCCATTGGCTATACGTCCTCTCCGCGAGGTAGCCACCCATTCCATTGGCTACACGTCCTCTCCGCGAGGCAGCCATCCATTCCATTGGCTACACGTCCTCTCTGCGAGGCAGCCACCCATTCCATTGGCTACACGTCCTCTCCGCGAGGCAGCCATCCATTCCATTGGCTATACATCCTCTCCCCGAGGCAGCCATCCGGTCCATTGGCTATACGTCCTCTCCGCGAGGCAGCCATCCATTCCATTGGCTACACGTCCTCTCCGCGAGGCAGCCATCCATTCCATTGGCTACACGCCCTCTCCGCGAGGCAGCCACCCATTCCATTAGCTACACGTCCTCTCCGCGAGGCAGCCATCCATTCCATTGGCTACACGTCCTCGCCACGAGGCATCCACCCATTCCTTTGGCTACACGTCCTCGCTCCGAGGCAGCCATCCATCCCTCTTGGTCACACGTTCCCCCTCTGAACTACGACTTGCCTTGATTCCCTCCCAGGGATATGTAGGAATCCTTTCTCAAAAGGTCCAGCCATCTAATTCCCCAGATCACCGTCTAGCCCTCCGCCTTATCCCCCAGCCGCTCATTGGGATTGGGCCTTATTTTATCGACAACCTCACTTTTTCCAAAAGTGACGTTTTCGAGGGGCTCTGTAAGTATGCCAATCCAATTCGAGATCCCTTTTTAGGTGCATTTTAAATGATAAAATTGCATTAAGGGGCGTTTTGGTAAATTCTCGGTCCGTTCCGAGACTTCCGGAAACATTTTATAAGTTTCTCGCGAAGGAAGCATGTTTTAGTATTTTTCCCGGACAAAAGGACTTAAAAGGAATAAATCAGCTTGGACCTCTTGGGAATTAACTCGGAATGTTCCAGAATCTGGTTTTGGCACCAGAATCAGTTATGGGCGTTCCCAGTCGTGCGACAACTTGAGGCATGGAAAAGCGGAGCGTTGGGTCGTGCGACCAATTAATCCCATTTCCCAATCTAGCTTTAAATACCAATTTGGCTTTCATTTTGAGGAACACACACAGTTAACACACTACCTCACACTTTCTCTCTCTATCCGTAAAACTACTTTCTCTCTCTCCTCTCTCTCTCTATACGCAGGAAGCCAGAGCTCGCCCCCCTCAACCGTCTTCTTCCTCACAAATCTCCGGCCAAACCCAACAACAACCAATCCTCCCTTCTCACCCCCAAACAACCGGCGACCTCACCCAAAACTAAGACATCACCAATTCCCCTTCAATCGATCCCAATTTCCCCCGAAACCAACCACAACCGAAGCTCTCTCTCTCTCTCCCATTCACCGGCCATCTTCCCCGTCCAAAATTGATTTGCCGGCGACCTATTCTCCCCTTAAATCCTCCTCACCGTTAAAACCTCTCCTCACCAACTCTGAACACAACTACAACCGCCTCCTTCCTCTGTTTCAACCTAAGTCGTTAACCACCGTTTCCCCAACTAATTCCGGCCACCACCTCTCAGCCCCGGCCCTGTTCCAATCCCGGCGTCCCTCTCTCTCTCTGCTCGATTTGCACCAAAGTGGAAACCAGCGTCCAAATCTCCTCTCAATTCTCTCTGTGTTTTCGTGATATTCGTAATGTACGTGCGACACTACTTGCAGCTACACAGTGATGAGATCTGAAACTGTTCCGAAGCTGATTGAAGAATTCGATACCTAACGTGGTATAGAATTCTTGGACTACGAGGGTAACGATTTCCTCACCTTTATCTCTCATTTACAGTTTATTTGCCTCATTGCAATTATTCCCCGGACTTGATAATTAGACTCTATCCGTCCCCAATTATCAAGTTCCAACTGCCGATCTCTCTGTTTAATTAGCTTTGCTTGGTATTGTTGATATTAATAATGTGATTTTGTGGGATTTGTTGTCTATTGGCCAAGGGAGTGTGGATCTCCCTATATCCACGTCCCCTTGGTCAATCCATTGTGAATTCATTGTTTCTGGATTGAATTGGTATTGTGTTGGGATTTGATTTGCTCTCTGTTGGATTTGTGCTCACGTTGTAAGGTTCCTGCAGACGGTTAACTCGTGTCACGCGACACAATTGGACAGTTGGAGTCCTGTGTCACGCGACACAAGTGACTCTCTGCAGAGACCACATTTCAGTTGTAAGTTCTGTTAGTCCTCGATGTAAAGTGGGATGTGGCCTCCTAGAGTCAAAGGTTTACAAATTGTAATTCCCCATGTTAAGCAATAAAACAAAGCATTGATTTGCATTTTGTACATATATTGTCATAGACACTTTGCACACACATCTGGATGAATTGAATGTTGAACGGTTGAAAGACTCGTCTACTGAATGCGCGCTCGCCCGAAAAAATTTTGTTTTCTCGGTTTTAAAATGAACAAAGAAAGGAGTCGCCACGCCATGCTTTAAGAGGTGCACTTTGAAAAACCTTTTGAAAGAGAACGGGTTCGGGGGTCAGGTTACGTGTTGGGAAGAACCGAGAGTTCACCCAACACGCCTCGTCCGTAGACGAGTCTTTCTAATTTAGACATCCAAATAATTCAAACAACATGCAAACAATGATAATGAACAAATGCAATAACATGAATTTTATTGAATAGACAAAGCTCATTACAACTTGTAGATCAATTATCCGGGAGGCCACATCCCTTTACATCAGATAGGATGGGTTACAGAGGAAAACAGGCTCTCTGCAAAGGACACCATATGTCGCGTGACACATGACTCCACATGTCCAAATGTGTCGCGTGACACATGGTTACCTTGCAGAGACTCACAACAAACAGATTGCAAAATTTCTAAATGAAAACAAACTACAACTATAAACCAGATCTGAACACTACGAATCATTATCATACCATTAACATGCTAGGATAATCAACTGCACCAACTTACAACTGAAACATGGTTCCTGCAGATGGTCACGACATGTCGCGTGACACAGGACTTCCATTGTCCAAATGTGTCGCGTGACACAAGGTTACCATCTGCAGGTACCTCACACACTGAGATGCAGATCCAACAATTACACAACCAAGCAAACAATTATATCAACATCAATCAGAACAACACGAAATAGATATGAACCAATCAAAGGAGTGTGGATATGGGAGATCCACACTACCTTGACATCCAAATTACCAATCCAAGTAGATCACATCATAATTAGGCAATTGGACACAAGCATAGACTATTTAAACAGAGAGATTGCAGTTGCCACTTGATAATTCGAAGCAGATGGAGCCTGATTATCAAGTGGAGAAAGGAGAAGAAACAATTGAACAAAGAGATGAGGGAGAGAGAGGGGGAGAAGTGAGTTACCCTTGTAGTCCTCAACTCTTACACCAAGTTAGGTGTAGGAGTCTTCAATTCAGCTTCTGAAGAGGAGATTCCACCACGAACTTGGATCTGGATAGATGGTTCAAGGTCCTTGATGATGTAGAGAGAGAATTGGGTTGAAGAGAGGTGAGAGGTGGTGAATTGGAATGGAATTGGGTGGTTGTTTGTGAAGGAGGAGGAGAGAGGGAGTTTCTGGCATAATTTGGGCAGAGTAGCTTTAGGGAGGTGAAATTCGGATCCAAAACTGAGAGGGGTAGGGTCTTATTTATAGTTGCAGTCCATGGTAACCTTGTGTCGCACGGCATAACGTAACCACTTTCCATGCCTCGACTTGTCACCTGACACAAGGTGACCATAACCATTTTTGGCGCCAAAACTGATTCTGGAACCTTCCTAGGTAATACCCTAAAAAGTCCAAAATAGTTTTATTCTCTTTAGGTCCTTTAACTCGAGCAAAGTACAAAAAAGTACTTCCTTCGCGAGAAATTTATGAAACGTTTCCGGAAGTCTCGAAACGGACCGAGAATTTACCAAAATGCCCCTAAATGCTATTTTATCATATTAAATGCATCTGGAAAGGTCACGAATTGGATTGGCGTACTTACAGAGCCCCTCGGCAACATCACTTATGGAAGAAGTGAGGTTGTCGATACAATAAGACCCAATCTCATTGAGCGGCTGAGGATAAGGCGGAGGGCTAGACGGTGATCTGGGGAATTGGATGGCTGGACCTTTATGGGAAAGGATTCCTACGTATCCCTCCTGGGGAGAGAATCAAACCGGTCGTAGTTCGGAACTACATGACTATGCGGTCGTCACCCAACATCTGACTCTGCGGTTGTCACCCATCATCTGACTGTGCGGTTGTCACCCATCATCTGACTGTGCGGTTGTCACCCAACATCTGACTGTGCGGTTGTCACCCAACATCTGACTGTGCGGTTGTCACCTAACATCTGACTGTGCGGTTGTCACCCATCATCTGACTGTGCGGTTGTCATCCAACATCTGACTGTGCGGTTGTCACCCAACATCAATGCGGCTTGTCATCCAACATCTCGACTGTGGTTATCACCCAGCATCTGACTGTGCAGTTGTCACCCAACATCTCGATCAGCGGTTGTCACCCAACATCTGACTATGCGGTTGTCACCCAACATCTGACTATGCGGTTGTCACCCAACATCTGACTGTGCGGTTGTCACCCAACATCTGACTGTGCAGTTGTCACCCATCATCTGTAGCTGCCGGAGGGACTGATGCTTGCTTGCTTATGCTGCTGGGGATAGATGTAGCTACCGGAGGGACTGATGCTATCGACTGCTGTTGACGGTTGACGGATGCGGGGTGGTCTTTTGTCGACTCTTGACTCTGGGGTCTGGGACCTTGCTTGCTATGACGGGGCTCTTGCTTGCTGGGCTGCGGATTCTTGTTGACTCTTTAGCGGCAGGGCCATCTTTGACTGTTGATTTCTACGTCCCGGGCTTTGTTTAGTAAGCCGGGGACTTTGCTTGCTGGGCAGAGAACTATTGACTCTTTGGCGACGGGGCCCTTGGTCTTTGACGTGCTCTGCTGGGGAGTTCTAAATAGACACGGATTCTTTGTCTCGGCTTTGCTTTGAGGGACAACCTTTGAGGTTTGCTCAGCTAACTGTTGTGCCTGCGGGGGAAAACAACATTCGAAGCACTACAAGGATCGAAGAGTCAATTACCAAAAGCCAAAAGACAGCCCTTTTAAACAACGAACAGTCTTCAATTTGAAACATATTTTAGAGGGAGGCCGACGGTTTTGAGAGAGAAAATCATCCATTCAGACAAATTCGAGTGAAATAAAGAGGGATTAGGGTATTGGCTAGCTTTTGATTTCGCAACAATGCCTCCCAAACCTCGACCTACGAAAAAAGGTCTGACCCATGCTCAGATGGCTGCTCGGAGGAAGAACGCTTTACGGAATCAGAGGCCTTTCGTTCCTCAAGTAGCGCGAGGAGATTTTTATCCTCAACTCAGGGAACATACTTCTACACCGGGGAAAAGAAACATGGTATTTTTCGAAACCCTTATTTCCTCCTCTTTGAACAATTAATTTTTCGAACTGTTTGAGCTTTTACTTGTGAAATTCTAGGCTTGCTTCATAGTTAGGGGTTTATGAGAAATCATGACTACTTGTTTAACTGCCTTAACCCTAATTTTCTTGGAAAAGTATGGAATTGCAATCAAGAACAAATTATTGACAGGTTTCTTTTTGAAAAATTTGGGATATTCATACCTGTGTTGTGTTTTCCTGCAGGAGTTGCGCACCCGAGGCTCTCCGGAGGTCATTGGTCAGCTTTGGGATCTTTTACCGGGTAGCCAGGAGTTGGGGCAATTGCCCAAGGGTTTGGTGTATACTGCCAAGTTTGGTCAATTCTTTGAGATGGCTAAGGGTATAGGGGGAACCCAAAGGAGTGCGGGGCTGGTGAGAGCATTCCGAGGGTTTTGGTGGGAGACTACCCACTCCTTCCACTTTTCCTGGGGGGAGGCGACTGTTACTCCCTATGACTTTGCTGCCATCATGGGACTTCCTTTTACTGATGAGCCTTTATATCCGGAGGAGCCCGTTCTCGAGGATGATCCCCAGCCTCCCACTGAGGCTTACTTTATGGACTTGATTGGTTTCATTCCCCGGGGCAAGAAAGGGAATGGATATGAGCTTGGGGAGCTTCATGGTCAGTTGGTGGGGAAGAGTCAGGATTATCCAGATGAGGTGGAGGATATGGAGGAGGACATGTTGAGGGATTTGAGGTTGGCCTGGGCTTTTGTTTGGGTTGGCTTGTCTGATATGCTGTTCATTAATGCTACATCCACTGCTTTGATCTCTTTGCTGGAGTTATTGCGGGACTGAGATGATGTTGGGGCCTTGTCGTGGGGAGAGGCCGAACTTGCAGAGATGTATTTGGCTTTGGACGACGCTAGCAGGGGAAGGGCTAAGTCCTTCAACTGCTGCCATTTTGCTTTTGAGGAATTTTCCAGTCTGAGTCTATCCTTTGCATAATTTTCTTTCTGTCCTTCTTTATCAACCTGATTTGCTCTGATTCCTCCTTTCCAGGTTTGGGCTTATGAGGTGATTGGCTGCTATGCTTGGAGAGTAGGGGATGCATATCCGGTTACCATGTTTCCTGCTATGAGACGTTGGGTGAAAGAAGCTCGGGTGAAGGTCCGGACTGCAGATACCAGGGGACGTGAGATAGCCTCTTATCCCAATACTTTAGTTTGCTTGCGGAGGACTCCTGGGAGTCTAAATCTTTTTCCTTGGGTTGATCGATATGCCGGGGATGGTTTGGAGTATGCTTTGCATCTGACTGAGTGCCGCAAGTTATTGGTAGGTTTATCTGGGGATGCACTTTATTTGGGGGAGAGGGTTTGCAGACAGCACGGCCCTGGCAGCGCTGCTAGAGTCCCAGTTGACCCTCCGACTGACATTTGGTTTCCTCGGAAATTGGAGGATGTGGCTTCTTTGATCCAGGGTGAGGCTGCTTTTAATTATACGGAGGATGGTGATTACGGGGTCTATGTGAGGACGAGATTGAGATCGCCACAGGTGGCTCCGAGGCAGGATGCTCAGGATGCGGGCCCTTCTACTGGGTATGTAGCGGACGCTCCCTTGCCCCCTTCATTCGTTGATTTTCAGGATGGAGACCGTTTGAGACGAGCCCCCCTTGACATTAGCAGGATTTATCCATATTTTCATCTTCCTGAGGGCACCCGATCTGTAAGTAACTCCGTCCTCTCTCTTCTTTTATTGCTTTTGCCTCGTTTACAACTTCTTTGCTCTTTCACTTCGGTGATTGATTTACTGATTCTTTTCGTCATGACTGGCCACTGTGTTTCTGCCGATATTTACAAGCAGTTTTGCTCGCCATTACACTAGCCCAGGGCCATGGACATGATTGGACTCGGTTGATGAGGAGCAATGCGTTATTTCATGCGTGGGAAGGCATCAAAGGCTCCGGGACTCTCGATGAGTAGTGATTCCATGCTTAGCTTCGCCTCGGCAGAAGCAGGGCTCCTGCGACCGATATATGCTGGAGGACACTCCACGTGCCTAGGACCAAGACCGCTCGTCGTCGTCCGCCTAGTCCCGAGTAATGAGAGTGACGATTCCATAGATCCTCACGAGCTTGAGATCGTAACCATCCCCACCAAGCTCATGAGATTTTCCGAGATGATCCCATTGTTTTCCATGATCCCCGTGTGCAGATTCGGATTCCGAGGAGGGAGATGCCGATGGAGAGGGTAGTGATGGCATTGCCATTGATGCATGATGATAGTTCCGTGCGACGGTGCTTATGTTTCGATGATGATAGCTCCTGGAGTAGCCCTTTGTATC